>JAUMHL010000009.1:17368865-17426053 GCA_032362345.1 Sandelia bainsii | reverse complement strand
TTTTTCCATTAATTTAGCTCAGTTAAGATGTTAATTATATTAACATATTACTATAATACTTTATATAATATAATATAATATACACTACCGGTCAAAAGTTTTAGAACACCCCAATTTTTTTACTGCTTTTATGCAGTTTTTTTCACACACTTACATGACACTGAGATCAACATAAACAAAATATATTTTCTCACTTACCTCTAATATCTACCTATAGTATTATAATTAGCTAATAGATCATTTTAGTTTGAGTAATCTCACAGCTTCGTGACACAACACACCTGAAAAGAGTTTAATAGAATTCCATTCGTGATGTTCTGTGCACTAAAAAATAACTTAAGAAATGCATAACATGAAAATAATGATAACCCTTAAGCCGTAGTACTAGTTTTACACAGAATGCATGGTGAACAGTTTTCACATTTATTGTGATTGTTTCACTGTTACTAAGAAGTTCCAGTGAAACTGTTCACAACACATCATAGCAGTGTCATTATACAGACTAATAAGGGCACAGTTTCTGGAGAAACAACTCGCTATATGTCATTTTTCAATGTTGTAAGCACAACAAACAATACTATTCCCAGATATATTAAAAACAGGTATATCAAAACCACAGCAAATTGAATCAAAACTGTCTGTATGGAAAGATAACGCCGCAGGTAGGTGAGAATCATCGTCAGAATATTCATCACACAGCCACAATGTGAAGACCAAACCACAATGGTGTATTGCCTGGGAGACCTGCCATTAATGGGATATTTGTTTAGTGCCTGAGTGAAGTTTACTGCCCTCAAACTAGAGCACCAAGGGGCTGTTACAGGATTTTCAAAATGGTGCTGACTTGCCAAAATATTTTACCATTATTTTCCTCAAATTCCCCAACTACTCAAAGCATTTTCAGCATTTCACAGGATCCATTTCACCACTTGTGGTTAATCTGACACAACTGCACTTGGCCCATAAATGCTCTATATTGTGCACTGATGGTGTGCCAGTGCCAAATCATCTAAACAGAAGCCTTTAAAATAATCATTCTTCTTCAGTTTGGTGATAGGAAGTTATGAATTTACATATCAGCCAAAGAATGTATAGAAAAGCAAATGTTGACTTATGCTTGAAACGACCAGTTGATTCAAAAGATTTTGTCAAACTGAAATTTTAGAACCATTTTTGTGTTGAAAAAGTGTCTTTACAGTGTATGTCTGAAGAACTACATACTCCCCTTAATCCCTCCTGTGCACTTCCCTCTCATCACATGTAAGCACTCCTGACCATTTAAGTGGATTCACTTTACTGAATGTTCACTTGGTTTGTTCAACTCACTGACCCAGAAGTAACTTTTGTAAGCAGACGTGTATAACAGTTTTTTTTTTTCTTCTTTAAATAGGAGTGTGAACTCTCTACTCACCTTCAGCATTTTTTATTTACTCAGACAGTTGGAAAGTAGTAAGAAAGTGGGGAAGTTGGACTCCAAATATAGCAAGTAGCACAAATCTCTGAGTTTCCATTTCATTTTTTAGTCCATTTTAAGTTGCTTTTAAAGGAGAATTTGGTATAAATGTGTGGTGTTTGGTTCTCATTATCTGAACCTGCATAATTATCTTCTGTTAACAGACAGCTGTTTCCAGACCAGTAATCATAGTGTACTGTATGATGTTTATTCTTTGGATTACAAACAGTAGTTTTTAGATGCACTTTATTTGATACTCATATGATTTGTTCAGCATCCTGCTGTTATGACAGATGAGCCTCTTGGAAAGTGATGAGTTGAAATACTGCATTATATTTAACTTCACTTCCTTTTAGCTGTGTATCACCAAAATAAGTTCTCCTGTCTCTGCCAAAGATTAATACCAAACATCATTTAATGACAAACTAGTGTTGGTGCATTTAATTTAACTGTGAGATAAATAAAGCCAACATTAATCAACTCCTTAGTATTTATATTGCCAAAGTGCAACTGCGAGAATGAACCCTTTGGAGGATTTGTGCAGCAAGGATACGAGTGCTGGTTCAGTGACCAGAGGATTTAAGCACATCAAATGACAAAATGACTTACCAAAGTAATGAAAAAGGATGAGCTGAGGTGAATCTTCATTACATCTATTCAGATTTCAAAAATGCCACTTTAATTATATTTTACTGAACAGCTACTGGAAAAATATATGGTGTTTAAATACCAAAACTTAATTTGGGGCACTTTTTGTTCTCTTTTTGCAACCATATGAATTGCAGTTGCAAAATATTAACATATATAATTAAAAAACATGCAACCATAGAAGAATAGTTTTTCTAAATTGTAACATTTAGAACTCTCACAGTATTCATATTAATGTTGATTATAGCTGATGGTAATTAGAGTGTAAATGTGTTCTCACATTGTCACAAAGCATTATACTGCATCAGTGTTTCTAATTAAGTATGAAATCAGCGATTTATAATGGAAAGAAGAAACCTTTGTAGATCACTTGTTCATCACTAAGAGGCTTGATGAATTCAGACTCATGGCAATAAACATCTGTTACAGCTGTTGCAGAAATTAGAACCATAACACAGCTGGAACTCAGCTGTTGCTTAGAGGAATTTAAGTTGTGATATAGCAATTGCTAGGAGGTTGATGCAAGAGTGCATTTTAGCACTCAGTTTCCACATGCACGCTAACAGAAACCTCTGAAGTGATGCAATTAGTTCCACAGTGTTAACATGAACTATCTGGAAAGTGTTAATTTATACATTTTCTTACTCTTCTCAGTATCATTTCCCCTCTGAGATACTCTTTGATGCTTTTCAAGGATGGTGAAGTATATTTTCAAAAAGGATACTGTATAGTCTCTAGACAGGATCTACAGAACTACAGTATATTAACATGGAATTATAATAGACACAAAATAATTTGGACTACGAATTCCTCAGAAGTCAAGCACAGTGTCACAAACTGTTCTCATCCATGCATCTGTCCTTGCTCTGATCTGTCCTCCCTTGTTAATTAGCCAGAGGGGGCTTAAAACTGCTTCCAAGCCATTTCCCTTTTGTCCCTTATTGTTGCATGTTTTATTTTAAGGCCTTATTTCCCCACACAGGGAGTCTGGTGAACAGACATCAACTCAAATTCAAACCAAATCTTCCACCATCTCAGTTATTGAGATTATACAATCGTTGTGTCACAGTGCATATTGAGCCATGCTGCCTCACCTAACCAAAGAAGACTAATGAAGTACCAACAGCTGCTGTTGACATGCACACACCCAGGCAACAAAGACGAAATAGATGTATGCATGTATGTGCACAGACAGACATAAAATGCGCTCTGCTACGATACACATGCATACACTTTGCAGTACAAAACACTGTTGCGTTCATCCACACACACTCATTGCCAACCACAGCCACATATAAACTTAACATCTCCACCTGCTCTTGACCTGACAAATCCAGTTTGTGCTCATGTGAGCAGTTGGATGTGTTTAGAAGATTTTGGTGCTTGGTGTTTGTGCAGTAAGGCTTTGTCAACGAGTCCAGTATTACTGCAGCTGTTTGCTGCCCTGTAGACAGAGAGCATCAGCCAACAGACAGGGAGTGATGCACATGGTGTGTGCACAGCTCAGGAAGCACGATCTCAGAGCCAATAAAGCACAGATCCTCCACAGAGAGACAATACAAACTGAACTGTTTCTATCTACATCTTTTTCTGTGACACTCTGTCTTCTGAAGCCAAATCGTTTTCTCTTTTCTTTTCTCTGCCAGTTTCATTTCTGTGGGAGAACAGAAGCAGTAGCAGTGGAATAGGTGGTTGTTATGTGTGTTATGTGATTTTTTTCCCCTATGCTCTGAGGATCTCCCCACTGAATACAGATCCAAAAAACACCTCACCCCTAGACTCCATCCTGACTCACTCAACACTCAGCTTGGCTTGCTGTTCATCACAACATAAAGCACCACCCTGACTCCACACCTGCCATGTTTCTCTCATGTTCCTTTTTTTACCCACTGGAGACAGACCTAAAGCGGACAAGAGAAATGACGAGACACAGCATTCTCTTACTTGTGTTAATTCATAGACATATAAGACAGGTGGTGCAAGACAGTAAAAGTACTGTATGTTCCACCACAGAACAGAAGACAGTAGAGATAATTCAGGATAATGAAAACGCATTTGCTTCAGAGGTCAAACTGTATTCATCATTTCTCATAACCACAGCTGGTTGCGTTTTAATGCTGGTCCCGCTGCTTTTATGCACAGAACACTCCTGGTGTCAAAGCAGTGAAAAGCACTGGTCCTCCAGGTTGTTGGCGTGGTGACAACTGTTCATTGGTGCATCATGTTTTATAGCTGATTCCTAAAGGACTCAAAAGATGTACAGTTCTAGTGTAAGCCCTCTCTGTATTAGCCCTCTGCCTCAAAGGTATGTTGTGTTGTAATTTACTGCCATACCAACTCATAACGTCCCATCTGTTAATGCACAACGTAAACCAGTAGATAGCATCTTCACCTGTTTTGATTGCTCCTTACCTGTTTCTCTCGCATTGCAGGTGACTCAGCAGGTACCTGTGGAGATCCTGGCACGCCTGCCCATGCCAGCAGGGAGGCAGGCAACTTCAAATTGCGCAGCAAGGTGCGCTTCACCTGCGCAGTGGGACATACACTGTACGGCTCAGCAGAGAGAATCTGCTTTCCCAACGGAACGTGGTCGGGAAGACAACCATTCTGCAAACGTAAGGGAAATCTCTAAAATGTCTCTGTGATGTTATGTATAAAACAGTAGGAGACGAGTGCACAGGAGTCAGACAGAGGCAACACACACACACACACACACACACACACACACACACACACACACACACATAAACTCATACAGTTACTTAAAGAAATGCTAGACCTGTGTATTAAACCTGAATTCCTTCGGTATGATGACTAACAAGTAAAACTGAAAAGTGAAATTCAAAGTTTATGTCATGTCATGCTCACTTATTTTTGATCATCTATTGCCTAATTTAAAGCTAATTTAGAAATGGGTTTATAGTATTTTATTCAGAAACAGTTGTGCTGTGGCTTTGGTGTACTCCATCATAAATTATGCATTAAGTTTACTGCAGTTTATTTGCTAAAGAGGGTACTAAACTCTGTCATCTGTGTTATTTCAGCTTGGGTAACATGTTTTTTGCCAGAAAGTCTGTGTTACAACCTGGGGGCATGTAGTTTGAAACACGTTGGTATTTACTTGCTGGGTTTCATTATAGCATTTCTAGTGTTTTAGAATTTCAGCAAAAATGAAGTTCTGCTTCTTTTGCTTTTGACCTCTTGCTCTAATTCTGTCTCTTGTAAATATGTAATTTTAAAGAAAGTTTGTTATGTTTGTATACTGTTGATAATATGTCATTGAAGATGTATTTCTCTGGTCTGGCCTTTGTATTGAAGATTTTCAAATAATGATCAGTCCCAGCTTGCACACAGAAACAATGCATTCAACTCACTGGTTGGGTGCAAGCGTGATTGTGCATACAGTGTACAGACAGGTGCTCATGCGCGTCCTCACACAACACACAAATGATCACAACTGCTCTACATAAACAGTACAGCAACAGATGGATAACCGTCTATCTGCTATAATTTGGTATTTTCTGCCAGCACATGATGGCGTGACTAGCTGCCAGATTGCAACCAAAAATTCATTAATTCTAAACACCTAAAGCCAAGTTCGTTTTGGATTGTGATAAATGAATCATTGTGGATGTTTGAAGATATTAGTTCACAGAACACCAGCTCTACATCTTGCATAAATTAGCCCTAGGGGTCAACCGGATATTGAGGCAAATGTTTGACTGCTTCTGCTCTCCTCTACTTACTTACTGCCTGCCTGCTTGGCACAGTGCCAGTGTCATTTTTAATACCATAGGGCACTGCACAGGCCCTCTGTACTATCCTATGTATCTGCCTTTCATTCTATCTGTTGTCCCCCTCATTTTCTTTCTCTCTCTACCCATCTATCCTTCATTTCCCCTGATGTCAGCCTTTTTCTCTCATTGCGCCTTTGATTTCTCTCTGTCTTAATCTTGTTGTCTGGCTGTTTCTCCATCCATGTCCACTCCTCCATCTGTCCCTCCTCTGTCTATAACTCAGTCTTTTCCTCCCTTTCCTTCTTTAACCCCACATTTCTCTTCCGTACCTTTTTATCTCTCCATCTCCCTGCTCCTGATTTAAAGATTGTTTTACCCATCCCTCCAACTCAAGAGGGAGGGACTGTGAATTCACTGGAGCCTGAATAGGTTTCAATGCTGTCTGTGATCTAAAGCCCTGTCTACTGTTAAAGCCCATCCATCCGTTGTGCACAGCCTTTTACAGTTTTTCAAAAACAGATACTGTGGATATTCAGCTTAATATCCATCTCACAATACCGTCAGGGTCTGTTTTGTGTGTCTGTCATCATGTCTGTCTTGAATTATTAAGACAGGAAGTCGAGCTTGCGTGTTAATACATGCACATGTGGTAATTGAGAAATCACCACCACACCTCAACACGTCTGTCTCCTACAAGAATCGCTATTTCATATTTTCCAGGCAATTAGGTGATTGAGAGAGCAAAACAACTTCATGATTAGATATAATTTGGAGCAGAAGAAAAACACATAAAATAAACTCCCTCTTTAGGGATACATTTTGGCATTTGGTATAGTCTGGAAGTGCTGTAAAGGATATCTGTGTAAAAGGCCCAACCCTTCAGTCTCTACAGAAAGGCTATTTTTTTCCTCTCAAGGGATATCTAAAGTAATGCTATGAAAGAGATCCTGTCTGAGTTGAACTTCTGATTTAAATAGTAAAGCGTAATAATTTATCATATGGCTTGGATTGTTATTTTTCCTTAAAAGTTATTTAACTTTGGAAAGAAACTGTTTTGTTATCATTAGAAATTGAGCCCTGAGTCCTGAAACCGCATAGCTGCAAAATTTCACATTACTCCCACAGTCCTCTTTTTTGTCCTAGGCCAACACTAAATGTCATTACCATGGATATACTATGGGACTTGACAAGACACAAACTGAATATAATTTAGAGATGACTTGTCAGTAGTGTGGTGGAGTTTTATGTAGCACCCAGAGGTGGATTAAGGTAGCCGTGGGCCCCTAGGCTACACTTTGTTGGGGGCCCCTGTTGCAGAGGAAATAGACAACCCCATTTATACTCATAATGCTTTAACAGAAAAAAAAATTGTCACTGTTATAACGTGCTGAGAATATTACATGGCAGAAATGCACCAATTTGAGGTGCACTAGATTAAACGACCATCCACAGGAATAACAGCGTTTATTGTAAATATCAACTCTAAAGATGTAAGGCATTAAAATATTAAATTAGTAACTGCTTTTAGCTTTCTTAACCAACAGGTGCAATAATGGCAGTAGGACAAAATTACAACATGAGAGACACAAATAAAACTAATTAATAATACCCATTACAATAAAATTCTAGATTCAAAGGTTTATTGTCATGTGCACAGTAAAGAAACACGTTTCCCTGTACAATGAAATTCTTTCATTGCTATCCACACCATATGCCACATAATAAGTACATAGATAAAGATAAATAATAAGTAGCAAGTAATACTGTAATACTGGCAATTATAAAAGGCAGCATAATTATAACAACAGAATGGAACATATATGTAGAAATACAGTAACACATCAGTAACACGCTGTAATAACGCAACAGCAGCACAATCAGACAGCAAGTACACATTTTCTTACGTTTACACGATTTTCTTCCTTACTTTCCTGACAGAGAGAGAGTCCTTGATGAGGCTGGTAAAATCAAATTTTTGCAGAATATTGTTTTCAATAGACATCAGACACAGGTGGTCCAGTCTGTTTTGGTCTGTTGTGGATCTCAGTTAAAAAAATGAACGTTTCCCGCTGTAGCAGTCGTTACAGGGTCATAAATATCCGGACAGAAACACTGTCTGCAACTTTCTTCCTGCAGCAGCGACCTTGATGAGACGATCACTTACGTATTTCTTCTGGAAATCAGCTGCTCCTGTTTAGAGATCTTGTGCAGAGATGGAGGAAATATAAAAATCTGAACGTCTGCTCAGTGTCTTTGTAGAACTGATACCTCGGGTCCAGTTTGGGACGAGTCTATGACGGTGATAAAAACAGCTGTTATGATGTTGTCTGGGCATGATCGCTCACAGTCCGGTTCACTGGATTCATCTGTTAATTTCTTTACTCTGCGACTCTGTGTGTTCACTTTGTCATGTACGGACATAGTTGATGTTTTTTGCAACACTCTCAAAGTTGTCAAATCATCTCTCAGACTGGCAACAAAATCCCTCAATGATCTGATCAAATGATCCGTGTTACATGAATCCAAATGTTCTGCCTGCAGTTTATTCACATAACATATAAATATATATGCAGCGCTAACATAATATATTTCTGACATTTTGCCGATATGCTGCAGTTAATCAAAAAAGTTATTGAGCAGTGATGTCATATTACATCAAAGCAAAACTGACCGGGTCACGTCTACACAATCAGCTGTTTCAATTTTAAATAGTTTCTTATTGGCCAATGAGCGTCAGGGAGGCGGCTTTCTTAAGAGAATTAAAAATAATTAAAAATAATCTGGCCAATCCGGGGCCCCTGCACACGTGGGGCCCCTAGGCTACAGCCTATGTCAGCCTGTGCATTAATCCGCGCCTGACTGCACCAGTTCTGTATAGATTAGTTTTTTGTTAGGTTTTTTTTGCTGGTTTGGTTGCCAGCTTCTTTTAAAGAAACTCAGTGGTTCCTCCCAGTCCCTGATGTGAGGTGCACATGCAAACTGGGGAATGGTACATAACATACTATATTATAATACACAAATATGTCATATATTATTGTTATAGATATTGTTATACATTTTCCAAAACCCATTAATCACCTTGAGACTTCCAGAAGTCATCTTGCAACCACCTTAGGGACTCTCAACCTCCAGATTGTAAATCACTGATATGGAAAATAGAAAATCCATTACTCCTGTAGTTTACTCCTCTGAATTTCACCTCCTCTCTTGTGTCCTCTGTTTTGCAGCGGTACAGTGTGGGAATCCTGGTACCCCTGCGCATGGCCGTATTTCCCATGTGGATGGCACAACCTTCTCCCACTCCATTGTGTATTCTTGTATGGAGGGCTATTTCCTGACTGGCTCGCCCACACGCCAGTGTCTGGCAAATGGAACATGGTCTGGCACAGCTCCAAACTGCACATGTGAGTTTTATATGCAGAGAAACATGAAAGGAGATCGGAGTTGTGTCTCTTAGTCTTGTGGGATACACTTAAAAGGCCACTCTGCTCCAGAGTGTTCATATAATGAAATGAATAAAAGGGCAATTCTTTGTGTACTCACTGTCAAAGAAAATTATGAACTGTTGAGCATCTGATCACTGAGATGCAGTCAGTGGCCGATTATATCGCTGCTGTGAAAAGAGAAACACAACAGTGCGAAATTCAGTGTTTACAGAACAGAAAAGTAGGACGAGAACATTTGGGCACTCTGTGGGTGTAATAGGTCCACCCAATATGAACTATAAAGTACATGTCACTCACACAAAGTATTGAACTGTTATAGTAGACCATGAATTGTTTTCTCTTTTGTATGATGTTTTATGAACAATTTAGATATATAATTTATACTGAAAAGAATTAAGAACTACTCTGAAAAGATTCTTGTATTCTTGTATTAACAAGACTGAAGGTGTTTTGGCCTCCCTAGTCCTGTGAAAAGGAGGATCAACAGTGGTGGTAAAATAGGGTGTAAAATAGGGTGTACACATAAATCTCTTTGAGCCTTCTCTAACTCTGAAGCATAAAAACTGCAGTTTTTTATTGTGTGGATCTCAGCCAATGAGCCTTGCAGTAATTAAGTATGCCAATCTATATTCAATTTGCACCAGGATGACTATCAAACAAAATTACACATTGTTCTTCTCTCTGAAAATCACCATATTCTTTCTTCCTCATTCTTTTCGCTTGTTATTGAATCACAAGAAAAGATAAATGGCATAGGCATAATTTTCAATTTTCAAATGAAATTAGTCTCTGGGGAGATATGCACAGGGTGGGAGAAGGAGAGAAAAATTCAACATTGGATTAAATAATAATAAAACATCGAGAAAGGCATAATATCTTTCTTGGCTTCTTCACACCACTTTGAAGCTTTGTCATGACCAAACTTATTATTATTCTCCAGTATGCTATAATTTCACATTTCAAGTTTCGTGGTCGGTTCAGGGACATCAACACTTAAGATGCCAAAATTGGCTCAATGTCCCTTCATTAAGGACGCAATCATTTTTACGGTTCATGGGTAATCGATCATGTAGGTTACTGGATCAAAGTCACAACATTCTCAAAGGGAGAGAGAAAAGTCCTTTTTTAATTTTTTCCTTAACACTCTTGATAGTTGATAAATTAAATTTATAGAGCATGTTGGGGAATTAAAATTAGCTAAGGTGCATTAGAAAAGAGACTTGTTCAGTGAAGTGTAAAGTAAAGCCATAAAGCACTTCATGAAATAAACAGTAAACACGGATTATTCAGGGAGACTATTTGCCTTGTAACATGCTGTGATCCTGTTGATTTATATCCACTGTTTTTAGTATTCTTCTCCCCTCTCCTCTATTTTGTTCCCCTCTCTCCTAATGTAAACACAAATGCAGTTGTGCTTTATTCTTCTTGTAGATGTGGGATAAGGGAATATGATTAGATAAAGATATGAGAGCAAAATGCCTATTAGTGCATTTAGAACGAACAAGGTCACAGTCAGTAATATGATTGTTAAACATAATGTGAATGAGCAAAGCTGTATACTTTAATCATAGTGCAGTCCTTGTATACAAATAGCAAAAATTAGATTTTCTTCCTTGATCCGTTTTATTCCAGTATTCTTGAGACCAAGACAATAAACTGAATGGAAAAGCAGTACTGTTTAGTTAAGTTGTTGAAGTCAACAGCCTGCAGCTTTTCTGCATTGTGCTGACTGACTGGATTTTTGAATGCGGAGGATATACAGGCTCATGTAAACATTTACATTTATGTGCACACATTTTTTCTGCATGCCTTTTCTCTTTACTACTGCAACCACTTTTTCACATTCTCACGAGATGTTTTTAGTTCATACCAATTGAAATTTTTATCAGTTGTCTTTTATTCATGGCAGCTCCTTCTGGCTCATGTTTGAAGAGACACGTCATGCTTAATTTAAAGTAATGTGTTTCAGTGTAATTTTGGCAGCTCAGGGTCAAAATGAACTGAAGACCTACGTTTCAGCAAACACAGTCTCTTAAGTACAATGCAGTGAACCAAAAATGTGCTCACACATGTAATGTACATGCAGTTAAAAATGAAATGATTTGTTTAATTGCTTCCAAAACAACAAAGACAAAATTTCCACTAATTTTAAGATATTTTACTGATGGCTTCAAAAGTGACAGGTATAATCATATGGTTGAATAAAATGTCACATATAAAGTGTCTGACTTCTGATTATAGCAGGTGACAAGGATGCCGATACCCCTTTTGGTGTGAGTGGCAACAAACTGTATGTTTTTGTATAATTTAGATTAAATGTCCCAAGTTAAACTGAACTGACCCAGAAAGTAGACCCACAATGCTACAGGACCAAGGCTGACAAAGCTTTATAAGACTGACAGTTTACTGTTATACCACTATTCAGTGCCAACTGCACTTCAATTCAATCAGCTGACATAGATAACAGATTACTGGGTGCAGGAACATCCGAGGAGGATTTGGTATGGAAATCCTCAAAGTTAACAGAAAACACACACTGACATAAAGGTTGACAATTAACCTTACATTCACCTTATTTTCTGCACAAAAGTTTCTTACCTGCAGTTTTATGTTAATTTTGAAAATGGATGCATCTAGGATTAGATTATTAATTCAAGTATGCAAGGACATGCTGCCACCACTCAAAACCTCAGTTATTGGCAAAGGGAAGACAACAATTTCTTCTGTGATCAGAATTAGCTGTTCTCAAATGTATCCTGTCAGAATGCAAAGCTAGTCTCATCCAGCAATTATAAAAACATCCAAGTGTTGTAGTCCTTGGCAGCAACTGAAAATAAACAAACTAATTAATTTAGGGGAGGAGGCGGTTGCGGGAACAGCCATATGCATGGCAATGGCTTCTTACATTAAGGTGAACAAGTCAGGAAGGATTTTATAATAATTAGGCACAAATTAGGACTGCAAGATGGAACAAGGGCTATGAAAAAGCAATCAAATAGAAGCTGGCATCTTAAATTTCTGTCAGAGATAGGACTAGGTTAAGACCTGACTATGTAGCAGGGCAATACAGCCATCTGTTTACTTTGGAGAAATCATGTCATGAGAACTGACAAATATCACTTTAATAATATTTTTACTATGCTCTCCTCTTGACTTGACAAATGAACCAATATCTCAAGATGATATAATCACAATTATATATTTTAGAAATGGTAAATGAAAAATGTAAATAGAGTATTATTAGTATTAGCATCACTGTTACAATATTGTAGAGATTGAAAATATGTCCATCTTTATAACTTGTGAGTGTTCCTATCACAAATGAAGTAGACAGTTGTGTTAATACAGAGTTGTTCTAGTGGGGGTTAAAACTTGTATTGTCTGTTAACAGCTTAACACTATTCTCATTACCTTTAGAGAGTTTACATAAAAGTCTACTTGGACATTAGAATATGTATAATGGAGTCAATGTAATTCCATCCTGTAATAGTCCTTAAACTGATCAACACCATATAGTCATATAGTCAAGTCAAGAAGCTTCCAGTCTACGAATCAAGAGTTAATTAATGAGCTGTCAAATGCAAAAGGTAACACCTAGAAAAGAGCAGTGCTTCACTGATTAAACATTTTGCAACTGTTGAGAACCACTTCAGTCATTAAAGAATAAGACAACAGGGAAGAGTTTACAAGTTACTGACCACAACATAATTAACACCTATATGGTGACAATCATATAGTGTTTCACAAGTACACATTTCTGTCCAGCAAATAATCTGTAGTAAGTTTAAACTGCTGGTGGTTATGGGTCCAGTTGCATCTTTGGATATTTATTTGGTGAGCCATTTTCATCATGCAGAATTTAAAAAAATATGTAACTAAGAGGATGATTATTAGTCATCAGAAGTTCTACCCACCCATTTTGCCTATAGCACAGGACGAAAAAATAACAAGTGCATGGTTATGTCCTAATCATGTAGGTGAACAAATGCAAGATTAGAGACCCACCAACAATTTTGCAAGGGAAGGCTAAAAATAGAAGATATAGGGGGAAAAAAGACCAAGACCTTCCACTGTGTTAACTTGATAACTTACACCGTTTTTGCTTCAGAATGTATAGGCACAGTTGATAGTTGCACACATTGTATTGATAAACTGATGTTTTGTTATTCATATATAGTATTTCATAATGCAGTATAATTTAATGACCATTCTGTGACACCATGTAAAATTATTTCTGAAGCAAGTTCCTTGTGTTTCACTGATGACAGTGATCACCTGTGGAGACCCTGGGATTCCAGCAAATGGCCTTCGATTTGGTGATGACATCACAGTGGGTCAGAACGTGACATTTTTGTGCCAGCCAGGATATGTGATGGTAGGAGGGGACAATAGTGTCACAATCACCTGCACCAACAATGGCACCTGGAGTGGCACTGTGCCAGCGTGCCAAGGTAAGTACCAGTTGCAAATGCGCACACTCTCATACACTGCGTGGTACACACACTGCAGTAGACAGTCAACCTTGATAACCATCAGACCGTGTTGTAGCAACCCTGCTATGCCAGCACACTGTCACATACAATATAAGTACATGCTTTACACACTGAGATCTAATGAGATTAGCAAGCAAGGTGACACAGAACTTCCTATGTGATCACAAAGAGTCTTATTTTTCACTTCAGTGTGCTCATATGGACGTGTCAACAATACTTAAACTAGATGGTCAGACTGGCTGTGTGCAAGACAGACACACTCGCATATGCAGATGATTTCATGTGTGCACAAGTATTAATGCAACCACATCAATACTACAAACTATTTTGTATGTTGTTTTCTAAATTCTGCATAAATTCCATTCCATAAATTACAGAAGTACTGTGGTACTATATCTAGATAAGAGACAACTCAGCTGGGTTTCGGGAAAAAAAAGATGGAATGAATATTCAGACCCCTTGATCTAGGACAAAGTGGTTTCACTCACACCTGCATCTAGAGTTCCACCTGTGGTGGCACAGAGCCAAAGCTACAATTTCCTCTGACACCTGATGATGGATGGCTAACAAGTCCTCTTCATCATAACAAGGATCCCTTTAATTGTGCTCCAACACTTAATCATTGACTTCCTCTCTCTAAAGTCGGCGCACACACTGAGTTTGATTAACATCAAAGTTATAAAACCTCTAAGAGGCCTTAGTTGTTGTACACCCATCAGCGTTACATCACTTTTTGATTTATGACGCTCAAGTGGAGGCATATATTAGCATATCTTCCGTCAACCCCAAAAAGTAAGTACTGCAGGGAAGATTAACTTGTGCAGTGAACAGTTCAAGTACACTAGGAAAGGGAAGAACCGCAATGGTGGCTCATTGTTGCTAAGGAACTGTTCCCAAGCTGCTACCTCCTACTAAGTTAGAGTGAAGTGGGCTTGTGTTGTATTTTCCTCCTGAGAAATAGGAAAGGACAAATGAAATGTGAGGAAAAAAGCAGCAGAGTGTGAGAAACTGACATGGACACTGACAAATATAATATCAAGTAGTAGAAATAAACACAGATCTGTTATTGAAGGACAAAGAGTTATCAAAAATCAAACACTGACGAATTCTGTGCGGTTCAGTGAGTTTCTTATGTAACAGCAGTGTTTGTTTCTAGATATACTCTGTTATTGAACCAGCAGTAGTTAAGCTCTCTGTACCATCTTGTCTAGTTTACAATTATTCACGTTGACACAGATTTGTAATATTGTGCGTGTTTCATTATTAACACACTTTTCCATTGTATTTTGACACTGTTGGACGAATCAATGGCTACACAACTGCTAACCAAGGCAGTTTAAATGGAGAGAGACAGACAAAGAGTGTTGATGTATTTATGCACAAATTTGTGCATGAAAGTGTGTGAGGCTCCTAACCTCCAAGCTCTAATCCTTGACAGCTCGGGCACTCTGCCCTGATACCACTACGCTTGATGCGGGTGGTATGGAGAGGAGTGGAACCCTGGAGCTTAGCCTTCTTCATCACACTCACTCTCACGCACCATCATGCCTGCAAACCATCACATGGACGCATTCAATTACACAACTGCCTCACTCATGCATACAGAGACACAGATGCTTACACACCTTCACACTGGCTCCCACCACTGCTACCACTGCCTGAGTGATGTCAGCTTATACTGACCTGTATGCATTAGTCAGTAAGCCACAGGGTCCTGCCTGCCTCCTCTCACTCTCTCCCCTGCCCTCACTTCTAATAGCAGTTACTTGTGGGTGCTCTATATTCATTTTGTCACTCTTCACTGCAAAGAAGGAATACAGATGTTTAATGCTTTATTTTCTCCTTGACGCTGCTTGTTTGCTTTCCCTTGGTCTAAGACTATCTAGGACAAGAAATAGAACAGCTTGCTGGTAATCACGGCTTTTTTATCATCTCTCTCACTGACAGCCTACGCAGCAAGAGGTCTTAGAAAAGGAGTGCAGGTTTTTCCCATCTGAAACTGACTGAAAACAATGCATCTTCCAATAAGATCGGTCGCCTTTTTCTTTTGCATGATGGGGTTCAAGTTGAAGGTGCAGTGGTTCGGGCTGGGTGAACTGTTTGAAATTGTAATGATGCAGGGCATTTGTCATCTTGTCATAGATTTAGATGGTGTGCCGCAAAAATATGAGCCAATATTTCAGAGATGCGGAGGTATTAAGTAAGAGAGAACGAAAGGGAGAGAGAGACAGAATTTGAGACCAAAAGAGACAAAGAGGTTTTACGTGTGCTGGCTTTGTGGATAATTTTATACTTAATGTGTGCACATCAGCGCTAGCCACAGCATTTGTGTGTGGTGTGTATACACACTGCTGATGACACATGCTAAGCCTTGCCCAGCAAAGATTCAGTTTGAATCTCAGGTTTGGCGTGTTCAGCTAAGAGGCACTAATGCTGCTTAGAGCTACTTAGGAAAACGGGGACACTCTCTTCTTCCCTGTTCTGCCTGCCACCCATGCCATTATTTTTTTAAGTAATTTCCAAAGCTGTGCTTATGGGATTGGAGGCATACTCCTCTAATCAGTGTAATTTACCTACTTGCACTCACATATTCTTCCTCCATCTGTCTTTTCCTCTACTTCACTTTCTTTCTCTCACACAGACATACTGTAGAGAGACACATATGCACACCAAAACCAAGTACTTTATAGCATTCAGCAGGGCATTTTAGTGAGGTAATTCAGAATAAAATGTCTCTTTTTTTTTATAGGTCTCCAGAGCAACAACATGAAAATCCCAAACCGAACACATTCTTTACTAACTCATCATCATCGAAGAAAAACAATTCCAAGTTAACATGTGTCTCCTGAGAAAATCTGAGAAACAAAATTACATTATAAAACTGAACATTAAAAACACATAGCAACATCAGTATGATTTTGCCTTTATTTTGTTCACTATTCGGCATTGTCCAAATATAATGTACTTCTAAAGTTCATATACTATATACTGCTGCAAAAAATGTCCACCTGGAAATATTTTTGGACCCCTCCCAACAAAATGTGTGACCATCCCACAGTGGCTTCCTTCGCAAGTTTAAACTTTATGTGGCCCAGAAGTTGCCCATCTTCTGCTTGCTTTATATTGACACTATTAAAATTCTAATCCAATTAATTAATCAATTAATCTAATTCTTAATTTGTAAGAAAGAACATTGCTATGCAGTAAGCACTTTCTGCATAAGTTTCAATTTTTCCAGCATTTATAGATTTGATTTTAAGATGTAATAGCTGAATTGTGTGTTTTTATTCCCTTTGTATATCACTTTGTATCATATCTTTAGTATAATTTATATTACTAGGTACTGAACAATAACTGTGTTATAGTTTACACAACTCAAACTGGTCAGATTTGACCCTGAAACAAACTTTAAAATTGGTCAATAAATGATGTTTGAGGCTAACTGAGGATATTGCTGATTGTCACAAGACTACACAGTGCTGTTAAATCATTTAATGTATGCAGGTTGATTATCCAGCCAGAGACAACAGCAGGTGATTCAATTGATCTCTCCTGCAGGAATTAACAAGTGGCATCACATTTTGTGGTCTTTGGTCAGCAATAAAATCAGAATGATTCCAGCTTGCAGTATTCCACGTTGCTAGATATAGTGAGTGACTGTGCACTTTGAGAGAAAAGGTCACCATGAAAACAAATATGCTTGAGGCAAACTCAAGCAGGTGGGTGGAAGGCTGTGGAGAAGTGGCCAGGTAATCACAAATCTGGAACAGGTGAAAGCTAGTCCAATCTGCCTTAGCTCCGTCTGTGTCCATGCCGTAATGCCAGCTACAGCCACAGATGGGTTTGTCTCTGTTCATTGTCCTGCCTCAAAGATGTCCACAGAGCCTGCCTTCACTTTGCTGTATCTGTGTATTTTTGTCATGTATCTGGTAAGTACAAATGACTAGTACTGCCAAAACACTAAACCTGAACTTGAGAGCCATTGTGTTAACATGACAGTTTGAGTAACTGGATTTGTGAACTAAACATCTGATCTTGCCAGACAGTTGTGAAGCTTGGATATAGCCTGACTTCAATTTGCAGATCTTTGTTCAAGTGTTTCAGCATGCGTGAGTATGTCTAAAAGAAAGAGAGACTTGGGGAAATGATGGGTGTTGAGGGACGATAGTAATGGTCTAAAACAACTGCTATAATTTATTCACATCCTTAAAACCCATATCCCATCTGCGTCCCCATGGGTTCATCTCCAAGTGTGTCAGAACAAACTCTGAGCTTTATTATGCATTCATTTATTACATTTGTTGAGAAGAAAGTTTATGGCTTACACAGACACACAAGATGTCTCTTCATTTCTTACAGAAATAATTCTGTATAATCAAAACAGAACCAGCAGGAAAATCCGACACAGTCACAATCAAACCACAAATAATTTATTTGGGCTAAAGAACTAGTTTTCACTCAGTCATAGTCCACATTATGTAGAGTGGTGAATTTGTGCCACCTCTGTCACCTTTTAATACTGTAAAAAAGCACTATAATTTGAAGCATAAATTTGACAAAACACATTCATGTTAAACCAGCACAAAAAATGTTAACTTCAGTCCTGCTGTGTCTTTTAAAAGTACTGCTGAGACATTGTAGAACATTTGATTAGAAAGGCAGGCAACTAGCTTGTCCCTGTAAATTTACATAAATCATTGTAATTATCTCCACCCATTGTTTACAACATTGTGTGTTATTCTTGTAGTATGTCCACTATTGTAGTTTAATGGTATCAAGATGAAATAAAGCAAGATCCTACATAATCTTAATGGTTGTGTTCATGGACATAGCAAATATTTTCAAGACCACTGAATTGATTCCATAAACACTTTTTTCTTTTACATTTCTACTCAGACATGTCTTGGTTCTCAAGTGAGCACCTTCCCTCAACAGATATTTTGAATGTGTTTCTTTCAGAGATTCATGCAGAGTACCTAAAATTAACAGGGATTTAAATTGCACCCTCAACTTCAACTCTTTCATGTTTGGTGTAGTCCTCCAAGTCCTGCAGAGGGTCATAAATGTAGCAATTAGGAAGTCACCCTGACACAGACTGCTGTCATGCTCTTAGTCCACTAGTACCATATTTTAAATCTGGCATGTAATTTATTGTTGGGTTTGTCTAGACCTGGTCAAATGGTATTTGTAGCCATCATTTTTTAAAATTGAATTTTTTTGTCTTAGGTCACAACCGTCTTATCTAGTTTTGGTGTCAAGTTTCTATTAAACTTGAATTTGACTGAACTGGACCTGTTTTGTACCAACTATAGTCCATAAAGCTTGTTTTGATTGTGTCCTCACAATCCCACAGTGGTTACATGTCCTACACCTCCACCTATACCCAACGGCCTCCTGGAAGGCTCAGTCCTGGAGTGGGGTACCAGTGTGAGCTACAGCTGTCTACCTGGCTATGAGCTGTCCTTTCCTGCTGTGCTCACCTGCACAGGGAATGGAACATGGACCGGAAACCTGCCTCAGTGCTTGCGTGAGTCACCATTTTGTACTTTCATGATAATTATAGAGGACTTTAGACAACGTCTTCTTATGTTTAGACTGAAATTGTCTTGGTGACATTTCTTTCACCCTCTAAGATATTGTTAATTGCATAGTGAGCAAAATTGTGTCTTTTCTAATGTTACACCTTTTTGAAACATTATCAAGCATGTGAAATGTCGCACTTATAATTAAAATCTGGCATCCTATTGCTTTTTCTTTTACTCACCTACTGACTGACATACATTATTGGTAGAGTGGTGATTCTATTTTACCCCAAGGATATAAATATGAAATTGCAGAAAATTTATATAAAACATGGAATACTGAGAGCTATAATAATCCATTCAGGCAAAATGACAACAATGTACAATTTTCTTCGGGAAGTCATGAAATAAGAGGTAATTTCTCACCAAGGTCTCTTAGCAGGGATGTACATGCAGGTTCTTTGTCTCAAACACTCATTGCATTGTTGTTTTTTTCTCCAAGTCAATCTGCTTGGCTCTTTAGAGTTGATCTCAAGTTAATTAAATTTATGAAATTTATGAATAATTCATGGAGTTTAACACCAGGGTCTAGGTGGAAAAGCTGAATTATGATAGAAATTGAATAAGACAGTCTTGGACAGATGGAGAACAAAGATTTTTTGTCCTCATTGTTAAAACATTAACGTCTGTTTTTTGGAAGAAGTCCGTCATGCTTAATACAAAAATCACTTTCAGTCCCCATAAGTTATTATTTTTCTCTTCCCATAAATCCAGCATTGAAAAGTAAGAGTATAAGAGCATTGTATCCCACTTATGAAGACCACAAATGAGGTTTACATCATTAGTTCATCTATCAAACCCCCAATTTGCATTTTGATTAAATGAAAAGTGAATTGACCTCTAGCCCTAGACTCAAAGTTACGGTGTTGATGATGAAGATGCTGATCTGAGTAAAGCTACAAGTGGAGTGTCTGATGCTCTTAATTACATTAAGTACTTCTTAGAATTAGTTTGCAAGCATAATAATAGCCCATAGGATGCATGTTTGCTCCGGAGTCTCTCATTATCATCAGGATTATTCTTTGAATCAATAAATCACTCACACAAAATTGAAAAATCAAGAATGCTAAAGTACTCATGTGTGTTTTTCTCTCTGAATATTAGTAAAGGCTAAGTGAAATAAAAACAACTGTGACTAATATATTTATGTACATTCATTCTAACAAAAACATCTCTACCTAAACAGGGAAATATAGACCTTAACTACTATAGTCCTTCAATTTTGACTGTTGAATTGGTTGTGCAAGAATATCTGCCATTCACCAGATATGGATATAGAAATTATAAAGTAGATGGTATGCTGGGTTGGATCCTACCACATGTTGGATGATGACAAACAAAAACTGTCTGAGACCTCTGCGCCTATTTAAAAAGAACTACTAGTACATTCACTTCTGTGCTCGTCTGTAATTTATGCTAATGACAGAATGTGATGCTTGTGGCTGTGTTCAGTCAGGCGAACACAGTCCCATTTGGGTATTAAGCATCTGAGATCCAGCTGACAGACTGTTGGTGTTTGTGATCATGTAACTTGAAGCACAGTATCTCATGCAGCCATTTGCTCTTCTAAATGACCACATTGCAGTCATTTATTATTCTTTACATAATGTGCACACTATTGTCTGATGTATGGTATATCTAGCTTTACTGTAAAGGACCTGGTTTGTCTGTTATGAGTAGACATGTAACCAACTTCCTGTTTTGATTAAGGTGCACTAGTATGTCTAGGTTTTGGTCCTGAGTTGTTATGATGGATAAAAAGTTTAATCTTGTCATAAAATAAGTAACATTCCACTTGGTAAATGTACCATATCTACTTGCTGTCTGCTGCAATTATGATGAGCAGTGTCATCCCTCAACACACTACAATCAGTTTTCCACATCAGCACCCCTAAAACAACCTCCTGCAGCTATGTGAGTGAGTAAGTGTTATGTTCAGTGATGCAATGTTAGTGTTAAATGTGTCTCGGCGGTGAAGTGTTTTTGATGTAGTAATTACATTTAATAGTCTCATCACCCAAGACCAAAATGTGTTCTAATAGTAAGTGTATAGTATAGTATAGTATAGTATAGTATAGTATAGTATAGTGCAAAACTGGCCCACATTCAGTTTGATCAATAACAAACTTCTATAAAGAACCTGACTCTCCTGAACATATTATTATACTGTAGCTAGCCTCTTGCTACAGTACATGAAGTAGAAGGAGGTCCTTAAGAAATCACTGAGGTTTACTAAGGAAAATAAATGAGTCTAGAGAATAGGTACAATAGGGAAGAAAGTGCTGTTCATATTTGGCATGGAAGAGGCTATTATCTATGCATTAAAATGTCAGCACAGCACTATCTACAGCAGTCACAGTTGCTAGACTATAAATTGTGAAGCCATTATTAAGAGGTAATTCCTAAGAGTCAGTGCACATAACAAAGTAACAGGACTGACCCTTACTGTACCTACTCTGCAATATTTTATAAATGTATACATTTGTCAAAGAGCACTTATAATCCTGTTTGATGCTGAATAATTTAAAAGCCATAGTTTCAGTGTTTCAGTGACATGTAGTAGAGTTGTACTGCTGTATATTATACTAGAAATATCATTCATCAAACATTTAATTGAAATACTGTACTGCTCAGCAGTACTACAGAAGATCAATCTGAACATTAGTTTTTATTTGTACTTTTGTAAGACTTTTCAATCAGGATTAAGATACATATTCATGTGCCCCCTAACAACACTTGGGGAAAAAGAGAGCAAGCAGTAAAATTTGGTGCCTGAGAATGGAGTTCATGTGTCTGCAGGGATGACACTGTCATCCCAACTTCGAATCTGGACCCTGCATACTGATTACTTCAAAGCATTGATAATTCATCAAGGAAGGAGGGGGGGAGTTTCTCTCTCTTTCTCTCTCTCTCTCATCCACCTACACACACAGGCACATTAAATATGCTGAGCTTGGTTTGGCTGGGGGCCATTTCTCTTATATATCCATAAAAGAGTACATTATTTCCCTGCGGCTTGAAGCTTTTGACTGATGTACATGTCACCTGTTTGGCCTGCATTGTCAACCCTCTATAAATGTCATCTGAATGCTGAGTGTTACAATGCCATTTGAAACAGGACACAAATCCTTTTTGGATGTAGGAAGACATTTGTATCTTTATTTGTTGTCATATCAAGCTCGGTCACTCTGGTACTTGGTGGTTGAAACTCACAAAGCATAGTTTTCAGAGGAGACCTACAACATAGGCGAACATATTTTCTAGGAGAAGATATGTCTCTGAACACAAGGATTTGTTTCTGTGATAACCGTATTTGTAGTAATAGCTTTATTCAGACATTCCTGCATGGACTGGATTCTAATCTACTCTTTCACTAGGTGTCTGTTATGTCAGGGATTGGCTCTGGGAAGTCCCTGTTGGTCCCTGATTCTAGGAAGAGAGCAAGTGAGAACTTATCTCTCTCTCCAGCCCTACACACAGCAGCACATGTCAGGTCTGGAGAAGCAGCCTGTCTTATTATTGGCTTGATCCCGCAGTGCTCTGGCTGTGTGACTGAATGCTGTGATTCTGAGTATCGCCTCTGCTCTCCCACATACTGAGCAGTTCTGAACCTCCTACAGCTAACAAGTAACTTTTACTGATCAGTATGGTTATAGATGATTAATGGACCATCCATATACAGTAAAAATCGATAGAAAGATACATACTGCAGACTGTAAAATGGATGACTATCTCTATCAAACCCACTCAGCCTAACAGTCCAACAGGCTTCATCTGCTAAGGCTGTGGTTTGAGTCCTAACAAAAAGGCAATATCATATGAGGGGCATGGAGAGCAGCAGTGGCAGCAGATGCCTCCAGTTGTGTTAACCTCAAAGCCCTGTGAGAGATTAATATATCACTTGCTAATTATTTTGATCTAAAATTGAGTACCATGACCTCCCTCTCTACCTCTTTTATGCCAAGATGAATATTCTCATACCTACTGTAACCAGCCAGGTTGATTATTCCTGAGACAAGGACATTAATGCATTTGACCACATGCAATAGAAAATGGCCAAAGGAATTTGTACAATAAGTATAATGTGAATGAAATATTAATAATTAGTACATAAAATACAGTAATTTTTACAGTTAGGTACTTAGATAAATCAGACCGTAAAAAGCACATCAAAAATATAAAAACTCACAGCAGCAGCAAACCCATGTAGTTACTCCTCATAATTTCTGAATGAGATCCAGAATAGTATACTCAATGCTGCATTCAGCTGACTAAAGTATTTTGTTTGCATAAAGTGGTTAAAAACAATTTTAAAATGGTCAGTAGGGTACCAGCAATGAAATGAACAACAATGAAATGAACAAAAGACATATAGTGTAATGGTAATATTATAGCAAAATGATGTACTATGGATATGTTGTCCCTTTATTATCACATTATATCAGCCGTTTTCCACATTTCTTCCTCTGCAGCCAAGTTCTGCGGAGACCCTGGTACGCCGGCCAAAGGACGGAGAGAAGGGCGCAGTTTCATCTTCAAGTCAGAGGTGGCATTTAGCTGCAGTGCCCCCTTTGTGTTGGTTGGATCAACAACACGCATATGTCAGCAGGATGGCACTTGGAGTGGATCTCAGCCTCAGTGCATAGGTACAGAATATTAGCCTGGGTGTTTGTTCAGAAAATCCACACTCATACTGTGGAGTAAGTCTTATCTCAAGTCTTGTGTTTCAAAACAGTCTTAAAACTCCATAGTCTTCAAAACTGAATTTTTTGTGATTTTTTTCATGCAATTGCATTATTAAATCAGAATTAGATTTTTCTACATTAAGGAGAAGAGCATTTCGAAGGTGAACTAGCACTAGGATAAGCATATTGCCATCTCATATACAGATGTAATGCTGAATCACTACAATGAAACAGCCTATATCACAGTGTTACGTTAGGGGAGATACTTTACTATTTGCAGGCTAATGTTGCTGGAAAGATTGATTGCTGAAGATTTTTCTTAATCAAATTGATGTATTTTAATTAGATTTTTGTGTCGTCGGTTATTAAAAGTCATAGTACCTACATTTTCAAGACTTGAAAGTCAAGGAATTCACGATCAAAGAGACTAGATACTGCTCATGTTACAGTGACACTTCAGTAATTGTCCTCTGGTACATGGTACACCAGAGAAAAATTGCTTCATCATTATCAATGATTGCCTCTCTTTGAAATTCTCATTTTTACTCTCCTGCAATCCCTCTGCTCATCATGACAATGATTTCATGTTCCAGAGGCCACGAGAACCACGTGTGAAAATCCAGGGACACCTGAGCATGGCTTTATGAATTACACAACAGGCTTTAAGGTAAAATGAGGAAACACTGAAAAAAATATTTAAACAGGACCAGACAAATTACATTACCTATAGGTGACATAAAATTTGAAATACCTCCCAATACACTGATTTATTGGAATCAACTGGGCCATAATGATAAACAGAGACCTCAATGTATTTCACAGGTTTGTACAGTGTATAGAATTAAGGGTCTAACTACTTATCAGAAATGTACATATTGCCACAAAATGATACAAAAGCAAGGTCTGAATAGTCGTTTGAGCATGTGTGTAAGATGAGTAATAGTCAAAAAACTGATATTATGACTATTTGTGTGCTTAGTAGTTCCTTTAAGATGCTTTGAGCTAGTGTATTTGATTTTATTCCTCCCTGTTTCTTTTACAGTTTCACTTACAAGCTAAGTGCAAATAATTTCTGCACATTCAGTGGAATATCTAATGTTAAAATTGTCCCAGCGCTTTGTTATTTGGATCACTGCTTGTAATGTACAAGGCTGTTGTCTTGCAGTTTTATGCGTAACCGAACATCTTTGCCAATATTTTCACACTCCATCTGAGAAAATCTTGTGTAGATGGTGTCTTTAAACAGATGACTATGATGCGGGCTGAAAGTAAGTCATTTATTAAGATAAGTGAAAACTGTTTGGCTCTGTAGTTTTACCAAAAAGTCAGCTCCCTGACTTTCTAATGTCTGTGCATCAGTTCAGAGCAAAATATGGGCCATCGCCTCTAGGAATAGTCTCCATCTGCCTTCACAATCATTAAGAAGGAGGAAAAAACTAGTGTGCGGTATTTTTTCCCAGCTCTTTATATTTGACGATAGGAGCTTATTGGCATTTGCATCAGTGTATTGACTCTCTCCACTCTTTGTGCTGTTTGTGGCCAGGTGGGCAGCAGAGTAGACTTCCAGTGCCAACAGGGACACCTACTGCAGGGCTCCACTACCCGGATCTGTTTGCCAGATCTCACCTGGTCCGGCATCCAGCCTACCTGTATTCGTGAGTGCTTTTTTTACAATATCTTCATATGAGTCTCTCTGCTTTTTCACTACCCCTTCCACTTTTGGTCACCATTTATCTACATTGCTGGCTACTCAGACTTTCTCTTTTCTTTTCCTCACCCCCCATCTTTGTCTGTGCCTCTTCCCTCTACGGCTTCTCTTGTTCTCTCGGTCCTGCCGCAGCCTTTGACCCAGTAGATTGCTGCTTGCACATCAATCAACCTGCCATCCCAGTCATTCATAGAGAGAGGTGTTGATCGTGATTACTGTAATTTTGTTTGAAATACCTGAACTGTCGACCAACACCAAACTAGGGCTGTGCGGTTTAGCTCAGACTCTTTGCCAAGCTTTGCCATGCTTTTCTCAGTTGTGATGTAAGCCAGTATCTCAGTGGAATCCCTTTCAGCTCTGGCAGTCTTCATTGAAACATTTCCAACTGAAATCTTACTGTAGCCTGCATTTACTGTGCTTTACAGTGTAAACACTTGGGCTTTGTGATATAGGGATTCAAATGATATTTTGTAATCTTGATTTCATAACCTCCAAGATTTAGCACCCACTTGAATTTCCCAGAGACATTTGTGCTGAGGAAGCAGAAGCATTGTAATACCTATCCTTCGTTCCCTGCAGCACAGATTTATGTGTGTGTGCGCGTGTGTATGTGTGTGTATGTATGTTAGTGGGTGGAGGAAGAGTTGTGAATTCTTGAATATGCACATGCTCTTTTTTGTTGTGGTTATAGATGTTTGCCAGTTTATTACCTCTAACTGAAACTGATGCCACCTAACAGCATATTAAAATAAAGAAATGTTATAAATTCAACAACCATCTGTGTTTATGGATAAAGTTTGTGTTGCACCAAATACTTTTTGATTTCACTTGGTCTCTGTGACTATAGATATTCTCTAAGTGGTACTTTGAACCCCAGTGAATGGCCTTTGAGAGGTTCTTCTACTTTCACAGTGTGAAATATAAAATAATATATAATGTGTTGTATACCCTTTTATTTCTGACCATGATGGTGTAATGATGTAATGCCACTTGTTGAAATGGCAGTTTGACAGCTAGTCTGGATTTTATTCAAACACTTAATGTTTTGAGGCTTTTAGGTTTCCTTACTCACCCAATTCACCAGGTGCAGTTTCTTTGTCAGGCCTGTGTGTCTCTGCTGAGGTTGCAGCATCTCAGATGCTGCTTTCTGGCTCTGGTCCCTCTCTGATGACTTGGAAAATGTATTGATTTTTCTCTGCCCTCCTCCTGTCATTGTTACTCCTGGAAAAAGAATAGAGAAATGCTTCTCTCACAAATTATACCCCATGCTTTAAGGAATACATTTTAAAGGAAAGCTTTTCTTTAATGTTTCAGAAATATTGACAAAGTTACATAAAAAACCCATTGAGTAGTGACAGCTCTTAAGTTATAACCTCATATAATAATTTAATAATAATTATATATCCTTCAA
Source organism: Sandelia bainsii (assembly GCA_032362345.1). Classification (NCBI taxonomy): domain Eukaryota; kingdom Metazoa; phylum Chordata; class Actinopteri; order Anabantiformes; family Anabantidae; genus Sandelia; species Sandelia bainsii. The sequence continues at coordinate 17,398,890 of JAUMHL010000009.1, read as the reverse complement.
GTTACCTTCTTATATGACTCTGCAACACCTTGTTAACTGACAAGTGGTAGAAACATCCAATAGATTTTCATTATACATTCATATCTAGGCTTTGCATTTGCATCTATGATGCATGAATATATCATTATTTGTGCAAAGGAGAAATCATCCTCATCTTGCAGGTCCACACACAAATCAATAATTATGGCACTCTGGCATGTGTCTTTGCACTGAAATATATATAGCATATACACTATAACTGTATTGTTATTTTTTGGTAATGGTATATTTATTGATTATACTTATTATGTAATTGGAAATCCAAAAACATAGATTAACAGACAAAAAAACAAATATTATAGTGGATGCTGTGGAAACCGTAAATTAATTTTTAGGCTCTACATAACATAACATTATTTTTTAGTGATTTTCACACATACAGTTCTAAAGGTAGACATACAGATGCAGTGGGCTGTCTGGTGTCATACAGTGGGGTAAAACTGTGATTATGTATTTGAGTATGAGTGCTTTTTATGGTTCCCAAACTTTGTGTTTACCCTCGGTCAAAACAGACGCATAAATCCTCTAAAATACCTTTCTCTATGATTAAATGGACTTCTGTTAGTGTGAAGCCACTTAAATTGATTTAAAAGTGAAGCCAGCCAATCTTATAGTGCTGCCAAAAGCAAAACCCAGAAGGGATTATCAACGCAATATATGTAATAGATGCAATGGACACAAGTCACTGTTAAGTGTCACTGAATTTTAATTATGTTACCTTTCTATGAGATTATTATTTTTGCTTAAATGCTAACACTAACTTGACCTTACTTTAATGTCGTCTGTGCATGCTGATCTCTAATTTTTAAGAATGATTGGCTGTTGCAGTCTGTAGCTGGCTGACATCCTTAGCTCTAAGCTGAGTAAATTTACCACCTGACTTAAAGGAATTGTAAGCTACACAGAGAATTCCCAGGTTTCTCTTTAACCCGTTACATAAGATATGTTCCCAAGTCAGAAAACGGCAAGAATGACTTGTAAAAAACAAATTCCCCTACATCATCTGTGTGTTTGGCAGAGTCAGATTCTGTACATCAGAAAACAACTGTCCAATCGGAGCAGAAGTTTCAAATTGCTCAACACAACACACTCACATAACTGAAGATTGACCAGAGCTTAGCTACTGACAGTTATTGTGCTGTGTAACTGTATTTGTGAATGCACCGTTAGAGAAATTGAGACGGGCTGCCTCTTTGTGTCCATGTCCCTAACTAATGTAATGTATCAGAGACAGCAACTTTGAACTAAGAAGATTACATGTTGTTGTGTGACAGAAAAAGCAAAAGTGTCTTTTGAGGCCTCATGTAATCTCAGGAGTAAAGCCTTCTGTGCTGTTTGAAGTGTAAATAACCATGAAACTGTCAACAAAGCTTGATGAGGGAGATGACATGTCTTTGATACAACTCAATTCCTTGGCCTTTAAGTGTCTTCAGTATTCATGGTCTACAAGTTCTGCAACCACCTGGACATGTGCTGACAATTTGTCATTTTAAAATGGGTTACATAGACGTGTGCTCAGGCAGCACGAAGGGAGTTTATTTATCTATTTATTTAGGTCTCCAGACTTTAGAAATGCAACTTTCCTTTTTTCATACAGTGTAAATAGACTTCCAAATACCATATTTATGAACTCACTGAAAAAGCACAAAAAGTTGACCTATACAATTCTGCATGTGTTTTCCATGTCTTTCTTAAAGGTGTCGATGTGATCAGAGTCTTTGATTCTGGTAAAAGATTCTTAATATTTGAATTAAACAACTACATCTCTTAAAATGCCACAGGAAAATCTGTTCTTTTCCCAGTAGCTAGTATTGGGGAAAGAACCATAATAGTGGTGCAAATTTACACCGGCCCTTTGACTCTCTCTTCCCCTTTGCAGGAGTGCTCCTTGTGCAAATTTGGTGTAATTGTCCAGTCTGAGCAATTTTATTTCCTTACAATTGCATTCATTGGAAATAATAAACAATAAATAACCCTACCTCGGTTTAAGATGGAAAAAGATAAGTAGCCTGCTCGATTTTAACACTTAACGTTCATCTTGTATTATTATGTATTACTTTCTAAAGCAATGACAAATGTCAAATGTCATATCATATTCCCAGTTCAAACACCAGTAAAAGTAAAATCTTCTAGTTTTTCATAAAGCTGAGAAACTGGGTCTCATCCTAGCATCCCATCCACACCCTATTACCAGTAGTGTCATTAAAATGCCATGGAGGACTGATTTGGGACTGACTCACTTGCAGCTGTCATTTTTATTAGAATATGTTGCCAACTGTCCATTTGACAGCTGGCAACATATTCTTTCACTTACAGGCTGCAAAATTATTTAGCTATTTTCACATTATTGTTGACGCTTCAGAGGGTTGAGAGTTTGTTGATGTGAGAAATTTAACTAAATATACTCAACCCACTTGTGAAAAAATGAAAATATTTATAACAGCTTTTGTCTGTAGTTTGATTCAGCTTGTAAACTACTGTAAGCACTGTTTAAAAATCAGCATGTCACTAGCCTCCTGTGTTTTTTGAGACAGAATAATTGAATAAGCTAAGAAAGTCAGAAGTGGTAACACATTCCTCTCACTACATCCAACAAGACTTGTATTTTAGCGTTTGTTTGCTGGTTTCTATTGAGCCAACACTCTAATCTGCATACTCTTGTCTCACACTCAAGAGCATAGACTGCACTCCTGTTATTTCAGGAAGTATTTTGCTTCTATGCAGTGTCCATGAGTATTTGTGACCATAAACCTATATGCACATGCTCATGACAGAAAGACTCACAAGATATACAGTAGCATTGCTTTGCAAGGATACCAGTGAGCTTGGTCTACTTTGGTCCCAACCTTGAAAATTTTGATTAGTTCAAGGAATACAAAAACAACCCCAAAACTGTATTTTCTTTTCAACCACTGGCTGAATTATAATGTACCAGAACTTTCTCTTGCTGTGGCTCAGTATTATGAGATACCCTGTGGTTTGCAGGTTATGGCTATAACAATTGACACAGCTATTGTTTTGACTTCATTTATGACCATGCATATTAGTGCATCAATATGTATCAATATACATCCTAATGGCTCCCTGAACTCAATAAAATGTGTTTTTCTTTTTTAATGCTCTTTTTGCAACCAACCCATCTCTCCTACTATTTCTCCATGCTTGGAGTGCTTATTTATCATCCTATGCCTGTTCGTGTATATGGGTGTACATTTGTGTGTGTGTGTCTGTGTATGTGTGTGTGTACACTAACGTGCCTGCTCTCTGCTTGGCCTCCAGCTCACTCCTGCAAGCAGCCACGAAGCCCAGCCAACGCTGACGTTGTGGGTCTAGACCTGCCCTCGTACGGTTACACGCTGGTGTACACCTGTCAGCTGGGTTATTTCCTATCTGGGGGTTCAGAGCACCGTGTCTGCCGCTCTGACAGCAGCTGGACTGGCAAGGTGCCTGTCTGCAGAGGTATGTGGTCAGCAAAGGTCTACGGAGGCACATGATGGAGAAGATGATGAGGAGGAGGGGAGTGGAGTAAATGTGGAAATATTCCAGGGGTTTGTGCATGTGCATAAATTTAGAAGAAGGGTAGGTAGATTTAGGGGAGTGTATAATTGTATATATACTTAGTATTTTAAAAGTTCTCTTACACAGACTGGCTACCTGTCCATGGTGTACCCTGCCTCTCACCCAATGACAGCTGGGATTGGCTCCAGCACGTCTATGACCCTTATGGTTGGATGGATGGAAGCTCTCTTATGTGACATTTGTACTACTGTTCACTCTGGGTTAAGTCAAATAAGGTGCTAATCAAATACAGTGACATACTGTGGTGTCCGTGGTGTTTTCTGTAAACCTACTGTATCACTGTTTGGACCACTAATTGCTATATGCCCATTAAGATTGTGTTTTTCACTTGAAATTTCAGCAATGTTGTTGATTTGTTAGAACTGAGCCACCAGAGATCTTACTGAAGTGTGGAACAAATAAAATGCAGACAGTGTGTTAGAGTTAAGCAGTGCTTACTCTCTGAATGTCCACCAGCTGCTAAGTATCACTATATCTTTATGACATACATATTTATGTTCTTCTGCAGTCGGATCCAAATCACATGAGAAAACTGTCAAACCCGTACCAGGGACACCCAGTCCTAAAATAAATGGTGAGTTTTTAATTCCACAAGCTGTTTAACTGCGTCTGCAGTTGTGTATCTCTCTTTTTTTTTTACCAGCATCAACAACAGGAAGGTTTTCTGGATACAGTACAAATTCTGTTTGTCATGCCTGTTCTCAGCTTAGTGTTGAAACCAGAGCTGTATTGTCTTGTCAACAGTGACAGAATCTGTGCATATCTTCATCAAAATTATACGAGTCATTTTTCTTTCACAGGCTGTTGGTATTAGTAGAGCTATGCCACAGTATAGCAATGCATTTTAGTTGCAAAATAATGGTACATGGAATCTAAGTCTCCCCTTCACATCATAAAACATAATCCATGCCATCGCACCTTTTTGCACTGATTCAGTAACTGATTTGTAGTTAGTGGTAAATATTTTTATTTACTAGCCAGATAATGAGTGTGCTGTAAGACAGCTATGAAAAGTTTGTATAACTATTATAGTTCTGCCAAGTTCACAGAGTGAATCCAGTGTTATCTTTTTCTGAATGTATTTAATTATCATTAATTAAGATTGTCAAAGCATATAAGGAACACGATATTATTCAAATTCAGTCAAAAGATTGTTATCAGCTGTGTGATATGTTGATTCCATTGCATACCTAATTATCACTTTACAGCGTGGGTGCAAGTATTCAGGTTGCATTAAAAACACAATATTGATTTGATGTTGCTTAAAACAACACATTACACTCCCCTTTAAAAGTACTGGAACTGCAACGCTAATTCCACAGTTTTTGCTGTACACTGAAAATATCTGGAGTTAAGGTCAAAAGATGGTTCAGACAAAAGTTCAGAATCTTTTATTATGCCTTGGTGCCAGTGATAGCTTGAGCTGGAGGCATTATGTTTTCAGGTTGTCCATCCGTCCGTACACTTTGTCTTTAAATTTGGCACAACTGTCCAATTGGAGTCAATGAAGAACTGATTAGTTTTTGGTCTTCATCTGAAAGTTGTGAACTGATCTGTCAGGAATGCGCTAAGGCACTTTTTTTTTTACATTTGCCACAACTGCCCACCTGGACTCCATGATGAACTGTTTAAATTTTGATGACCAAAGATCAAGGTCACCGTGACCTTGTATATGTCCCATTGTCATCAATGCTATAACTCAGAAACTCTTGGAAGGAACTTCATTACATCTGGCACAAACATCAGCTTGGATTCATGCATAAACTTATTAAAATATGAGTCTGGACAGACATGCATGTAAACTACAACAACACCGGTTAGCGGAGGCATACAACTGCAAATGCGATAATTCTAGTTTCATGGTATTTACAATAACTGCTTCAAGCCTGTGACTCACTGACATCACCAAATTGTTGATTTCTTTTCACACCTCAAGATGTTAAACAACATAGATGATAGCACATTTAGTCTCAGACCACCACCAAGCATAATGCTGATGACAGAGGGATTGTGAGAGCTATGAAGAAACCCCCCAACCAGCCCCTCCACAAAGAAAGTCATTGACATCAACAACCACCATAGAGTAGGGGTGAAGTTATCGAAATCCACCATTTGAAGCAGACTTCATGAGCAGAAATACAAAGGCCAGACCAGAGATGCAAACCATTAATCAGCAGTAACAAACAGAAAGCAGGTTGTAATTTGCAAAAAAAGTACTGAGATGAGCCACAAAAGTTTTGTGGACAGATGAGACCGAGATTAACCTCTACCAAAGTGATGGGAAAGCCAAATTGTGGAAGAATCACAAAGCCTGTTTCCAAACCATACAATCTCACTCATGAAGTATAGTGAAGATAGTGCCATGGCTTGGGCTTGCATGGCTGCTTCTGGAACAGGCCACTAATCTTTATTGAACTCCTGGTGGTCGAAGCAGGATGAATTCAGGTGGAAGACTTTGGACTGGCCAATTCAATTGCCAGACTTTAACTTAACTTTCTAACTGAACAGATATTTCACCTGCTGAAGATGCTGTAGTAATATGGCGATGTTGGTGAGTTGCAGGCTTCCATCAGTTATTGTAAATACCATCAAATAAAAGCTGAAATTCTGAACTTTCATCTCATTTTCATCTTTTGATCATTCACTTAAATGTCTTTAGTGTACAGCAAGAACTAATGAATTTCCTTGATGTTCCGATACTTTTGAAGGAGACTGTACATAATGCTGGTTAACAAGAACAGTAACTTTTATATTTACGTACCAATGCATTTTTTCAGATTTTTGTGCAGTTTTTATTTATTTATTTAATTAGTTTTCTTTTATTTTCCTTTTCTAAAGTTCCTGATGACGTCTTTGCCCCTGATTTTGTATGGAAGGGTTCCTATGATTACAAGGGCCAGAAACAGCCAATGACTTTAACAGTGACAAGCTTTAATGCCACAACGGGAAAAGTCAATGTAACTTTAACCGACAGTAGCATGGAGTTTCTACTCTCTGGTGAGTCATCTATAAATCATCTGTCTTCTTCTTCCTCCCCTCCGCCTCCCCTCTCCTCCTCTCCCTACCTCTCTGTGTGTCACTTTCATTTATTTTGAGGGTGCCTCATGTCAATCAGTCAATCACCAAATTATCTCATGCATGAGAGTGGAAATTAACTATTGGCTCTAAAGACGGATGTATTAGTCTGCGCTGACTAACTGCCCACTCAAGAGTCACTCATCTCCTCCCCTCCTCCTTCAGCTATTTTCTCGCGTTTTACTTTTTCTCTTCTCTTCAGCATTTCTTTCTTTATTTCTTTCTTTTTCTCTCTTTACATCTCTCTGCTTCTTTTTATTTCGTCTTATATCATGTCTTGGTATTTGTATTGCCTCATCTTTTTATTCACATCATTTCTCTTCTTACCCCTTGTCCTCTACCTTGTAGGAGTGTTCAAGAGCCAGGAGGCACGCTTAACGCTCCTGCTGTACCACATGAGAGCACTAGCCCACAGCTCCTTGAGCAGGATTACTGATGAGAACTGGGCAATGGACGGATTTGTGAGTATACACTGGAATTTGAAACAGCTGGCTAGTGATCTTTTATAAATAACTAAGAGCTGTGACTGTATTTTATTTTATATAATTATTTCAGTTTTTCTTCAGACTGACAGACACCTAGGAGACTATAGTCTGGGGCGGTAACTTCTTGTAAGGCAAAAATAAGCCGTCCTTGGACTTAATCAAGCCAGTGTTACCTTATCATTACTTTCTTCTCATCCTACTCACCATGCCAATAAAGAGAAAACATCAATGCACATGAGAAGAAACTGTGACGACAAGCAGAATAGTAATTTCCTGGCTTATTCTCTGTTTTTGTTTACATACATTTACTTTGGCTGTAGATCAGATGCTGAATAAGCTCAAATATACACCTGAGATCTAAAGGATCTGTAACAATGGCAAAATATTTTTTTCTTCTAAAATAAACTTCAAGGTCCACTTGGTAACAGGGTGTGACAAAGAGCGGCACACCACTGAGCTATTGATAGCTTACTGCACAACTTCTAGAGCAGGGTTTCTAAAAACAAAGGTGTTAGTTTTGAATGGAGCATGACAGAATGTGTTGTACTAGAAATAGTATGTATGTAGTTTGTATGTGCTGTGTAATAGGTTGAACACTCTTAGGTGACAAGGAAAATCCTTTTTATTTAGTTGACTCAAACCATACAGATTCTCGAGCTCTCTGTTATGTTTTTTTGTTTGTTTTTCACCAGGTTTCAGCTGAGCCTGAGGGTGGCAGCTATGTGTTCCAAGGCTTCATACAGGGTAAAGACTATGGACAGTTTGGACTACAGAGACTTGGTATGTGTAGTTTCAAATTCAATAAATCCTCACTTCTCATCTGCCATTTTTAAGATGAAATGAACATGTATTAAATCAAGCCCCCTCTCCAATCAAAAATATGTTGTGCTTATTGTTACTTCACTTGGATGTTTAGGCTTCACTGTGCAGAATGATGTACAGTGTATGTACAGTTGTGATCTAATATACATACGAGTGTGATGTGGAAAACTGTGAGACATGTAAATAGACCTTTCAGTGAAGTAGGAGACATCTTGTGTTCTGTAGTTTAACTTTTGAAATATTTCCATATTTAAAGACTATATTGCAAAATATTCCAAATGTAGAAATATGGTCAGATAATTCAATTTATAAACCAGCTAAAAAGGATTTAAAACACCATCTTTTCAAATGGTAAACGTGTCTACAGTATATTTACACAAATGGTAAATGTATGTAGTGAGCATATAGTATAGTGAGTATGTACTCACTATATGTATATATAGTGAGTTTTTTTACATGTACTGACTGCCGCCTATTATCACACTCATATAGCACAGAGTAGATTATCTCTTTTCACATCATTGTCCTTCATTTCTTTGTGCTCAACATTGCTGTTGTCATCATCCCGTGATTGTTTTCTACAAGATTATCACAGTCACAGTGATCATTATCACTACGATCATTATGTTTTCGTCTTTATCAACTGACTGCTGCGTTTCCAACTTGTCGTCATTGTGATCATCTTCATCAGCATCATCGTCATCATCAGCATCATTATCGTCACCAGCAGATGATACGTATCTTTTTATTATTTCATTTCATTTGTTTTCCCAGTGTTTGTTTCTGTTTCATTTTGTTAATATTTTAAATATTCTTCATTCACATAAACTTCTGCTAACTGTAATATTTTTCTTCCAGGTTTGAGTGTGAGAGAAAATGTTACCCTCACTGATCCTGAAACCAACGGCTCCACCAACAGCAGTTCTGTTGCTGTCGCTATCCTCGTGCCTTTCTTTGCCCTCATCTTTGCAGGCCTCGGTTTTTATCTCTACAAACAACGGTATGTAGTGCATCCGGGTGTCTTACACACTATCTGGGAAACCCAAATTTAGTAGCTACTGTAATCCATTTCTGTTCCCACACGAGAAAGAACATAGTATATTTTCATGAGCCTGTGTCCCAGGTTGAGTTTTAAAGTTATTTACCACAAATCTGATACTGGAAAAAGTTTAAGAAACCTAAACTGGTGTAGATGTTTGTAAAGTTGCAGCCAAAGGAAATGCACATCAAGATGATGTAGATAGTACACTGTGGCCCACTTCCACAGCCTGGTTTACTGCAGTATGTTTCCTCACTGAATACAGTACCTTAATTGTGAGAGGGCTTCATAGCATGATGCAATATTAGTCTGTGTATTACGATCCAAACCACATTACACAGCAGCATACGTTAGTCATTTAAATGAGAATAACTTTGATATATGTTCCTATTATGCACATTTTGTTGGACTATATGAATGTGTGCAGTGTGTATAGATGGATTGATTTTGTTGTAATTTAGACAGATTGTCTCTCAGAACAGAACATACATGCAGATCATTATGTTAGTTACCAGTAAACTAGCATGGGGCTCCTCTGACTGCTCTTTTCAACAATAATTACCATTCAGCCTCATTTACCAACTGCAGCTGCCCACACCAAGATAATGGAAGCATGTTTATTGGATTGGAAGGATGGCAGATAATTGGGATACTGTCTCTCAACTAATGTGCAACCTTCCTTTTTTCCCCAGGAAAACAGATAAAGCGCAGTACACAGGATGTTCTGTCCATGAGAACAACAATGGACAGGCCACTTTTGAAAATCCCATGTACAACACAAACACAAAAGCTGCTGAGGGGAAAGTTGTCCGCTTTGACCCCAATCTCAACACCATCTGCACCATGGTTTGATGTCTGCTGAATATAAGAGAAAGACAGAAAGAGAGAAACACAGAGAATTTCAACTTCTCCTTGTTTGCTTCACACCAATATATATAAACATATTTATATTTTCCCTGTCTGATGACATACAACAAAGACAGAGCGTTGCTCAGAAACATAAAGCACACTTTTGGCAACACTTTCAGCAGTTGCAGTTGATCATATAGAGAAGGTAAAAGATTAAAGAAAGGCGGAGGGGGGGGGCGTCCCACACCTTTCCAGATCTTCCCATTGTTCGGTGAAGAAATGTGCTCTTTACACTCTGTGAGTGTTGGCTTTATGAATAAAGGAGGCTCTGGCATATAGCTAAAATAGAGTATTTTATGCTCTGTAGTATAAATATAGAGGGGTTGCTTCACAATGCCAAATGAAAAATGTAAACTTTTTCTTTTCAAGAAAACATTTCAGATCTAGGCCCTTTTTTTATTTATGTCTTTGTCTCACATTCATCCTGATCAGTTATTTTCTCTGACGGAGGTGAGGAGTCTCTCAACTGTGAGTTGATCGATGTAATCTTTAGAGTCTATTTTTGAAGCAGTGGGGTATGTGAGAGGAAATGAGGAAGTAAAAAAAGAAATTGCCTCTCTTTGAATAGTGTTGGTGCTGCAATCTGTTCAAAGTTAGATGGTCAATTATACCTCTTAATTGGATGGTACCTCCTACTGACAACATATATGGCCAGGGATTTGGTTATTGAAGTGCAGTACTATTTTTCGAGTGCTATTGGGAATGCTAAGGTTTTTATTGTTACAGTGCAGGTTCTCTGACAGAGTACATTTTCTTCACAAGAGATATGGTGAGCATTAGGGTTTATTATCAGGTTGTGTGCAGTGAATTTGTTTTTGACAGAGACGTTCTTTTAGTATGATAGTTTCTTGTCAGAAGTCTGAGAAACTATGTGAGACCAAACTGTACTTTTGACTATATTAGCTATGTGTGGCTGTACTCAAATCATCCAGTGATTTAACCCATCTTTAAGTTACTGAAACCTTCAAAAGCTGAATTATATTCAGTTATTTTTCTTGTTTAGATTTTTCAGATCTGACTCTCTTTCTGTCTCAGATCAATCAAAATCTGAGTGAATTGACCCCAGCCTTGAGTCTTTGTATATATCAAGAATCTCAAAGTAGGAGTTTCTTGCTTAAATATTTCAGGTATTTTTGAAAGTTGAGAATACCTACAGTGCACAACAGGTACAGGTATGGCAGCCAGGTTTCCCGGAAATTTATTAAAGCTTGGATGTCGGTAAATCAAAGTACAAAGATGATTAAAGTCAATAGAAATCAGAGGTCAGTTGAAGCTTGTCATCTTGTTTTTTTGTTGTTGTTTTTTTGTTAATAAATATTTTGACCTGTCTGCCTTACTTTAGAGTAATTTCAAGACAGAATGAGTGCAATCATTTCTTGTTTTCACAACGTGAACAGTATTTGTTCTATAATTCTTTTGGGAAACCGTGCCTTAGTCGGTAAATTCTTGATCCATGCTCCTACTCTGAGACATAACTTGATGAATACACTGCCTTGGCCAGTTTTATTAATGCCCTCTCATTCAAATGGTTATTTCAGTGTCTCACTGAACCATCAGCTTCTGCCAACAAATGTACAGTATATATGAAAAAATGTGCACATTGAAATATGAGCCACCATCAGTATTGTACCATCATCCCAGTCCATCCATGTTTGAAAACTGAAAAATGAATTTGACACTGTCATCACATTTCTACATCATTGCAGTGCCTTGAATACTATATGGGCATATGTTTTTAAGGAAGACATCACATTATTGTATTAGTAAAACTCTTCATCATTGTAATTTATCCTCACAGTTTGCAATGATTTAGCTGAGTGATGTCAGCTCTGTTGGTTTATCTAAGAAGAGGTGTGTTTGAAAAGCGACTCATAGTTTCATATCTGCGCATGTTGGCAAAAAGTGATCCAGTACAGCAAATGCTGCTATAGTACTTTGTACCACTATATTGATTCCTGTCATTGCTGTTACATTTTGTATATTTATACAGTTTTGATACTTGATGGCATTCTTTGGCAAGAGGTCTTGTGTTATCAATATGTAATATATTTTGCAAGTTCAGATTTCTTATGGTTGAGAAAAGAAATGCATCTGGTGATAAAACAGGATATGGCAAGTCAGTCTCACATCAGACTCCAAAATAGAGTAGAATGCTTTTAAATGTACCACACAATGGTTACCCCATAAAAGAACCTGTGTATATGATTATGTACATATTACAAAACTTTTGTAAAGAGATATATTTTTTATGCAAATAAAACATTTGTAAGTTATTAAATATGTTGTGTAAAATTTCACATGTAAATGTCATGTAAGATGCAAAAATGTTTTGTATTTTTTTTCTTTATCAGCAGTGTATAAATCCTTAATTTATATATAAAATATAAAATAATGAATTTCAATTTTGCTATTTTCTTTATTAATAGCAAAGTCACTCATTGGTTTATTCTCTGTAATGAAACTCTGCACTTTGCAATATATAGAAAGTGTTTCAGTGCATTATTCAGAGCGTTAGTTGTTTTATCTTTCTATCTGCTGCTTCTTTCTGTTGCACCTCTACTGTTGTTTTTAATGTGTTTCGCACTTGCACTTGCTAATGTGTTTTCCACTGCTTCATTTAGCCAAAGTAAGCTTAGCACTGATATTATCTTTGTGCAAGGAACATTTTAGATCTTTAAAGGCTGCCTTGCATTATGCTATGCATTAACATTAACACCTTGTGTGAGCAGATATCCAGTCTAAGCTTTTAAAAGAAGTGAAATGCTAGTAGAATTTGACATTATGCTCATCATCCATCCACAAATTGTGAGCTGTCAAACTGCTGCATTAACTTTTCCAAACGCCTTCACTGACAGTACTTAGAGAAATAGCTGAAATTTACTCTGGAATACAAAGAGCAACACCACAAAATGAAATGGCATTCAATAACATGACTTTACTTTGCATGTATTATGGTGTTTATTTGTTTTTTTTAAACAAATTGTCTCACTTCATTTTTTAAGATTGTCCATTTATATACTACATGGCACAGCAAGAGCTCCAACAGACAAATTAGAACAAAGTTGAGTTTCAGAGTGGGGAAATCAATGGTCTCCAACCATCACTTTGTGATGGACAGGATTGAAGTAGGTGGACATTTGCCATGGGCTTGGCAGCAGGAGGAGGTGACAGTTTGTCAAGACATTATGTAATGAGCTAAGATGAAGCTAATTGCTGCAATCAAGGCAGAGATGATCAGCAACAGAGTGTGACTGAGATCACAGAACAGTCAAAGAAAGTATGAGGAAGTCCAATAAAAATCAAATAACATGCACTTGACTGGCAGGAACTGGTTTGATTTCACACTCAGGTTAAGGATATACTTTAAAGTTTAAGCCTGGGATTTGTGTATGGATTAGAAATATTTGCCAGAAGGATTTTCCATTGAAGTTTCTCTGAAGCTTCATCAAGCAGTTTTTACCCATAGGGTGGTGATGTAATATAAGCTAGTGCTAGGCTGAGATGTCAAATAGTCTCAGGGTGTTTGTTCAGTATGGATGTACACTCAGTGTAACACAGTAATTCACTTCTAAACACCAGCTGGATCCCCTGTTAGCGGTTAGAGCAGCATAGCTTTGTTAAACCTTTGTTTCTGTGTCAGAGAATCCCTTGAGGGACCTCTCTGGTGTTCAGCTGCATGCATCTGCAGCAGTTTGTACCATGTCATCCCCACAAATGCTCAGTTGAGAGCTGGTGTCTGAGAAGGTTGGTACGGTAAGCTGATTTTACTGTCCTGATCATGGAGGCATTTGTGGTCTTGTGGTGTGGGCATGTGCCTGCTGGAGAAAATCAATTAAGGTCCATGCACAGGTACAATGAAAGGATGTTTCTGGCTGCCTCTGATGATCAGATACCCTATGGCGTTCCTCCACTTCCATCAACTGGCTGAATGTATACTGTGAAATCCAACCCCACAACACAAGCTGGCCAGCAGTATTAACACATTGCATGATACATGTAAGTATTTCTGAATTTGTACACAACTGTACTTTTCTCATCCACATGAAACAACAGAAATTATTGATCAGAATGAACACGTTCGTTCACAGAATTCTCTAAAAAGCAGAATTTTTCATTTCCCATCATGCCACACAAGCTTGTGAAACGGTTGTTTTGTTTTGTTTTTTCCCCTCATGCATGACAAAGCATAATGAGTTGTGTATGCTTTCATGGATCTTTTGGCTCTAATGTGCTGGATTGTCAGTTGACTAACTAGCCTTCTTCTTGCTGCATATTTCACTCTTTCACTAATGAGCCATTGTCAGCCACTCTGCTCTCTTTGGCCAAGATGGAGGACTGTTCTGCCTGCTGAGAAAGGAAACCATAAGTAAATATCAGTTACAGACACTTAAATGTTGGTAAAGTGATTTGAATTTTGTATCTTCATTGTATTAGGACAAAACAATTAAAAAAAAAAAATGTCATTTGTTATATTCATCTACATATTTTAAACAAAGAAATCATATCTCAAACCATTTTGTTCTGCCAGATTTTAAGAGAACAATTCCTACTAAATCATACACTAAATAGCATTTTCACTGCTCATGACACTGAAATGCATGTAAAGGTTATGACTTGGAAAATATACTGGAATTTAACATTCTGTGGAACAGTTTTGAATATAAGTACCTAGTAGAGTTATATAGTTTAATATGCTCTTATTATTCTCAAAGTGGATGAATAATGTAAATTCTTCTATAACCATTTGAGCTAAATAAATTTTTAACCCAGAGTTAGGGCAGTGAGGGCAGTGTGAAATAGCTCACAGTAGACGGAGAAAGCCTGTGGTTGATGTGAATTGAAGGGTGTTAAACGGAGGTCAATGAGCGCTATCAACACGATCTATCATGAGAGCAACTGAGGGGGGCAGAAGTGTACGTTTCTGTAGGGGTGGAGGGGCAGGGTGAGTGTTATTGAGGATTTTGCACATTTTGAACTAAATTAATAAATATCCGCCAGTTATCATAAAGTAAATAAATCATGAGCAGGATCCATAATGTAGAACGATGCACCTACTCAGTCAAAAACATTGCTGCAACATCATACAATTGTTTAGCATAATGTTCCTTTTAAAATGCTTGAATTACTATACAGACATTTTAGACACTTCACACAAGTGTTTCGAGGAGAATTAGTGTTAAAGGTAAAGGGTGGTCACACCAAATATAGATTTTTTTTCTTTTTCTGATCACTGCACCACACATGTTGGCACAGAGAGCACTGGCACTATCGAAAGACCACTTTGGCTTTCAACAGTTGCCACATTTCATCATCATTCAAAACACATCAGTGAGTGTCATCACAACCATACAAAAATATAGTCATTGCAGTTTATCTACTGTATAAACGGCTCCACAGACTCATAACGGTCATCACTATCATGCTGTGTCCAAAATCACTCCCTATTCACTCCTCCCAATGTTACGTACAATCAGTAATTCACTAAATAATGAGCAGTAAATTAAGACACTTACTAATCATCACAACTTTGCGTCATCTGCAACAGCTGCACAAAGGTAATTTTCTCATCTGTAAAATGGGAAGCATTGCACTCTGGGATTGTTAGCAGAAAGTGTGTTCATCTACAACTATACTATTTTTTCTGTTCCATGTTAAAGTTTTTGAGTAGACTATATACTGTAGTGAACATACACACATCAAAATGGCGGACAGTAAACATAGTGCTCTATATACTAGAACACAATATTAAAACACAGATAAATACATAAATGCTGCCTGCTCATAGGTCTTTACTTTCTTGGACAGCAAGATCATTGAATACTTTAAAGGAGAATTTAAAAAATCCATATGACCTTGATATACTGTACCAATCAAGCTCTTCTCAGCACATGACAACTTCAATCTAATTGCTCGCAGGGTGTCCAACTTAATTGCCCCTCTGTCTCCAGCAATTAATTGTGGAAATTTTCTGAATTAGCTTCTAATGCCTTGTGACATGCTCCTGAAGGAAGCAGATTCAGGCTGCACACAACAGATTTTTTTCTTTTGGAAAAAGATGGTTTTGACCAGCCAATCACATCTGTCACACACAGCATTCTTCACTGCTGAAAATTACTTCTCCCGCAAGGTAATCCTTAAGACACTGAAGCTGTAATATACTCTGCTGTATGAAGGATGAGGCTGACATGAGTGCAGTTTTTAAAACACAGGGTATTATTGTAATTTCATCATCTCTCAAAGCCTCAATCAAAGCAGTCATAAAAAAAACTTATGTGGTTCCCAAAATCCCTCTCAGAAAAATACAGAGAAAAAGAAACCCCACAATAGAACATGGGCTTTTTTTGATCACTCCCGTTTGTGAGTGAGTAATTGGACTTCATAATTGAAATACCACATGTAGTATCTTATTCACGGGGCCAGAACAGCTCAACATCATTACCGTTGTGCAGGCTGGTTTTGTTAATACAGTAGAAAACACAAACTGAAAAACATATCTCACTAGTTTTATGCACAAGACTAATATTGAAAGTCACTTCAAATGGCACACCAAGAAGCAAAATACTCATTTTTATTTTGCATAAAATGTAAGAACAGGAAATTTGTGATGTGAACTGCTGCACTTATTCAGCGTAGAGTATTTCTTGAGAAACCAAGAATGTCACAGCAAGTGCAATCGCAAAACCCTTCCGATTTATTCATGTGCTTTCACATGATCAACTGAATCAGTGATGCACTTTCCTGTGTTTTGTCTTGTCTGTATTACTGTATGAACACGACAAATAGCTTTCTGTCTTTGAATATCAGATACTCTTTAGAGTCCACCTGCGTGAAGTATGACACACAAGGACACATTTTGAAAACAGTTGTGCCTCTGCGCTCTGTTTAGAATATTTATACTTCAACATTTTGACAGACACGTAGGGAGAAAAAATGCTTCAGTTATGAGCTATAAATTAATATGTGACATTTCATCCTGTCAATAAAATGTTTGAGCAATGATATACAACCTCTGTCAAGAATGGTGCGATAAATCATAGGATGCTGACATTTTGGATTTGTTATCACGTATGCTCTGGAGGAAGTGGAACTCATTTCAGCATAAAAATGAAGGGGAGGGAACGTGTGCCACATATGATGCTATCTAAGCATATGATTGAGGACATGTGTCCTGTGAGGCATAATCACATGTTGTTCTGATAATACTGTGCCACAGTGTGCAGCCCATGCTCATAGAGGATAGCTTAAGTTACTACTAACTAAAAAAATAGATGCCACGGATGATTTATGTCAATTAGGTGGGAAGGTCAAAAAGTGGTTTGTTTATTTATCCATTTAGTTAGTATTTTTTCCCCTTCTGTAGTGCTGTTCTGTGTTTTGGTGACTAACTGTGATCTTGACTATGCCTCAGCAGGTGGAGAGGTACCAAAAGTGGTGTGTGAGTAGTTGTGAAGCAGTGACATGTAATTTTGGTGTCAAAGATCACTGGATGTTTGCATTTTTGAAAGCCCTCCTGCTTAGACCATGTCCAAAGCACAAAAACACAAAAAGCACAGCTGCATCTGGAACTCAAGAACACATCCGCTTACAACCACTTTGTGGATAGTTTGGCAGATTTGTTTTATTCAGATCACTCAAGCGGTAAAATGACTATGAGCATTTTTCACTCTAGCTGTTTACTGAATATAATGGCTGTGTGTTACGGTGCTTGTATGCAACATAATGCGTGAAGTGTGGAGTGTGGAGGCGGCTGCATTCTCTTCAGATGTCAGAGACTGTTTGATGGATTACCCAAACTGTCCCTGCAGTCTGCTGGTACTTCTGTTTGGCTTGTTGCTAAATTTTGTTGAACCATCTCCACAGACCAGAGTAATATTGTAAAGACATGTGTTATTTCCTCCCAATCTAATTTAAATGAGGCCACCATTTATTGCCTTATGGAGGTCATTTAAATCCTGTACAAAGACACTGGATTCCTCTTGGTTTATACATTTGTCTCCTTTGACTGCTACTACTAGTTGTAAGTTATTATATCATCTAATAATGTACATTCTTTTGTAGCTTAACAGTAAGTTGATATTTTTCCCACATGATATCAGTATAATATTAAAGTCAGTGTCTCCTCCCCATAGGGATTTGTCTGTCACTAGGAGTTACTGCAGCAGTCAAAGCTGAACAGTAGACAGAATACTCATAAACCATCAGGATCTCCACATCCAGCCCAGTGGTGCTGGCCTTTGTTACTGTGAAATGCCACAGACACGTTACATACGGTAACATCAGCATCTCTTTAGTACTGTAAGGCAAGGCAGTCTCTATCAATTAGTCACATTTTACTCTGTAAAACCGGCAACAAAGTATGAATGAAATTAGCAGCCATCTAATCCTTTAAACTAAAATTAGCAAAACAGTCAAGTAGCATCAAATCCTAGTGTCTCTGTTACAGTCATTCTCACAGTCACAGAGAAATGCACACTCAAAACATATTTTTTCACTTAACCTAGCTCTGTGTGTTTCTCAAACTCTTAGAAAATAAATTATTCACTTAGCTCTAAGCAAACTTAACAGCTTATGTCCAGTTGTAGATGTCCACACTTTTCTGTTTCATTCAGGGAAACCCCAAAAAAAGAAACCAGAAGGGCACAGAATAAAAAAGCCCCTCTGCCACAATTTGTCTATAATTTTTGTATTCTTTTCATTTTGTACATTCAGCCTTGTAAACTATAACACAGTGGAATCAACTATCCCTGGGGAAAAAATCCTGCCATTAATTCAAAGTGAGACACAAATCTGTTTCAGAAGTTTTCTGCAATATATTTACTGACACTTTTATGTCAAACTAATTCTAAAATTAGCGTTTTTGAACAAATTTTTTTCTCTGTTTTTCAAAAATTTACTTCAAATACTAAATTAAGCTACAAACCTAAAAAGAGCACCAGATAGATACCACAATGCACCATAATATTGAGAGCTCCAAATACATACAATCATTTCACTGCATGCTATTAAGTCTGCCTTTACATGATACATTAGTAACTAAAGTTATAAATGTTATAAATCAGTAAAAAATGTAAAATATAATTAGTTGTTTAAAAAAGGGTGTGTGGACCCTCATTCGGCCACCCACCTTTGCCCCCCATCAAATCTGCCATTATTTGGAAATGATTTTTAAGTCAAAGTCATAATCGTAATTCACACAGTTTCTTTGTCCTGAGAAATTCTAATGCTCAGCAGCTTATCACCCTGGAGGTAGCATATTGTAAGTACAGAAAAGAAACATTACTTATTTCCAAGAGCCAAAATTTAAAATATAGTCAATGATTTTGCACTCATGCTGCAGTTGCCCTGCTTTTGTTCCCTCATAGCTGGCACATAACAGTTGGTGCAAAAGCATATCTTAAAGCTAAAGCTGCTCCATATCTGCACTCTTCTTCAAAATCTGCTCTGCTGCAGACCAGTGTTGTCCTTTGTCAGAAGATTATCTATCTGTTCTGTCTTCTCTGTCTTGATACTGTCCTCGAATCCAGCCAACGAAAAGCACACTGGCCATAACTGATTATATCTTACAAGCAGTTTTCAGGGTGCATCAAAACACACAGTGTTTAGTATGAAAATATTTTACCTCAGTGTGACAGTAAGTTAAGTCATAATTTTAGTCACATTGCAATGACTTGGTCCTGGTTGTGCTGGGGCAGATAATGTTTGATCTTTTAGTTCCTCTTTTGTCTGCTGCCATAATCAGGACAAAATTAATTTCTCTATAACATTACATATCCATGATTAAATAAGCATAAACAGTGAAAGTTTAAGTTCATACCAAAGTGGGTGGGGTTTGATTACATTTGATTTGAGTCCTTCAAATACAACTGCCATAAGGTTTGGCATTAACCCTCTGTCTGTAAACCAAAGCTCAAATAGAGCACAGCAGTTACCAGTTTGTTGTAATACAAAACCTGATTGGTCTTAAGGATACAGGTTCCCTATATCACCACAACGCAAAATACAATTACACTTACAGTATATAATTTATATGATAAAATAATATCTATATATGCAGTAACATACTTTTGAATTCCATTATATATATAGATATATATATAAAACACAAATCAAGTGCAACACAACTATTTACAAGGTTTTTATACAGCAGTAGCACTCAGCTAATGATGTTCTCCCAGTTGATGTAATTATTAACCAGACAGGTTGTGTCATAAAGCCAAAAGAGAAACAGACTGACATTTGACCAGTGGATGGTGGCAGCAGTGGTTCCTCTTGTCAGAGCCATAACAGCAGTGAAATACCACTGTCAGTTACTGTTCTGTGGTTGTCATGGCTTATGTGAAATCCATTTTCTCTGTTTGAATACATTCTGGCAGCAAAGAAAAGACCCAAAGTCAAATCTTCTCTGTCCAGTTTTTGACAGGGAGCATCTGACAGCACATGACTGCATGACCTCTTCACAGACCAGTCTTCCATCTGTCCTTGGACAGGCTATATTTCACAATGGCTTCAATTTCTGTACACTAGTTTACAATTATTTTACTCCTATTGCCTTGGTCATCTGCGGGACTGGAATGGAGACTGTCACGGTGTGGTCTTAGGCACCCATACACTCCATACAGAAGAACATTGTTTCTGCATTCCATATTATAAATAATTTCAACAGCGCAAGCATTGCCTGTTTGCCCGTTACCTTCCTGCTCATACTGACATAAATAGTACTATCTGCCTTGCATGATGAGAGAGAAATTGTGATGAAAGCACCATAGCTGCCTTTCATACAGTGTTAAAAATAAATCAGTTGCTGCCTATTTGAAAACACACAAAGTCTTAGCATTATTACATATGCCTGCAGTAGGAATACGTAGGGAGAAGATTTTTCCAGGATGACGATTGCTCTGGACCCTGAGAGATTTCATAGAGCTCTAGCCTATATTTGACCTGGCAGCATGTACCCAGCCTGTCAGACACTGCCATGGCTTTGAAGAAATTTTCCTTCAATCCTGTCATGGCATCATGACACTCCACTCTACTCTGAATCAGCCCCATCCCAAACTCAGCATCCTTACATTGTCAGAAAAGTGACCAGTCAAAATCTGTTCAAATCCATCCATGTCTGTCGGCTCTAATTAACTGGCTGAGGTTTAGCTATAAAAAATACAGATTTTTTTTAGACAGCAGTGGTGTTAATATCAAATGCAAGTTAAATTCAGTCAGCCAAAAGCATAACTAAAATAGGATGTCTTATAAAATTCTGCTAATTAATTCAGCTATTTGAAGTTGTATTTGCTAATTTTATCATTGGAAACATGATCTCGAAATGCTTCGAGATCATCATCTCGAAGTTACAAAACAAAGTTTAAATAATTTGAGGGTAATCGAAGACAATATCTCTGTGAAACCTCACCCAGCTTTGGGTCTAGCAGTATATGTTAGGACTGAATTAACTTGAAAATTCAATTTGGTAACTCGGCTGTCTGAGTATTGAAACATGAAAAGTAGTGCAGCACTGCTATTTTATTAGCCTGCAATGTAGATGAATGGTGCAATAATGGCTTTCATTATTAGTGCTGATTTAGTTACAGTTTTGCTCAAGGGTTCCACAGTGGTATATTGTAGACTCGCTGTGTTGTTAGTTTGCTGCTTAATAACCATATACTAACTAGTAAAGAGACCACAATACACATTTTGAAGACTGATCAGAGTTGCACAAAAATTCACTGTTCCCAGCAAGTAGCTGCTGTTGCACTCACTCATAAAACCAGAGCAATGTAGAATTAAGTGTTCCAATGAATCTAAACGTCTTAATTTCCTTATAATGTTGTTATTTTGAAAATAATTTGAGTGTCAACTGTGCACAGTTGATATTCACTTAAGCTCCTAGTTCTCAGAATATATTTAGTGAAGTTTTTTGGAGATTATTTATTGCTCATTTTAAACAAAGCTAATGTAAACTGTGACTCTGATAAGGATAGATTCATCTGCAGTGCTGTGCCCTCTGTGACTGTAGTGAAATATATTAAATAAACTATGTCATGTATTCACTTAATTATGTCCACAGAGTTAGTTTGACTCATTAACTAAACAAGATAATGCAGGTCAGTCTGGAAACCAATGCAGTGCTCATTTGGTTGTCATGGTGAGTCGAAATGTTGTGTCAAGATTGTTAATTTTACTGAAATATGATCCCATACTTGACGCAGCTGGACTGGCTGATGTTATTACTGTAAATGGAACACCGTACCGACTGTCTCATTATTTACAGTAACACATGCAGTCTCACTGTGCAATGTGAGCCATTGTAGTACTCTCTCATTGGCCATACATCCTGCTGAAATTCTGTATTAGCAGCTTCTGGAGGGTTGTAAATTAGAAATGACGAAGCATGTAGTCGCACAGACATCCAGACCTTGCACCAGAGCTCTCTGAGGTCACACAAACCACCATTTCAATTCTCCAAATAAATCCTTCTGTGACCAGAATGGCCGGGAAGCAGTAATTCACAACTGTATGCAGCGTAAGAGAGGCTCTCATGATGGCTACATCTCTCCTTCTCCGGTGACACCAGAATACTCCCTTTTGTGATCCTCAGTCTCAAAAGCCCCAAAGAGCATTGTAGCAGTCTGACAAAACAGAGCTGTCACAGTCTGTCTGCAAGAAGAGAAGACACCCTCTGTCTGTCTATCTTTCTTTATGTCTTCTGTCTTTCTTTCATTCATGCTTTACTCCTTAAATTCTTCTGTTTTTTTTGTTTCTATTCTTTCTTCCACCCTTTCTTCCCTCCCTGTTCTTGTGTTCCTTCCTTTCTCATTTCAATCTTCCATTGTTACATTCATCTCTGTCTGTCTGCCCTTCCCTCTCTTATCTTTTTTTTCTTCCATCCTTCCTTTGGTTGGTATTTTCTTCCCTCCTTTTTTCCCCCTCAATTCCTCCATCCATCCATCCTGTGTCTCATGACACAGCTCTCTGCTCTGCACACAGTCTGCTCCATGTGGCATCATCCTCGTGTGTTGCTCCTGTTTGGACAGCACTGAGTCCATCAGATCCGTGTTAAATGCAGCCACACACTGGGCTCCACACTGATTGGTGTGTCAACACAGGCTGGATTTCAACTGCCTGCTCAAATGTGACTTTGTTGGTTGTGCCACCTGTTCAAATCCAGCTCAGATCTTATGAATAGGTGAGAGAAACCTCATCAGATTTGAGCAGGCAGTGTAAATCTAGCCCATGTTGACTGACACACCAATCAGAGGAGAACAGAGTGAGGATCTATGTTTGTGGCTGTAATGCTGTCTATGGCTTCAAATATGATTCTCCACAAGTGCTCATTTTACTCTTCAGTTTAAAATACGATTTATTGCTATTGAAACAGGAAAACAGTGTGTCCTTTTATGTTAGCAACGCTTAAGAAGAAACAGAAATATTACATGTAGTGAAATGAAGGATTTGATCCAGCAGTTTTAATGGAGAGGCAGCTGTTCTACGAGAGCTCTCAGGAGGATTTGATGCTGCTGGTTGGGTGGGGAGGTGACAGAGTGAGAAGTGGGAGAGTCACAACCAAATCACTACAATTAATAGAAGAAGCACAGGAGACTAGTGCCCCCCAGTGTTTGCTTGGTATATAAACACTGTGCTGCTGTGATATAAAAGACTGTCGCCTAGTATCATTTTTTTAAATCATGTATAGTGATCAAGGAATGTTTTAGTACCAGTATAATACCATATGTACCATGTAAAATTGTCAGCTTTAATTGTGGTCACCCATTTTATATAAATCTGTCTTCTGCAGCTTCACTATTTAAGTCAAAATCCAGAGTTGCAGAGTGTTTGTACATGAGGCAGGAAGCCTAATGGTTGTTCCTAACATGAAAAGAGCCTGAAATACCATGTAGAGTTTCTAATTGTTATGTATCTTAGGTATCATTACTTTAAATATCATTATATATACATTATAACACATGTTTAGTGTAATCACATTTAAATGCTATGAAGTGTAAATTATAATGTATCTGAGCAATTTTCATAGAAAATGGATTCATTCTGGACTGGTTTCTCATTCATAGATGAAGTCTTCACTGTATCCTTTTCAGTGGCAATTCTCCACGGAGGAGCACTAAGACTGTATTGACCTACATTACTTCATGTATTTTCAGTATACTTTATGTCTTTAGCTATTCTTTCTTGCTGATACTCAATATCTATAATCCCTTTGTGTAGGTTGGATTCATGGCGTACATCATTCATCCGTCTGTGACTGGATGATTTCCATGGGCAGGTTGCTGTCAATGTGTAACCAAGGAGAGCCAGCAAGGTCACGTGACAGGATTTCACAGGGTGCCATTGTGCTGCATTGGCCTTTTTGTGCAATACAGTAAGGAAAATGTTACAGACTTATCACTTACAGCAGGCTAATGAGGTATCATTACGGGAAATTGAAATTTAAAGCATACATTTGTTGAAGGCATCCGTATTAACTTATTCTAAAGGCTTTTATTGAACAGAATTGGAGACAGAAAAAGGTAAAGACACAGTTTGCTCTGGAGAAGTGCCAGCCCTGTTGGTTTAATGACATTTTAAGAACTTCATCAGAATACCTTGTTGAGCCTAATGAGGGATACATCCTTTCCCCCTGGAGCTTAACTCCTGTCTCTGTGGGAACTGACTGATAGCAGGTAGACTTTGCCCTGAAGGGGAACCAACACTACAGGAAGAGCAGCAGCGCAGATTCCAGGCTGTCACAGCAGAGGTAAGGCATCTGAGTTGTTTTTAATTGATTTATGTGAACAGACCTAAAGTCAAACAGCAATCGATTGCTTTTTGAACGCTTGAAAAACACTTTTGAAAGTACTTCTTTCATCATTCAGCCATTGTATCTCAAAAGAGATGATGTTTAAGCCTTCCGGGCTATGTGAGCAAACAGAAACAAAGTCCACCTCTTACCATTCAAAAATGAGAAAATATGTTTAGTTGAGTTGAATTGAGGAAGCTGATGTGTTTTTATGTGGCAGGAGTTGTTACTCATTTCTGATGTTACAGGGAGGTATATTTTTGATTAAACATATACAGACAGATCAAAATGCAGTGTGGACTTTGAAACTTCTGGTTTCTTAATTACAGTCAGTTTAATTGCAGTTTTATTTGTAATTGTGCAACTAATTATGACTCAGTTGCTTTAATGATTAATGCAAAACCGGGGCTCTTAAACTGTCATGTCGTCACAGTATATGAAGTAAAATCCCTGCATTCACTCTGTCTTTTTTGATGACATCTGAATGTCCTCTGAGCTCAATTAACCACAACCTATTTGGCCAATAAATATACATACAGCTCTATTAAAATGAGGCTTAAGGCCATAATTATGGATGTTAGTCATGGATGGCTCTCAGTGTTTGTGTGATGCATCATTTTGTAATCACTTATTTATTTGTTTCACGCTGACATTGCCCCATTTACCAATTTAACGTTCCTGATGAAAGCGCTGACGCTATTTGTAAAAATGCTTTAGTGTCTCAGCCATGACATTAACTCACCTGTATGTCTTACCTTTCTTTGTTTATCTATCAGTGCAATGGACCAAACCAATGGCAGCAGCAATGGGGGATATGGACCTCCGCCTCCTCCGTACAACCCTCAGGACGACAGAGAGAGTTCCTATACAGGGGTGAACTATCAGGTTTGTCGCAGTATAAATACATTTTTATTACAGGCGAAAACAGAATGAGTGCTGAGATAAAGTGATCATTTTTTCCCATCCATTTTGGATTTAATGACCAACTGTTTAGCGCATCGGCCAAAATCACACACCACCAGTCTGATCATGGGATTATCATAAGTGTCCACAAGAACAGTTTGCACATTTGATTACACGTGAATAACACTGTTCATCTCACTAATTCACTTCAAAAAGAAAACTAAGACCACTATCCACACTATTTTATGTTTAGGATTTTTGTGTGTAGTATCTGTAATGCTGTTTGTTTGCATGATCCAGGTTGGGAAGGGAAACGTTGCAGTAGTCTCCCCTCCTGGCACCTATGATAACATGGACCGTCCTGAGGGTATGGCAGCAGCTGGAGGTGACCAGCAGTATGGTCAAGCTCCACCTGACTACTCTAACGGCTTGGAGGATTGTGGCTTTAGTGATGCTGTCATACGAAGAGGTGAGGAATGCAGTAAGGGAGGAATGCAGATAGCAGAATGTGAGATAAATGAATATGTTTTTGTTTGGATGGTCAGAGCTGAAAAGGATAAACAGAATTTACTCCCTCATTTTCTTTTCAGTGTTCTTGAAATTGATTTGAAATTGAAAGTTGTTCCCTGATCTGCGCACTGTACCCTGCTTCAGCTCTTCACCTCCCACACAACACAAATCATTTTAAATGAGAATGTGAAATGCGGGTTTGGTGAAAACCATTTTGAATTGTGGTGTAGCATAAACCACTGTGTGTATGTGTGTGTGTGTGTGTGTGCGTGTATGTGTGTGTGTGTGTGTGTGTGTGTGTGTGTGTGTGTGTATGTGTGTGTGTGTGTATGTGTGTGTGTGTGTGTGTGTGTGTGTGTGTGTTTCATTCTTTCTGAACAGGTTTCATAAGAAAAGTCTACTTGACCTTGATGTTTCAGCTGCTGGTGACTGTTGGGATCATCTGTGCTTTTATTTACTGGTGAGGCAGCATCACACAGGGGAATTCCTTTCCTTGTGAACGAGATGAAATTAATCTCAGGCACCTATCCATCTATCATCCTTTAATGTAGTGTGTCAGTGTGTAAGGCCTTCCAACATCACAGAGTACAAGTACAATACTTGTCCTGACAAAAACTTTGAGCATGCAGCCCAGCACTGCTCCAATAATCCTAAATATGTGAAGTGACACAAGATGGTAGAGAACAAACGAGCATTTCTAAAACATAATATTTTTGCTTGCAGTTGTTCGAAAGCTTTACATGTTTTGTATAATGTATGTGGTAGAGTGCTGCTACAGTAATTTCTTTTCATAAACTGTATTCGGCTCCCATGTGCACAATGCTCTCTCCTCTGTTAATATTTAATAAAATCATTCTGCTGCCTCTATCAAATAAATGGTTCCTCTATTAAACACTCCCTCTCTCCCTTTTTCTTATCAAACAACAGGGACACTCTCAGGAAATGGACATTGGCCAACTACTGGTTCTCCTATGCTATGATGTAAGCTATCCAGAAGATTCAGTTAGATTGTCTAACTCTATATGGACAAATATTAACATATTTGACCACCTGCATGGTCAAATATGTTAATAAAATCACAAGTAAATCTCAAACTGTCACCTCTGTCTGAATCCCAATCCAAGAAATATAAATGCCCTAAATAATTTCCTCACTGAATTCACATATTGAACACAGCGCTTTTTTCTTTTCATAGCCTGTTTATTTGCTATTTACGATACACTATATTCTCTGTGAAATAGGGGAGCGGTGATGGTGCTCATTGTGGCCATGTCCTGCTGTGACAACCTTCGTCGTCAAGTTCCTCTCAATTTTGTTGCCCTAGGCCTGTTTGTGAGTAGAAGCAGTACCAGCCAGGCATCAAATTAAACCCCCACCACACCTGCTCTATTTCACAGTTTTTTGTCATGTATTTACTTTCCATTTGTCTCTCCATCCCTCTCTATCCCTGTGTTTTAGACTATTGCAGAGGGCCTGATGCTTGGATCTGTGGCAGCGTGAGTGTGTCCATGGATGAATTCCTATCTGATGCTGACTCATTTACACAACAACAACCCTATTTGATGTATATCTGATAATGTGTTTGATGCCGGCAATGAAGCCATCAAACCTGGAACGATGTTATCATGGCTGGTTTAGCGAATTAAAAAGCATATGGCATCATATTTTCTGAGTGAAGCTAAACATAAATCAACCAACAGCTGAAAACAATTTTTCTCTGTACCAGCGCCAGCAGAAACACAAAATACCTTTTCCATTAGTGAGATTTTTTTTTAGCAGAGTGTCACTCTGTCAGAAAAGGCATCAGTTGATATCTTACTATCAAAACTACATTAAAATGATCATATTTACTTATAGCCATAACAGAAATAACATACATGAAATGAAATGCACTTCCAGTTTCTTGTAAGAATGAAATGTTTCCCTTTTAGGATAGAAAATAACCCCACTGCTCACACAGTATACACTTTAACTGCTGACTAAATAGACAGGATACTATGGGGCGTTGTTCCCACTGTGTCTGTTTGATATTTCTCTCTGCAGGTACTTTGATGCTGAAGCAGTTCTATGGGCTGTGGGGGCAACAGCGCTGGTGTCCTTCGCCTTGACTCTGTTTGCTATGCAGTCAAAGGTAAGATCTGTCACACACTCTGAGCTCAGTTTGCAGTGCAGTCACAAGTGAAATGTCATAAACTGAGGCAACTTTGCTACGCAGCCGGTGGTAAATGTCCGTATACTTGGCTGTGCAGTCAAAGGAAACGTGGTAAGCTGAGCTGGTCAGGTCAGGTTTTTTCATGCAGTGTTTGCTATATGCAGTCACCGGTTTAAAACTCTGATGGGTTTGCTGCCCAGGCAAAACTATGATTACTGCTGAGATCAGTGTATATGTCAATCAAGTTAATTCCTTATGTCAAGAGGTGGAACAGAGTTAAACCTCTGTCTGGGCTGACTAAAGTTACTATCATAAATATTGAGCTCAGAAATTCCCTGGAGCCTTTTGTTATTTGTTCAATGTCCCCTTTTCCTTTTTGTCAGTCTCCTTTTACCATGAACTGTCTAACAAAGTAAACATGCTACAAAATTGATCTTTAAAAAGGCCCTTTCAGAAACACTGCTGGCACAATGCTTCTCCACTGAGATAAATTTTGATGTTGAAAAGGTACTTTCTATGCCTTGTGCAATGACAGTGATACATGTACTAAAATAATATCGATATAGATTCCTGATCTCTCACCAAGAATCTAAGGTAAAAATTACAATAATTATTATTGCAGTACAATAATAACTGAACAATTCTAATATATTAGAGTTGTCTCTTTGGTGCTCCATTTTATTTTATTATGTGCACAGCAATTTAACAGCATTCATCTTCCTGTTGTCATAATTTATATAAAATGGCCTATGCTTGTGTAAGTGACATTTAAAAATTAGAAGTTGTGATACTTTATTAGCAAGACTCAGTGTGCATAAGTGAGGAGACCTTTTGAAAATCACCTTGATGAATGGCTCATATTTACAACAAAGGCGAATGTGCAGTCAGTGGGGTATAAAGCAGAGTAGATGTGAGGCCAATTCTAATTGCATTTAAAGTCCTTCTTAATTACTGCTAAATGCACTTTCACAAATACAGTTTGTCACACACTGCGTCTGTAGTAGCTGTAGACATGTATTCTTTCTGCATAGACTGGATAAAAGAAACAAGCACATGTCTACTGTGAATATGAATATACTGAGATCATATCTGGCCTTAAGTGCTCGTTTCTCTTTATTAATCAGTAGCTGGAAGTCATATGGATTAGGTTTAAATAGCCTCCATGTAATGCTGTGATATAAATAGAAAACTGCACCATACCATCAGCCCATAGAGGATCTAGTTTTATTGGCTGAATGTGAAGTCACTAATCCAAAAAACGTTATATTATTTCTATGACTTGGCATTCATCTTGTAGTTTCCAGCAGCTCTTGCTCATCAGGTCACTCTGTGCGCAGAGCTCTTTTGTCTCTGTCACTGTGATATTAATGTCACACAGAACGCCTTGCATGTTTAGCTCATAGCTCCTGAAGTGATCAATGTTAAGTGATTCTCCTGAAGTAACTGCCATCTTTTTTCTGTCGATCTGAAAATGCCATGCAGGCCAAAAGGTCACCCTCATCTGCCTGCGTTGCATATTGCTGAATAAGTATCCAGGATCATTATATCCAGAATCGTTAGGATTTTCTTGTGTATTGAGCTGCAGTATGTCTTCATCATCTAGTAATCTGCGGTGCCTCACAGCACAGCTGCAATGCAGACGACCTTGAGCACCCTGGCTTTTACAGCAATGATGAGAGTAAATGAGATATGTTGTGTCTACAGTTTTGAGAGGCTTGTCACATTCA
>JAUMHL010000009.1:17338707-17368834 GCA_032362345.1 Sandelia bainsii | reverse complement strand
CTTGCACCAGTGGGACTTCACTACACTAAACGGGAGCCTGTGGGTGTTTGCCTGGACCCTCTTTTCGTTTGCATTGCTTTGTGCAATCCTCCGATCACAGGTAAATCATGTAACCATTGTGTTTGCACCTATGTTTGCCGTGAGGACAGGTTTGAAATTAATTGCAGCAGTGTGCAGTTAGTGTAGCCTCATAGCTTTTATCCCCAGGATGTACTGCCACTGACCCGTGTGCGGAACAGGCTATAAAGAAGAGAGCGTGCACTCTCAAACCTCTCAGGAGCTGCACTGATGTCAGACTGATGCATTTAAATGTACACGCCTGTTTACTGTGATGCTTAAGCCTTAAGCAGAGAATTCACAGAAATAAGCTTTTCTATGATTTTAAACTGCTATTTTTACGTAAGACCAATAAAGTGGAACACAAAATAAACACTTTTTCTCAAAGCATATTGTGTTCCCCCTTTATCAGCCTTTACCATCATATTTATCAAACAGAACAACTAAAAAGGAAAAATGGATGAAAGTATGTAATTTTTAAGCTGTGTTACAGGATGAGGCTGGATTATTGTCTGCAGTGAGCGCTGGTGTATTATTTTACTAACAGTCACAAATAGTAAAGTTAATTGTGTGAAGGCTGCTGCTGATTTTGTGTCTCTTTTAACAGTATCTTTACATCACGTACGCCTGTGTGGGAACCTTGCTGTTTTCTTTAGTAAGTACACTTAAACTTTCATGACAGAATGTGGTTTTCTCCAACACAGATTGAATCTGGAAACAGACCTTTTAAATGAAAGAAACCATCATCCAAGAAGGTTTAATGTCAGATGACAATGTGATGTGAGATTTGATTGCAGGGCCAAGCACCCCACCACCAGTTTGTCACAGCAGTTAGTGTAAAGAGAGTGACTCTGATGTCCTCGTGGCCTTTAATTTCTATTATGCACTGCTTAACAGCAGTTGGCTTAATTTTCACAGTTACCTCTCTGCTTGCCTTTGGCATTAACAGCAAATGTTGTGACCCATCCCATCAGCTGGTGGAACAAACTGCGACTGCACACAGGGCTGAACAAGCTGTCAGCACCAAATCACAACTTATTTTTTAGCTGTGCAACTGTGACTACATGATTATTTATATGGCATGTTATCTGCAGTGTCTTCTCCCTCAAAGATAAGAAAAACTGCTCGCGTTTTCCTCCAAACTGATTCCTGTCTCTTTCGTCACACAAACAAAGTGCCTTCAGATGTCAGTGTTTGTAGTGCTGAAGCATCTCGTCTCAATCTGTCTCTCTGCAGTACTTGGTGTTTGATACCCAGCTTATTCTGGGTGGAAAACACAGGAAGTATGAAGTCTCTCCTGAGGAGTATGTGTTCGCTGCTCTCAACCTCTATTTGGACATCGTCTCCCTGTTCCTCCTCCTGCTGCAGCTCATTGGCCTCTGCCGCTGACACTCAACCTTTACACAAAAGCAAGACCAAAACACATTCAATTTAAACATAAAACATTTAAGTACAAGCATCTAGATTCATAATGACGATTCACTAATTGCTGGTTATTCAGACATCTGCTATCATATACTATATAAGTACACAGGAATGTTGTCTCTCTTTTTGTCATATATCAGCATTAATGTTTTTATATACTGCAGTATTCTAAACAGTCTTGCTAAACTAATGGCCACTGTAAATAGGATTAAACTGTGTAATTTGTTCTACAGTTTAAATGAAGCTTTGAGATGCTTGTTGGAAAACTAGATTCCAAAAAGCAAACTAACTCCACTGAAGGACAGAATCTGTCTGCATTAGCACTCCCACCTCCCTGGGCACTGTTATCTTTCTTCCGAATGCAGGTACTGTATCTCTACAATCAATGAAGAGTGGTGTTCTCAGCTGCATGAATAAAAAAACACTAATCAAAACTCAACATATAGTTTATTGGCATCACACATCAAACATTTTTCATATAAAGAGGGAATGTATCAAGTATAGACTATGAAAGTGCAAATAGCATTTCAAAGATTAGTTGCTATACAATAGAAAATCTCAATGAGTTACAAAATGTTATATGCCATTTCAAAATAAATCACCTGAACATTAGAGGTGAAATACAAAGAAAGTACAAATTCCATTTAGACTTGTAGCCATTTCATGCACAGCATACTGTAACACAAAAAGGGCAACAAATGTTATCTCCTTCATTAATCAAATCCAACAAAGTTAGCTCCACTAACCATATGGCACTCGCTGTTTCACACCTTCAAGACACTTGTTGAAGCAATCACTGTCTTTAGATTTCACATGACTCTACATGTCTGCGAGGAAAGAAAGATCACTTACTTCAGTCAGATATTAGTCTGTGCAAAAATATACTTAGGTCTTAAACACTTTTATTTTATATTGGTTATGACATTTACAATCCATTTTCTTTAATGGATCTGTTTAATTTCAAAAAGATACCTACTTTATATTGCAACTTTCCACCATTTTAGTGTCTTCAGGTTACATAGATGACACACATACAGTAAGTCAACTCATTCCAAAGTCAATACAGTGATTTTTGTTTTTCAAACACAGAAAATTCAAATATTTTGCACAGGCAAAAAGTCTTGCTGCAAAGGCAAATAAAACCTTTTTTCAAAATACTTGGGAACAAGATTTGAAAGTACAGAGTGTGTGACAGTAACCATTACCCATTATACCAAATCATAAAAATCTGTGTTATCCACTAAGATAATACTACGAGAACCAACAAAAATCCTCGTGCTACAATTATTTTGATTTTGAAGAAAAAAAAGTTCATATCTGCACACTACAAGCTTGAAATATATAATTTTAAGGTAACAGGTGTTTGTTTTGTTTACACTGTGAATATACTGTGTAATTAGCACTCAGAAAATGTATGAAAAATAATTAAGTAATTGTGATTGACATAAAGGCACTGTATCTCTAAACTGCGTAGAGAACTGTTTCAAAGACACGGACTCGCCCTGTGTTTAAAATGCAGGACACAATCATGTTTTCACCATCCATTTACCCTGCAGTCCACAGCAGCTGCAGAGCTCTAGAAAGGCTTTGCTCTTATAACACTTAAAACAGAACCCAGACATTAATAACAGTGAACTGGGCTTGATTAATTGATTTTCGGAAGTTGGAATATGATCGCCTGATTATCTCTTTCATTGGCCTTTCCTGTAGTATATAAGCGCTACTACTCGCTCCACATCTAGCTGCCGTGCTCAACATTAATTTATGACAAGCTACAATGGATTTCAGAATATGCTGTTACAAAGGTATGAACTGAATGATGCTGAGCGGCCCCTCTGGCCCTGTCAGCATTTGTTTTTGAAGCTCAAAATACATTTCCCATTGAAAGTGTTCTAGGAATTGAAGCTTTGAGATGGATAACCACTGTCAGGTCCATTATGAAATGTTTTCGAGCCGGCCCCCCAACTCTTTATTTGAATCATTGATCAAAAATGTTTTTAATTGTGAATGTGTCACATAAGAAAGTACACAACCATTGTGGTATTAAACTAGAGATTTACACAGCACACTACAGCTTTTAGTGAAATTTGAAAATACCACTCAGCTTCAATCTCGTAAAATATGGCTCGAAACTTTCACATAAAAGATTAGCTGAGTTGTTTAGATTGTAATTAGCAGGCACAATTTGCTTTGAAGAATCCACTTGGTGACTGCAAACTGTGCTTTAGCTAGTCAGTGTTTGGCACCTATAAAGTAGGCAGATATGGACAGAAGTAAGAACTCAGAACTCAGCCTGTACCATATCGATTGAATACTGGAACTAAATATTAATCTTCTCACTATGTACAGCTGAAAAATCGCCCTCAGCACTGATTCAGACACATACAGTAGGTTTTTACTCCAGTGGAACAAAAATAATATCTGCAACAGTCTATAAATCTCTCATATTCTCTAAAATTGAGTTCAGAAACATTTATTCATATTACTATCAGCATAGAAGCATTGTAGGTACATATCAATAACTGTTATCAAATGTAATCTCTCTTTCAGTTAGTGATTGCAGGATGGCTGTTTTTTGGGGGTCAGGTAAAATCAGGAAACTGATCTGCCTGCAACAGTATACTAAGCTAAGAATCTATTTTATTCACCACTTTCCAACTGAATATGAACCGACACATTCTTCATTCTGTATACATTCCACCCAATTAGCTATTACACATTTTTATCAACTCAGTTTAATTTGCAATCTATAGTTATAGTCTATAGTATAGTTGGCCTTTCCAAAAAAAGCATGTTCCCATCTCAGATCATACCAGATGCACTTGTTCCTCCCACTCAGAGGAGCTGGTGCTGGGCAGCTGGTCAGATACAGAGTCATACTGTGGAGTGTCAACATGGCAGACCTTAGAACCTCCATGCTCAGCATGGTCTCCCCTCGTGTCAACTGTGGCCATGTAAGGTAACGGCATGGCGTCCAGCCCTACTAGATCTAACTGGGTTGGCCTCTCAACGACAGCACACTCTTTTTCCTCGCCCAGTCTGTGAGAGCAGAGACCCACATCTGCCATCACTTCCTGAGGTTTCCTGTTTTCAGGCAGGACAAGGACGCTGGCTTTCTCATCGTCTTGCAGACGCCCTCCTCCATCTGCATGGAGTGCACCAAGGTTTGAGTCTGTGTCAGAGGAGTTTGAGGGAACCAGGGTGATACCTTGAGGATTCATGTCATGGAACCAAGCCATGATGTTGCCCAGCAGGTTAGCATTTGCTGCTAATGCAGAAGATGACGATTGATCGTGAGTGCTGCATATGGTTGAGTCTATCGTGTCACTGGAAGAGGAGAAGAGGCCTGTTGATGAGTTGCTGCCACCTGGAGCTACCGGTATCGGCACAGAAGCCCCGTAGGCCCAATGGTGACTGTCATAGTGCTGACCAGTAGTGGGAACAGCCGGTGCAGCAGAGTACTGGCTGTTGATGTTGCCAAGTCTTGCCAAGTTATCTCCCAGTTCCAGTAGTTCTGAGCTGCTTAGGGAAGCTCTGGGGAGGACCTCTACACCAGGAGCTCTCTGTTCAAGCCTGGAAGGCAGAGAAGTGCCAATTGCGCCAAGTGAGGCTTCACTGGCAAGACCTTCATAGCTGGACTCACCCCCTGCCATCCCTGAGTCCTGGAGTGAAAGCTGAATGGCTAGTAGAATATTTGGGTCATCATCATCCAAGGAATCAAGACCCTGCAAGAAAATAAAGGACACATATTGTCAGTAATGCAAAGTACATGAAACCAGACCAAACAGATACAGAGCACCAGCATTTTTACACCTGCAGTTCACACCTGCAATCAAGTCCAACCTCCACCACATATTTAAATGTACCGTTTGCCAGACAAGGACATTTTTGAGCTACAGGCAAAGTCCATTTTTTCTATTTTTATTAGCTGCTGTTTTCCCATTTGTTGAATGTGGTGTTGAGGTTTTCCATTGCCGCTGATGCATATTTTTGTTGCCGTCAATTAATTCCTGAAATAAAAGTCAATAATTTATACTTTTTTGGAAAAAAAGACAGCTAGAAATTGCAGTTTCTAACAAACATTATGATTTCTCAGGCTTTTTTCACCTGTCAATTTGTTGCCGTTGTTGCTTCTCATGAACTAAAAATGTATTAAGTACTGATTCTCGGCACCCAAATTGTATTACCGTCATTATTATTATGCTACTGGTCTATTCTGTTTTTTTTTTAAATAACTTTTGATAGTTTTACTCTGCTGCTGTGACACGTGAATATTTCCTTCAGAGGATCAATAAAGTGTTATCTTTTGTAATCTATGTCACAGTTTATGCAGTGGTGTGTAATCATTTACATGTTTTTAATCATTCTTTTCATGTCTCGAACATGAGGCAGTTTCATTTATTTAATCTGTTTGTCTAACTAGACAAAGGTGGGACCATACTCCTTGTTCATCAAAATGTATCTTTTAGTTGATTGTTTAAAGTTTGATTTTATGGTGCAATTTTCTCTGAATTTTCACTCTGCATTAAATTTTCTATCTTTTGTATAATTTATCATTGTTCAAAATTACAGTAGGAAGAAGTGAATATGACAGTTTTTTAAACATTTTCCTAAGATAAATAAAATAAAGGAAAAAGAAAGCTGATGTCAAACTGGTGAAGCTAAATTTTGTTACATGTATATCAAGCCATGCTGACTTTAAGGGCAAAAACCCGCTTCAGAAATCAATTAGCTTAGAGAAATACTGTTTCAGCATCATCTGAAATGCTTCACAGTGTGAAACCCTTTGAAAACTGTGTACTCACCATCAGAGGTCCTTGTCTACATCCATCTCCGACATCTTGTGTGCCTTTGTGGAACAAGGAATAGAAAACACCCACAGTCTAGATACTGTTATTAAACAGAATCTTTACACCAGTGTTTGCATAGAAATTTAACCCCCTAATTAACACATTTAGGCAAGACATCTTCACTTTAGTGCACAGTACAAAACAATTAAGTAATAGCAACCTGACAGAGTAAATGCCTTCAGCACTTTCCCAGAAAATTCACAAGTCAGCCTCTACTTCTGAAATCAACTAATCTTTCTTGGCACAACAGAACTTACTGGCAGGATTCAAAACTGCAAACTCTGTCCATCTTTCACTCAACACAGCCAAAAACAAAAAAGCACTGTGATGGACATGATTGGTGTATTAGAAATAATAGCTTGCTGAAGTTTTTCGTGAGATTCCAAAGTGAGACAAACCTGTGTATTAAAAACCGAGGGCAGACTACTGGTTCAATGTAGTTTAATTTGATGTACTAAATATGTATTATTTTACTAAGGATTTCACCCATGATTGTTGCATTGACCCTCACTCCCCTTGCTTTCATCTCTCTACAGTCACCTCAATAAACAAGCAAAAATGGCCCGAACTGACTATAGGTTCACATCATCCACCACTTATGACATCACTGGGTAATAAAATATGTTTCTTCTCCCTTTTTCACATTTTAAGTCTGTAATAGTTAGTGAAAAAATTAAGTATCACCCAATCCAATCCAGAGACCACCACCAAGAATATCACTAGAGTCATTTATGTCCTCTGTCATACCTAAATTGTTCTCTCCAGGGTCATCAGGGTCAGGTGTGTTGCTACGGAGACTGGACATGTCCCCTCGTCTCCGCTGCCTATGTCTCCGTCTGTATTGGAACTCTGCATACTCCTTAAAAACAGTAAAAAACGAAACACGTGTTTTGCAGCTGTATGTCATTATATAACAGAAACTATACATTTAAAATGCTTCATTTCAACAAATTATCTAATCATTCCATTTATCAGTCATGGTGTCTAACTCTCATCGTCTAAATATCACTTGCAGAACAGAAAAAAGGGGTTCCAAGTATTGCTGCTCTAGGGCTAAAGTTTTTTGTTCTACACATTTAGTGGGTGAATTTGTAAACTTCTAACTTTAATTTAACCAGTGAAACAGTGTTTTTGTGCTCTGAGTCGTCTTTTCCAGGCAGGCGTAGCACATAAGAAGACTGCTTCAAACCTTTTCATCTCCAGACCAAACCTTTAATCATTAGGCTTGAGTCTAGATTTAATTCAAGCAGAGAACTGGAAAATAACCAACAGGAGGACTGAGGTTCAGATGTTTGAAAATGCTATGTGCATATGCCTTACTAGTCTCAAAAGCTACCAGAATGCCTTATCAAACATAAACATGATATTAAAAAGTATATTACCTATTTATTTGCTGGCAAGTTATGAATTAAATATATTTTTGATATTTTTGCCTTGTTGCTTAAATGCTGTAGATTAAATTAACACAAACTATGTTTCCCAGTGTGTATAAATTAAATTACAAAGAAAACCTGTGTAGTAAGCATATGCATGTTTATAATTATAGGATATCTCTGTGTGTGTGTGTGTTATGGTTCTCTATATCTTATTGACAATGACTGACATATTAGTAAGAGACTAGCATCCAATCATATGATAGCATTAGACAGTGGATGTTAAAATGCAGTCTATATGAGTCATAAAAGATCAATAAAACACAGTATATACTTCATGTATAAAGGACAAGTTTAGTTTTTCAAACTGAAAACAAAACATGGTTGTGTCTATAATTTTTCAACCCAGGTTGGAGTTTTTTTTTTTTTTTATATTTCTACAAAGTAGGGGCCAGAATTTGTGGGCTGTAGGATGTACTTGTAGTGGTCAAACAAATCAAATATTTAGTGACACTGACAAAGCTCACAGTAACTGTAAGGCTACTCTCTGGTTGCAGATCAAAATGAAAAGGTTTCATATCTTTATGTTAATACCTTGTGAAATAACTATATTCTCTATTCAATTATCTCATACATTTGCAAAAGTCAGTGAGTCACATTCATATAATCAAAAGCCTCTCACCCTCTGTCGTTCATGTTTCCACCGCTCTAAAATTAGCTACTATTACTATGAAGTGATCTGCAGCCATTTTAAAAACCATAGAGTGGACCATCTGTGCCTGTGATGTGTGTCATCAAGCTTTCATTATTAGTATGGTGTTCCCATTAACTACTGTGGCTGACAGATAGGCTGGCTTAATTAAGGGTCAGCTTCTTGTATTAGGTGTTCAGATTCTGATGACAGCATTTAACTTCCAGATAAATACTTTCTTGTGCCCAAAATAATGTGTTGACTGGTAGAATACTGGCAGACTTTTTTGTTATCTAAATCCTGTAGGAGAAAATGGGGTGGAGGCAAGATAAGCATCACACCAGACACTGATAACTTGTTCTTTTGAAGATAAGCCACATCTTTGTAGCGTTCCTCTCAGCTTAATTAAATTTTTGCTTGTGGCTTGTATACTACATTTGTCTTAAGAATCAATAGTGGTATTCCGCAGTACAGTAAACAAACGGATACAAATTAAAGTCTGACAGAGATAACAGTCAGCAAAAGATGCTCATAGTATTTCGAGCAACTTCTAATTAGTACCAACAGTTTTGTCTCTTTCAGATTTTTCAGAAAGTTCAGACCAGTCAGTGAGAGCAGATAACCTATGACATCATCTCATGTGAGTCAATATTTTATAATCTCACAATATGGGCTCACTGCAAATATACTTCATACAATGTAATGGCACATTTAAAGATAAGCAGAACGCAATATAGAAAACACAGGAACTAATTTCAGACATCACTGGCATCTGTGAGTCCCTGTCTTTTGCAGACAAGCTACCAAGTTGCGTCCAGGTTTGAATGATAAAAACATTTGTTAAGCAGTGGCCATTTAAGTTTTGATGACTTGAAGTATTAACTACAAATGCCTGTTACTAATGAGCAATGATTGGGAGCAACCTGCTTAGGTGTGTGCCAGACTACACAGTGCACAGGGGAAAACTGAGCCATCTGGCTTACTTCAGTGTGTGTAGTAACATCTTTTGGTCATCATGGGCTGTTGACACAGCCAAAGTCAAACCAGCAATATTAAAAAGATTAATGTATATTTATTGTCTTAATAAAGAGGGTGTGATGTAGAGCTGCATAATTATGTAATAATCATGATTAAGGTTTCTGCAAATAATTAAACCTTTTTAGGTGAAATGTTAAGTGAGTTCCCGCATTAGTGCATTAAATAAATCACTCCC
The DNA here is from genome assembly GCA_032362345.1 of Sandelia bainsii. Taxonomy (NCBI): domain Eukaryota; kingdom Metazoa; phylum Chordata; class Actinopteri; order Anabantiformes; family Anabantidae; genus Sandelia; species Sandelia bainsii. The sequence continues at coordinate 17,359,225 of JAUMHL010000009.1, read as the reverse complement.
TATTCAAAGCTAAACAGTCTGACCTATCACAGGTATCTGTTTTAAATCCACTGATTGCCGATACTACTTTCACCCTCGGAAATGGGTGTAATTGAGGAGAAGAGCTGCAAGTGTAATGCAGCTGAACATTCTCTAAGGATTAATTAATTTGGCTGCATTTTGTACTGATTTTATTACAATTGAGTCCAGCTGAATTTATGATAAATCTCTACAAGGAAAGTCAATAGAAAGCCTTTTAGAAATGTATGTATGCTATTGATGTTAGATTTAAACTGCAGGTTTAGCAAACACATATCACATGAAATTGCAATTTATTTTTTTGTTACTGAAAATTTCTAAATACTTTAAAAATGTATATTATTTTAGACATGACCTCTCACACCTCTGATCTGTTCAGATTTGTCAGATATGTAACCGTCCTGTCAGACCATAATAGTGCTGAAAGACACGCATACATGTTATTGTTTTGATTTAGTGTGGGCTCAAACTGAAAAGTTGACCTTTAAACTAACAAATGCTCACATACAGATCAATCTGTTACCTCAGGTGATGCAAAGCCTAAATATTCCCAGTCCCATGTTCCACCAGCAAAACTGCAAATGAGCAAAAGAGAGGTTTGTTAGTTATTTTATTTGCTAAAATGTTATAACTAACTAGTCTCAACCTAACCAGTTGTTATATTTTAGTATTGATTTCCATTGTAAATATTACTTTTCACATTTAGTGAGCTGTATGTTTGTATGTTACCTCCGTCTAGGGGCTTCAGGAGAGTCATTGGGAGCCACTCCCCTGGCCACTGAGGCCAGGAACTCCTGCCTTTTCTGCTGTACCAAACATGCCGCACGGATGATCTTGTGTCGCGGAGTCCGCAGGTAAGGTCGGTTAACCTTTTGTGCCAGGTCCTCAGTTACCATCTCCAAATCCGTCTAAGAAACAGAAAACAGAGCTTGCTGAGAGATTCTTTTTTTGTTGTTCTTTGGAAACTCAGTGAGTGGTTTTAGTGTATGGATACACTGAAGCTTAACTTTGATAATCTTTCCCAAACTGGGATGTTCAAGGACAAAGTGACTTTAGAAGTAGCTCAATAAGTTAACTATTTTAAGAGCTACGGTGTAAGTATCTTCTTGATTATATATTTTAACAAACTTTAAGAAAATTGCAAAGACTGATGCCCATTCATTTTACGGGACTTAAAATGTCAAATACATACAACATAAAACAAGCAGGCAGGCAGATAAGTACATTTTGTGTGAATACCAACAAACATACATTATACAATAGATAACACTAGATGTTTCACTAAAGGCTGAGATGTGGAGGTATAACTGGGGCACACTGTGAAGACCATGAGGTAGAAAGCTTCAGTTCCACATCTCTAATGGCCCATATAAAACTGAATACTTAGAACAGTTGTCTTTTTTTCCTCAGTAAGTAGAACTCAACCTGCATAAGCTCGTAGATCTCTTTCTTTGTGCTTTTGGGCTCCAGAAAAAACCCAAAGGGATAAGAGCACTTGAGGATGCGGCGAGTCTTCAGTAGTTCTAGGACCGCATCTTCAATGAATGTAGTGTCTGGTGGGCCTCCTTCCCCTGGGAAAGGAAAGAAGAGACAGATAACAAAAATGACTGCTTTACCTGTGTGGAATACATCTCTCATCCAGCCTAAATTACCTACACTTCCAAGCAGACCAGTACAAAATGAGGAGTTCTGAAACAAAGAATATGAAAGAACAGCTCTGCTGTATTAAATGTATCGTAGATACTGTTTTAAATTGTATCTCTGGGGTCTAGATTGATGGGAAGTGAGTGCCAGGAACTGCGCTGGTCTTTGCTGAACTGTGAACTTAAAATCTCTCTTAAACAGCTCTTGAGGGTACAACAACTTCTTATGGATGTTATGCCAGTATCATGCTTGAATTGTGATCTCATCTGAATCAATCTTTTTAGCAAAAGTGTGTCATAGTAAAGACTAAATTTGAAATTGTGAACTACAAAAAAAACTATCAGAGTAAAAATTGTGTGTTATTTTTAATAGATGTTCAGGAAACTTTAATGTGCATGAAATACAAAAAATGGTAGTCAATAATGGCCAATGGAGATTTTATGTATAAGAGCTGCAGCTGTATTTTACAAGATGAATTGTACAAATTTTCAACTGACTCAAACTCATAACTGCTGAGTTGAGGTCCTTTGATTTCTCTGTCAGTTGACAGCCACAGTTATGCAAGTACTACTGCAGAGATTTAAGCTGTTTATATGAAAAGAAAAAAAACTTGGCTATGTTAAATGGGCTGTAATTGCCTGTACAGATGGGGATTTAAAGGACTCACTAGACAAAACGTATTCACAAAGTAGAGCTTTCTTTTAACTTCAACATGCCCACTGAATACTAACTATATACCCACTGTTTATACATTATTAAAAGGTCTTTGAGTTTTTTGTCCCTCCTGCTTACTTGCTAATATCAACATCAGAACTTCCTAAGACTAATATCAGAAGACTAGATTAAGATAATAAAGACTGACACTACTGTCACTACTCCACACTCACTTCCACTCAGGGCTCGACTGAGCTGCTCCATCTTCTCTTTGGCTGTTTTTAAGAGACGTTGCTCCAGCTATGGTTAGGAAAACAAAAGTGGTTTTATTGTTAAGTCAGTCATCTGCCTGACTAACAAAGACTAAACAAAGAGAAGCCAGAATCAGGCTACATAAATTCAGAAAGGTGGGATCAGCAGAGCTTTTTCTTTAATCAAAGCATCGTTGATTGCTGCCTCCACAAAACCCAGTCACCAAAAAAGTAGGAAAGTCTGTACAGACAATGTAGATGTACAAAATACAGAAAATACTGTGCTTTCATCATTTTACAGTATATTACATTGGACAACGTGCCCACCTTTCAGAAAATGTGCCAGTGTTACACTAGATGACAATTTTCCACTGGCTACAGCCACTGCATGACTGTACACTATGCAAAGTAGACATCATTGGAAGACAAAGCCACAGCTGTTTACCTGATAGCTGTGCTCATGGTTCTTGAAGCGTGTATAGTAGTGCATAAATCGGTCGAGTTCTTGAAAGCTCTTGTGCTTCTTCTCTGCCTGCAAAACCGTGATGAGACACCAGTCACAGTCAATAAACCTCTGAGCATATTGTTCCCCGTTACAGAGAAAAATGTAGGTACACTGGTTGAGAGAAGTCGTAGCAAGTGAGCAGTGCTGTACTTGTGACTTGGAAGAATGCTAGTGAAGAGTGGGAATGAACTTCCTTCAGCTTCGATAAAGGTAGGCAGAATTCATTGTACAGGGCTAGACAAGTGACTACACATAGCTTGTGTGTATGTATTTGTGTTTTTCATCATAGTCATGTAAGCTCCAAAGAATCAAGTGCTTTCCTGTTTGTGTATAAACATGAAAATACAATTACTGTTCTTATCTGTCTGCATATTAGGTCTATGCCAATTAGGGATCAAATCAACAACTGAAGACACACACACAGTTTTTCTTTTACAATCAGCAATCACAGTTAATCAGCACAAGTGACTGTTTTTAATTCCTTTCACATTTGTCAATCAAGTACTGTTTGCAATCTGACAAAACACTGTATCTCTATTCTCCATATGGCTCTCACTTCTGCTTGATTCTAACTGGAGTGTGTGTGTGTGTGTGTGTGTGTGTGTGTGTGTCCACGAGCCACATGTTACTGCGGTTATTTTCTCTGTTTAGCTATCTTTAAGCACCAGATATATTTCTGTCATTTCTCTAGCTAAAGCCTGAATTGTACATATAAATGTATATAGATTAAATTATTTTAATTGTTGACAATTATTTTCTGATGCACTAAAGAATTAGTTTTTGTCTAATTAGAAAAACAAAGAGGGACAGCTGACAACTGAGAAACTATCTTGTATGTTATTTCAGCTTTAAATGTTAAAGAATGAAAGAACATTGTATTTGACTGGAATAATAACATTAACAATCAAGAGCTGATTGATCACGTGTGCTGATGGGCCTGACAATTTTAAGATTTCACTTACTGGGGGGGCCAAAATGTACTTATCAATTGTAGGATAGTTATCCTTAGTCTGCTGTGGGTACAAATTTCTTCTAAAATGACTTTAAAGGTAAATTCACTTAAAGACCTGTGGAGTATGAAAGTGAGCTTACTAAACCTCTGTATCCCACTCATCTCTGCCCGAGGGTGTTGATGGTCAAGCTGCATTATGTGTAACGTAGTCACCAGGTTTTATTTGGGAAAAAATATGCAGGAATTATTATAGCAATTATTTCTTGATCACTACTGTCACATATTGCTCTGTGAACAGATACATTATATTGCCAAAAGTATTGGGGCGCTTGCCTTAACACACAAACACATGAACTCTAATGGCTTCAACTCTTTGAAATCTAGTTTGTCATTTAGCATACCTCTTCAGTCATCTCCTTTGACTGCTCCTCCACCTGCTGAATGACCTCGTAGCGGGTGCAGCGATAATAGCCTCCTGTAGAAGAGCTGTGCTTTTTCCACTCCTCCAGACAGATCCAGCAGAAGTCATACTTACACTACAAGAGAACAGAAATATTAGACTTAAAACTGTTCTAGTTGGCCATCCCATCAACAAGTGGATAGATAATTATTAATTCTGTTCCAGCTGTCAGAAAACAAGTCACTATGTTATGTCATTAAAACGTAAAAAATAATTTCTCTACATGCGCAGACACAGTTATATATCATTTGGGTTTTTTTTCACCTGATTATTCCCCCCAAAGCCAAAAGACTACAAAAGTTCCTAAGTCAGGTGATGAGGTCTAACTCCTAATATTTTTAAGCATGAACCTGAAAGGATATGAATATGATATATCAGCAAGTTTACTAAAAAACAGCTTTTACTGCTCTCAAAATCAGAGGCAAAATATCAAGTTGAAGGATATCTTTAAGAGCTCCTAAACCCAGTACCCTGGGACACAAAATCCCCTGCTTGTCTGTTTTATCACTATCTCAATCTTGTTCCTGTGTTTTTCATTTGAAAAATGGAAGAGTTTAAAAAAAAGACACCGACAGTTATTTGTACCTAGTGGTAAATCCTCATAGCTTTCTACCACTAGAAGGCACTCAGACTACAGTTGAGATCAGCAGGTCCCATTGGGCACTGTAGAGCAACAAAACACTAAAGCCACTCCAATCTGCAGCCTGTTTAGGTGTAAGTGATTTCTCTTCCCATGGCACAAGTACTTCTGTGGGTGACAAGTTAGGCAGAGCAACACAAAACCCTAAAGGCTGAGACCTGTGTTGTCCTGGTAACACTATGCTTACATGACACTTGGTAAAAATCAATAAAAATGAAAGTGTGGGAGAGTGATGAATGGAAGGAGAGAGATACAAAAAAGACACCATGTGAAATGAAGAGCCTTAAGATTTAAAAAGGTGTGAAGCCACACCAGAGGGAAGGAAATGGCAGCAAAAAGACAAAGAAATGTTCCTTGGCAACACTGAGTCACGTGTTTCTAAGCAACGGTGTCAAGCCATTTCTTACCACGTAATAACAGGTCAAGAGGCTGAGCCCTCTGTGGCCTCGTCAAAGCTGCTCCATTACTTCCAAACTAATATCCATCTCTATTCAGCTTCCTTAACCAGGATTGAGACAGTGACAGAGTTGTCACAGAGACAAAAGGAGCCTGGTTGTATGACAGCAGTGTGCTCCTTTCATAGCCCGCAGCAACAGTGGTAGTAACAGAAACAGTCAGGCAACATGACTGTGTGATTATCAGACTACATGATGCCAAACAGCTTCCCAGCTGTCTGGCGGATTGTTTGTGACAGTGTGACAGTATCAAAAGCTGCCACTTAAATTAATCTTTTATAAAGCTATCAAAACTCTTAAGCTTAAATGTGATTAGAAACATTTTCAGCTTCACACAGAACTAGTTTAATTACTTACTCTAACTTACTTACTCTCTTAACTCTAAACAATTTTATCATCAATTTAACACCAGAACAGTTTTATACTCAGTTATCATTAATATCATATGAATCCAAGATGTGAATTACAAGCTAACAAAGAATTGTATAAAATAACATCCACAACAATAATAACCATAGGAAAGTGTAATGAAAATTGAATAAGCAAGAGAAAATTAATCAAAGGTGTTCTGATATATTTGAAAGTTAAATAAAGTTAAACAGGTACACGTAGCAGCCTAACTTACCTTAGCACATTGCATGTGGTTACAGCCCTCATTTTTCTGTATTGGAGACTTGCAGTTGGCGCAGGGTTTAGAGTTCGTGAGCAACCATAAGCAGTTGGCTGCATCCTCATAAGCTTCACTCACACCAGCCACTTCAAGAGGAGGAGAGGGAGGTAAACAGAACAAATAAAGGCTAAATGAAACACAATGAGAATGACTATTACCACTGAATCTGAACAGACCAATACCCTGTGTGGGAAATTGTCCTGTTTGACTAATGTGTATTACTTATATATTCTGCTAACATCTCCCAAGATGCTCTTGCACCCACACACACATACAGTACAAACAGAATAATTGGCCATTATCAAAGCACCCCTGATGTGTTGTTTGAAATGCCAAGATAAAACTGAATCTGGGAAAATTGAAGGGGAAGATAGTTCCAAAACAAAATAATTGCTTTTATCTTTCGACTGTCATGTCAACAAAGTGGCACTTTGGAGCAACTTGGGTCATCTTAAATGATCTATTAGACACATTGCCTACAGTCCAATTACTGCTTCTGAACATCATGTACTTTCAATGAGTGGGTTGTTCATTTTAATTAATAATTTCTAATCAACATAGTGGATTTTAACTGGCTTAGCACTAAACTGTTTGTAATTACTGCGGTTGAATTCCAGACAATTTAACTCAATCATACAGACACACAATCTAAACTTCTTTGTTATTACACCAGGTAGCTTAACACAATTATAGTAGTACAACGACTGAGTTCGGTTATAACAGAGATATAAAATCTGTGGACCCTCTAATTAGTCCTTAAAACCATTTCACCATCAAAACCATCATCTTTTCACATCATCATATATCTATAAAACAGCATGAACTCAAAGGCGTAGGTCTGAATGCTGTACAGTTTGTTTAATTCAACTGTAACTTTATGTCTAAAAAGCATGCATAAATAGGTAAATAATGTCACTACTTACATTCCTCAGGTCTCATCTCAGTGACTTTCTGTAGCCACATCTTCCAGGTCTCACAGTCGCACGGTTCATGTGCCTCCCCTCGACACTCCCTATAGTACACACAGCAGGTACAGATAGTGGCAATCTAACATCTGAGATAAGTATGAGGCTGGAGTTTACCTTAGCTTTGTAAAAACATTGGTATTAGCCAGATCATGAGCTATGCCTGGTTTTGATCAAACAGTTTATATCTTATGAGAAAATTGTTTTCCCCATGCTCTCACATTTCTCAAAGTGCTATTTGGCAAAGTCCATCTAGGTTGTTACTCAACTTTCACTCGATGTGGCTTACATCTAGCCACTCTTTCATTTAGAAATAATGGATGGAGTAATGTTTTTTGGAGAGACGGTTCCAACAATGCTTCAGACTTCTCTGTTGGTTGCTCTCTAAAATTACCCTTGTAGTTAGTGGGTTTGACTAGACACTGACCTCAATTTCAGAAACCTCAGTTTCAGACTTCTAATTCACAGTGGTATTCACAGTGGTAGAGCATGTTACCACTAATGGCACTAAAACACTTTCACGTGTGACATGCGTCTCGGATTAAACAAAAGAAAGCTATATAATAAACAGTCTGCTCAAACTGATCGAAACATGTTCTTCATGTTATTACTATTACATTAGAATACTGCAAATTTTGACAAGCAAAAGCAATTATACACATTAGAAGTGAAATGTTTACATTTTTACTTACTGTATACAGTGAGGCCTAAGACCACATTGAAAATTTGGAAATAATCAGAAACACTGAAGATTTAATGCCACGAGAAGTTATAATGTAAAATGGAGAAGAAACATTTAAGAAAATGCACTATTTCTCAGTCAGAAATCAGATTCAGTTCATTTCAATTTGTGATCTCAGAGTTAGTTAATAGAAGGTAGTTATCTTCAAAAGTCCCAAAAAAAGTGTTTGATCTTGTTTCTCTTCCTGAGAAGTGGTTTAGAGATGGCTACTTGTCTGCTGAGACAACTACTAGACAGTGTAATAATAATAATAATAATACAATTCATGTGACTCTAAATTCTCAAACTTTCTGTTCATTTCCAGGTTTATGTAAAAATATAACAGATTTATGATGGAGCCTAGTATATGTTGTAGCACTAACTACTCACCAGCAGAAGAGATGGCCCTTGCCACAATCTACAGCAGGAGCTTGAAGGAGGGGAAAGCTAAAAGGATCTGAGGTGGAGCTGCCAGGACCCTGAGTATTAAGTCGGACTGCCCTTTCACACCCTGCCTCAGGACACCAGCGGATTGCTGGGTTGTTCTCGACAAATGCCTGTAACAGTAGAAAAGACGATTGGAACAAATCTGCAATTCAAGAATCTATTTTAGTGAGAGTGTATTTATTTCCTTATTTCTGCCACATAACACCAGTTACTAGTGTGCTAGTTTCTGCCTGAAAAGATTACTGACAAAATTATTTTCTGCTTGGTGCTAATTTACTTTTTAATAGTTGTAAATGTACACAAGCCAACGACTTTAAAATCTGAAAAGTTAACAAATTAAGATGAAAAAATATTTAGGGGCTTAATGTTGTTACAATAATCCCTTCACTGTGAATGTGTACCTTGTGAGACCAGACCATCAGTCAAATAAATAGAGTGTTGCTCTATTATGTCAGTAATTCAGTCTTGACCCAATAATGAAAAACATAACCTGAACATGATGGCTGTATCTGTGCTGTGCTGTATAAATGAGAAAATGTTCATGTTTCTATAGCAACTCAAACTAAATGGCTAGCTAATGATTCGAGGTTTGTACCCATTAGATTTTTCAATTACGAAACAATAGTTATAGATGGAAAAAAAACTTCTCATGTTGACAGCAAAGTGAGTGTTGGTTGGTTGGTAGAGGCATCTGATGATATACAAAGCATATTTTACTATAGAGTTACATAAGAATTGTGCCATATGTTTTGGTGGTTTACCCTGCTCTGCACATTGCTATGTGCTTGTTCCCAAAGTAAGAAATGGCAATTTGGTAAAAGAAAAAAAATTTTTTCAATTAAAGACTACTTGCCTTTGACATCCAAGAATACCTCTCTACTTTCATCAATGTTTGCCCTTCTGTGACCTTCAATGTCAGTCAAATGGCATCTATAATGTTTAGTCTACACTGAAACTGAGGGAGACATTTATCCCCATCAAGGTGAGAATACAAAGTCAATATTCTATGTAGAAGGCTCACTATTATTGTGTGCACATCTGTGTTTTTACATCTAATTTACCTTAATGTCAAACTGCAGGTAGCGCCTGTCCATCTCTTTAGACACCACACTCTCTATGACTTCAACAGGAACTAGTTGGTAGCACTCAAAGGCTGGGCAGAAGATGTTGTGAGCTTCACCCTCTTGGATCTTTAAATTTAGAAACCTGTGGAAGCATACGTATGTTGGAAGTAACTACACACATAAAAACAATTAGGAAGACCAGTGCAAGTAAATTAAGGTCATCCAAGGTTGACCAACAGAATCTGAATGCTAAATCAAAATACACTGTAGTATACCCTTCCCAGCATGCTCTGCAGAACTCGTGGCCACAGGACATGTCAACAGGTTCCTCGAAGACGGAGATGGAAAACATGCAGATACCACACTGTAAGACAAAAGTAAAAAAATACAATCCATCTTACGACCAAAGTGCAATTCGTGCAAGTCCATCTAGACAAATAAAGCAACCCTCAGAACTCTGTGATAGAAATTCACAAGCCTGACAGCTTTTTGCCTGAAGTTCAAGGTTCTTGAGAGTAGGCTGACTTGACCATCTTCTCAAACTGTGGCAACGAGTGGCTTAATTTTAATATTTAATTAAAGTACTAGGCTGGTAAATTACTGCCTTAATAAGCTGATATGTCAGTATGTTTAAATAGTTCTTGATTTATGAAAAGCCACTGTGTTAAAAGCAGTCAAAGTCAAAGATGATGACCTCTCTTAACATGTGGCTTAATGACTGTCTTCAGATGTATTTTCTCACAATCACATAAACTTGACAAACTGATACAAACATGAACACAACACACTTACACACATAGCCCTTGTTAGAGTGAAAGACTGACCCTCAGACAAGGCATAAAGAAGGCAGTGTACTTCAACAATGTAAGTATTGATTTATGAAAGAGCAGTATGTGATATAATCAACTGTAACCTTTAAACGGGCCCTTGAGTAGACCCGGCCGAATGGCACAGTGCAGTTTAAGGCCCGCTTTCTCAGAATCACAACAGCAGATACTGTCAGATAAACACAACCTAAAATTTCTCTTAAAGTAACAGATAAATCAAGTCTGTCAGTTTCAGCCATATCACCAGTTTAGATCACAAAACTTAAACACTCATCAGCACACATCATCATCCAAAAAGATAGTCTTTTTGCACTAACCATCTGTCTGCACATCCAGTTGCTGACAGTCAGCTGCATTGTCAATTATAAAATAATAATCAGACATGATAAAATTGAGCCAGTTAAGGAAAAAATGTGTCACTATATTTACTTTTTCATTCTCATCTTTATTTCACCTGCTACGGGTCTGCATTTAGTCCATTTAGTCCATTTCTACCCGTGCCCATACCTGCAAATTAAAACTGAGTTCTACTGACTAAAACTAAGATTAAATTAATGCCAAAAATGTGACACTGGTCATTTTAAAATGTAGAAATGTAAAAATAGAAATGTCAGGTATTAAATGTTAATATGTGCAATAAAAATTGCAAATTAATTTGTAGAGGACTAGGAATTTATTATGGGAATGAGCTTGCCATCATTGTTGTATTAAATCTCAAATAAATGTACTGAGATAACGACACATTTATGTTTATAGAGATGTTCAAACACATAATACAGCCACAGTATTCACTGCACTATGTAGAAGCATCTGCACAAACCTGAATAACATTTTATGCTCACATTTATCATGTTAAAAAATAGAATGTTGTATTAATGCTTTACATGCTGAAATTAATGTGATATTGCTATAAAGTAAAGTGATGGAAATTAACCGATAAACTGCAAATTAAACATTTGTTAACAAATTCTCCTTAATTCAAGCACAAATTAGATGACAGGACAATTGACTGTGACATTTTATGCTGCTGACCTCCTCTGGGACACTTTGATTCTTATCAGACACATCTGATTGTTGGCAGTCTTCAACAGAAAGTGATCAAACAAGACTGACTGCCAAAAGCATTAAATTAGCAAAAGGCCAGGTGCCACTAGATATTGTTTCAGTGCAGCACATCTCAAATTACCTGGCATGATTTCCATCTTGACAAATGTTCACAAAGAACACTGCTGAGGAAAATGTCAAGCATGTTTGATAATGATCAGGAAATCCTATACAAGGTCAGTGTAACAGAAGGGCAATTAAACAGGGAGCTTACTGATCCTGTCGCAGCAGTGGGTCAATAGGTTCAATGATAACCATGCAGATTCTGTAAACACAGCTGTGGAAACTACACCTTCCATGATGGTGTTTTAACAATACACTTGCATGTCTATGACTCATGGGAGCTGCTGTTGTAAAAGTGAAAGTGTGAAAGTTAAGGTATCTTAGTTGGATGAAATAATTAGCCAACAGCTACACTGATATTTGTATCAGTATTCCCTATTCTCTCTAAATTGAATAACTTTAGGCTTTCATGTTTTATACAGAAGGTTGTAAGTAGAGGATCTTTTCTAGATGTTCTTATGGTCTCTCACATCAGCCTATGAAGAGTTTTTTTTTTTTTTTTACAAAGTATTGTAACAGTGTTATATTGAGGGTTTGCCTATGCCATAATAAAAAATAAAAAAAACGCAGATTCTCTTAGAAGTAAAGGAAGTCATGCCTGTTTATGTTTGTGGGGGGACCATTGGCATGAATACTAATGATTGCTAACAATATAATGCTGTGAAATAATGCAGTATTATGCAGAAAAACAGGTGTAGCAGTGAAAATTTAAAGAATTCAGCAGAAACACTTGAGGAAATTGTTGTCACCGTAGGGACTCAATTTAAATAAACATACAGGTGTACAGTTTTTATGGGTACACTGCCAGTTACTGCTACAATGTGTGCTTCAAGGTGCTAGTTTTGTCCCTTGCTGCTATAGCAGCTTCTTGGCCAGGAAAACATGCTGCTCCCTGAGGCTACTCGTCCTGTGGTTTAATTTCATCTGATGGCTCTTCACTGATGAGTACAGTAAAATGACAGACTTCACTACATTGCTGTTTATCTACCACATCTGCTATAGGTGTTTAAAGTTTTTAAAAGTTTTTGACCTAAACTTTGTGGGGAAAAAACAAAAGAAGTTCTGAGGCAACTGTAAAACTATTATTCTTGGTCAAACTTAGATGCAGTGCTATGTTCTTAAGTGGCACATATGAACTGGACAGGTTTGTTTTTATCATGGGTGTCTCAGTAATGGAGTATAATATAATATAATATAATTTTTTCATTGAAGTGACAATTTCTCTCTCTTGTTCAACTGAAATGTCAAACATTGGCGAAAGGGAACCTGACGGCGTCTCTCACCAGAGAAGATTCGTCATCGGCAGGCATGAGGCTGATTTGGTCAGGTGAGGTGATGGAGGAGCGGGTGGTTCGTGGTGTCCTGGGTGAGGGCAAGGTGTCCCAGGCATTGCAGCCACTAGGAGGGGGATGGGGCATCTGTACCCCAGAGCGTCGGCAACATTCCTCTGCATTGGTCATCCAGGCCTCTAAGAGCTTCTCTCTGTCCCAATCTTATGAAAAAGTAAAGACATAAGATGTTAATAACATTAGAAATATGAAGCATAATCATATCCATCCATCCATTTTCCTAACCGCTTGTCCTCGTGAGGGTCGCAGGAGTGCTGGAGCCTATCCCAGCTGTCATCGGGAGAGAGGGGGGGTACACCCTGGACGTATAATCATGTATAATCATATAAGAAATCTAATGGTTTTTATGTGCATATGATGAGATATAAAAATAGTTTGGAACACAGTCAAGAAAAAAATTAAATGAGAAGAAAAAGGTAGATTAGAAATGTACAATTTAGTAAATCCTTAGTCAATCCTTACTGTCTTACATTTGTATGAACTGATAAACACAATGCTGAATCCACCAAAGCCCTCACAAATCTCACTGCTGTGGCAACGCTCCCACCTTTAAAATGGCCAAACAACTTAGACCTGCTACCATCTGGTTTTCTCTTTTAGATTAGCTCTTTGATCTCACATTAGCATAAGAGCAGGTTTGAGAGCTTTTCAGTTAAAAAAATTGAATGACTTATAGGCTGTGCCTGAGCCCAGATATTTTCACAAAAAAATTCCCTCCAAAAATAAGGAACATGACCCGGTCAACTGTGCAATTAGGCCATTATCAGCCTGGAGACACATTTCACCACCAATCAAATGTCTCTGACTCTAAATGGCCTCGTTTAGATAATGAATATTGCAACAATGTCCCTCATCTCCATTCAATTAAAACTCATCAATGAATATGACCCTATCTTCATGCTTTTGGCCATGAAAATGGGCTGAAATTACAAGTATTCACATTTAGTCTTAAATATTAAAAATTAGCTGGGAAATGAAAATTAGCAGTATTATAAAAAAAACTGACAGGCTGGCAGTTCAGAAGGAAAGCTCTTAGAAGCCTGTGATAAGAAAACTAGCAAGAAAAAGTAGGTTTTCACAAGAAATGAATGATACATTAAGTCCAAAAATCCTTCTCCTGGAGATTAACAAAAATCCTGAGATCTTCCTACCCTATTAAATAGAGACAGCATTCCCATGATAGAGACGAATAAATATAGCGCCATTCTGGGGTCACTCTCTCCCCCTAAGCTTCTAAAAAGTATGTCTAATATGTAGCACACACAGCTGTAAAGTCAGGACCTCCACTGAATTAGTAAATAGTGTGTTTAAAGACTGAAAATCAACCCCACACTGACACATTAGTGGCTTTAGGCTGCAAATCAAATCAAAACTGTGACACATTTTCTCAACATGTGGCCAAGCCCAAGTTAGAGGAGCATCAGTTTAAGGAATTCAGGGCGACTGCTTGATGTCTGTAGGCATGAAGAATGTGACAAAATGAAATCCCTTCACTCTGTTCATGGAGATTGAAGGGACAGGGTAACTCTTAGATCCATGGGTAATTAACTATGTAAGATCAATTTGATAACTTTAAATTAACTGAGACTAACTAAGAACTGGCTTATAACTTGGTTTTTAAGTTAAAACTGAAATTACTTAACACCAATAAATTTAGTAAGGCAACAAAAAATTAAATTGTGTCTTTGTATTATGAACAGAAAAGAAGAGAGCAGTCTTAAAAGAAACAAAAAGTGAGAACGTGAAAGAACCCATAGTAGCTAGAGCAATATGTGAATGGGTAAAATAAAATGAAAATGTACGGTTACGCTTGTTTGTTGATGTCCCACACTTTTCCTTGCATATTTGGTGAAATAAAGCTACTAAACTAGCATTTAGGCCGTAACAACAAAAGTGAATCACATAGATTATACAAGACAAGGTTTCTCATGCGGTATACGGTATATAAGAATACAAAATACAACAAAGTTTTATAAATCCTGTCTAAACTATTAGTTTAAGCTAAATAAATAAAGGTCCAAAGAATTAGAACACTGTTCATTAGTGACATTCCATTCATTTTTGTTTTTTATGTCAACTTTTATAGCTGATAACAGATTCAGTCCTCCTGGGAATGAATTATAGCTGTCTTGCCCAAATCTGCAAAGTGATGTTCTGTCATTCTTCACAGCTGATTCTTCACAGCTTTTCAAGATCTGATCAAAGTATGTACTTCCAGCACTGTTCGTGTTCTTTGGCAAATTTAATCTTGCAGTTTTGTGAGTAATGGTTTTATTTATTTCTGTCTGTTAAGGTTGACTTCATGCAATGTGCATCACACTGTCTGATGAGTCACTAAAACCACAGACACATTTCCACAGGTAATCCTTGTGCCAAGTCAGAAGCACTTACCTGTCTGTTTTTGGCTGTATAAACAGTTAATTTGTGCATTGTCATTTGTCAAGGGTGGAGTTCTGTTATTGGTAATATGTCTTTTCCTATACATTTTAATTACCACTGCAACTGTTTTAGCCTGTGTTCAGAAATGTGGACTGCTGACGCTTACTCTTCTCCATGAAGTCTCACAATCCTGTTTCTTACTAGTTCAACAAATGTCTTATGTAGAGTTATACTGCATTAGACACAACCTAGGGCTGTGCCATCTTGTTTCATCCGATATATTGTTATTATTCTTCCTCATGACAGGAATTTTGTCATATTGACAATATACAGTAGTTGAATGATGACATGTTTGTATATGTGCTGTAACACTGGCGTCTCAAATGAACCTACAAACATAACAAGCAACCTGAAAGGCTGAACTATAATACTGTATGATACCAGTTTCAACTGTTGAAGGAGGGATTCAGGCTAATCATAAAATATAGACAACAGATTATACTGTGAAGAAAATGGTTCAAATACCTCAGGAACATCAAATAGCCTTCATTTCTACTTACAAATACAGTATAGTTATTGTATAGATAGTACAACTTTGTGTCATTCATTTTAGTGACATTACACTAGGATGTACTCAGTTCTGTTGTATCCTGTATACAATACTGTTTTAACCACCAGCCTTCTTAGATGGTCCCAGTGCGAATCATTTTAAAAACCAGTAGAGAGCTGCATGTGTGCAACTGAGTGTGTATATGTGTGTTAAATAGTACCATGAGCACGTAACAGTGCCTCCGCAGTGAAGAGAGGGGACTGCAGCATATCAGCTGTCTCCACTATCAGCATGTCCTTCAGCCTCCGTAGATCCTGAGGCCGCAGGCCCTCATATAGCTAGAGAGGAAAGGGAATGGTAAAGAGAGGAGGGAGAGAGGATGATGATAAGAGGAGAATAAAAGAGGAGGAAATGAAGGTAGGTTGACAGAAAAAAGTAAAGAGCATAGGAAACAACAGAGGGTAAAACAGGATAGGGAAGGAAAGGAATGTGGGTGGAGATGGGAGGAAATACGAGGCAAAGGGAAGAAGAGCACAGAAGTATTAAAAACACATCAAACATACTGTAGATGACTGCTGATAAATGTTTAGAGAAGGCCCAAGGAACTAACCAACTGATTAAGATGGGAGTCCTATATCTTACTGAAGACTATTTTGTGACTAATCTGTATGTATGTGTGTGTTTTTTGTCCAAGGAAATCATCTACAATGCAAATGGTTGGCTGTCCAGTAGATTTCCAGCAAAATTGTACACACTGGACTAGTCAAATGGTACCTGGTTCTAGGATGAAACTACAGACCAACAAACAGTAACTGAAAGAGCTCAGTTCTTACAAATTATGTCTCATGTATTCAATATTTATGTACCCTAAAGCTTAGGGTTTGTCACGCTTGTGAGGGTTTAGGTAAATTGGGGACTAGAATAACTAAAGTAGCTTTCTGAAAAAAACTCTTTCAGTACAGTATAATAAACTGTAGTAGAAACTATAAAAGTTTTATTGTTAAAAACACTAGTTGAGGGGGACAAAATGTATACCGACTGCCTCTCTGTATGTTATTCTGTACCTCTCTTCGGTCGAGGGCTGCATACTCTGCCTCTATACCCTCTGCCTCAGGGGCAAGAGAGAAGACCATCTGTGACTCTAGGCACAGGGCCAAGTCCTTGTGGTGCTGCTTCTCTGCACAGTCACATGGAGTCTCGCGGTTTTCATTCTCCGCAAACAGGTCCGCTTCTCTCTGCACCAGGAGCTAAGCAAGTTAAAACCAAGGGGGAGAATTTGTCTTTGAATAATGAGGATTGTTAGAGCAGAAATTGTTATAATAAAACATATTACAATAACAATTTTAATAATCATCATAATAAAATCACAATAATTCTGACCATGATCATTACTCGCAGTTCTCCAGTTTAGGTGCACCTGTATATTAACACGAATTTCCAATTTTTCAGAAAGTCTCTTTTTGATTATTATTGTTTGCTTTCAAACATTTCTTAAATATAAGAGGTTTCCACAAATAAGTTAGAATATGTGTTTGTTAAAAGGATTAAATATGTAAGTTCTGTTTTCCAAATTTTTGTTTAAATCATTCTTCTCCACCTTGCTATTTTTGCTACATTTCCATAAAAGGTTTTGTTCTTTAACATTTCATTTTGCTTGTTCTGCAAATTATATTTTTAAAATTATAAATGCCACTATTCAGATTTTAGGGGAATCTATCTGCTAATAGTTCAATATTGTGTAATAAATACTTCTTCATGGGAATTACGCAGCTTGGTTACTCACAAAATCAATTTCAAAACTAAACTTAGGTCCTTACAAAGGAAGGCATAAAAAGACACGCAGTGGTTATTTTATTATGTGACTTTTATATCAGATGCATCCTGTCCAAAGAATAAACCAAGATGACCTGTGGTGCACAGCATATTCTCAAATCTACTTAGGGAAAATATTCACCAAACTTAATATACTGGATGGAAGCATGCAAAGTACTGTCCTTTACTCTTGGTTGCAAGTCTACAAATATTCACAGTACAGAAGGGAAGCTATCAAATAATTTGTGTAAACATCAGGGTTACTCTGACCTCTTTTATGTTCCTTCCACTCAAATTTCTCCCTGTCTTGGTAGGGCTCTTTACTTTCCATCTATGGAGGATTTGATTTATACCAAAATGTCATAATACACTATATTATATCATACATTTGCCCAGACTGAAAAACATAATCTCACCTCAACACAAGTCTTCATGCCTGAGGCAGCAGCATAGTGCAAGCAGGTGTTTTTCTTGTTGTCGACAGCATTGATATCAGCACTCTCATACTCTCCACGGTCCAGTTTTGCTCCGGTCCATGCCAGAATGATTTGTAGACATTCTGCCCGACGTTGTTCATCTTCATATGGGCGTGAGATTCGAGGCTGCAGTGCCCCCTCTGAGGTCAGAATCTGGGGCCCCATGCAGAGAAGGTGCAGAGATGTCTCATTATGCATATTACGCTTGTTAGGATTTCCATCTTTGTTTAGGAGAAAAAACCTAAAAGGATGAGACAAGGACAGGAATAACAGTTGATTTTGAACTTTCGCTCTGCAAACCAATGGCTTTGCGTGGGGCACAAGCCAACACATTTTAGTTAAGCTCTTCCTTAAGGTCTAATCAGCAAAATAACCTACAACCTAAGGATTCAGATTTTTAGCCATGTTGTTTTTTTCCTCTCATTTTGTAATTATGTAAATCTAACTCCACCAATTAGTCTGAGTCTGATCTCAGACTTTAATTACTTTATGTGGAAACTACAATCAGAATAATATCTATGCTTCCGTCTATTCAGTCTTATATTTTGACCAGATTGAAATACAAAATTGACCAAGCATCTGATTAGTAAAGAAAAAATAGGGCCTGAAAGGCAAACACATGCAAGGTTGCTGTGGGATGGGAAGCTCTTGGAGCTCTATCCTATTCCATCCCAGCATGTTGCATTCCTGAGAGCTGCTAACAGATGGCTATGTGGAGAGACAGATGGGACAAAAACATATAGAGACAAAACATTTTCTCTTATGATGCAGCAATGCAGCCTGTGTTGCAACAACTTAAAGAACCTTAAAATTCGGGGGGAAAAAATAAGACAAATGCACCTATCTGAACAGATGTCACATAAGTAGTACAAATAATAATTACATCCATTAACAGAATTTACAGCGCACAGTAGCAACAACCTACATCACAACAAATTAGTCCTTCATCTATCAACCATTAGATATGTTTTTTTACCTCACTGACAGCAGCCAAAATTATGTGTCTCTGAATGTGCACATTATATCTGCTTAATTACCACTTGATTTTAGTTTGTTTTTATCTGGTCTATATCCTGACCTGAGTAGGCGTGTCATGGCGTGCCGGGCAGCATAGTGGAGTGGAGTGTTGTGCTGGTAAGACTCTCCATATGTAGAGTTGGGATCCAGAGCCTCCTTGAACTGTGGGTTGCTCTCATAGAGTTGGCAGGCCAGCACTTCATCCCCATTGATGAGAGCTTTACGGAACTTGGTCGCTGTGTTCCCCATCTCTTGTCCTACTGTGGGTCCAAGTTCTGACTGACTCAGCAGCCTCTTAAGTGGTCTTCAACCTGGTCAAGTCCAATAGGCCACCATACTGAATGTCCTAAAGGACAAAAATAGAACAGGAGTTCAATTCCTTTATGGCTATATCCAAATCCAACAAGGCCTTGTTAGATAAAAGCCAAGGTCACTGATCTTATCTGCTAAAAAGTTTGAGCCGATTCTCCCAATAAGCTAAACATAGTTTTATCACTGAAAAAATCCTCTCTACAGAATTATTCACTTTCAGTCCCTCTGAATTACAAAGACAAGAGATGCATCTCCACAGTTGCTCAAGCTGCTCTGCCACAAACCCCTGTGCCTGCATCACCACCGCACTGTAAACCACCTCACTCTGTTTCTCTTTTTATTTTTTGTTTTGAATAACTACACATAGTGCCAATGAAGCTCCCACAGAGAGAAGAACAAGACTTCCTCTGGCATCACCATGAGCTTCCGCCTGTCTGAGCCAATGCTGCCCATCCTGCTGAGGCCAGGAGTCACTGTAAAGCAAGATATCCTCAACTCAAGAACAACATGCAGCGAATCAGCATTTCGCTTCCACCAGAGCACCATATGGTCATGACTGTTTGGGCAGTGTGATGCCATTATGTATATTTTTAGGAGTTACAGCCCAAATCAACAGATCATCGCTTTCTTATGAATAAAACAGTATACACTACATAATATCTCAAATTCATTCATACCATCATTCAAATCCTTCTGCACAGAAACGCCTAGCTGTACGCATGTTAAGTAGCCAAGCAAAAGACAAAATGCTGCCAAATACCCCCCAGGTGTACAAACATAATGCCAAACTTTCCACAGGGTAGCAGGTAAGACTACTGTTTATTTTCTACAGTCAAGTGTGGATGAGTCTGACTCATTCTCACCTTATCAACCATTCTTTACACAATAACAATGATCTAAAACTACATAAGAGATTGTGCAGGCATGTTAAAGATAAGAATGAAAAAGGATGTAAAGCCAGGTAATTTTCATAAGCCCTGGAAAAAGCATTACTCACTGAAATTTGATTAATTTTCAACGTCATACAACACAGCTAGAACTAGACACTAAAGGAAAAAAAAAACATTTACATTTATACACTACCAGTCAAAGGTTTGGACACACATAGGAATGACCATGTTATTCATGAAAAGATACATGTCTTCAGTTGTGTTACCATCATTGCACATGGTTTTCTAATGAT
>JAUMHL010000009.1:17320854-17338607 GCA_032362345.1 Sandelia bainsii | reverse complement strand
TTTGGACAGCTGCTAGACCTGTGTCAGCGCTACTACGGGGTTTCGGTGCCTTGTCCAAGGACACCTCGACATGTAGCCTGTCGGGACTGAGAATCGAACCGCTCATCCTTGAGTTGGAAGACCCAAGGGTGAGTGGATATAAGGTATAAATTGATGAAAGAAAACAAAATTTGAAAAAATGATTACAGACTTACAGATGTAAGTGTGGAAAGGGGCTGGACCACAGAGGGTCACTTTTTCTACTCATTCATGTATGTATAATTTTCTCTTTATTCTATCAACCTTAATAACTAATGTGTGCATGCTTGAATGTATTTATGTACTGCATATATCAGGATAAAACGTCATCATGTCAACAAAGACGCCAGCTGTCACAAGTTAACTTGCCTTGCATCAAAAGATCTATCTTGTGCCAATTGAGGGCAGACACCCTCATACCACCCCAAACCCACAATCAGCTGGCATGACACAAATAATGCCCCTTTATAGGTGAACACACTTAAACATCTGATCTTTGAACAGTTATGTAACCTCATAGATGACAAAACAAAAAAAGGCTACTTTCCAAGTGTATAACTAATTAACCTACCTAACAATAGTTATATATTACATCCCCAACCAGCGACATCTAACTAAGCATTCAAATGACAAACGTGTGAGCAGTTTGTCTGCGTAGCTTGCCATTTGTCATGAAACCCCTTCACGCAGGCCTTTCCCCGTGTTGTTTGGTGTTTACCATTTTAGACAGTTAGCTCAAACCGACAGCAGTGTGTTGTGTTAATGAACAGTCCGCGGTAACGCTTTGTTCCGTTTCTAGTTAATGAAAACATCCACTAGCCAACTGACCTTAGATAACATTAACGATGCAAACTATTCCGTTTGTTCAAAGTCCTAGAAATAGTGACAATGCATAGTGTTGCTTGCTAACTGTACGTTATTCAAAACAAAAAACATCATGACGCTAACATCTGTGTTGGCTAACGTCAGTGCATACGCTAGCGGGTCAGCTAGCAAGCTAGCCGTGCTGCTAGCCAACTTAGCTAGTTAGCACAGTTGATAAACTCACAGTAAACACTGAGTAACAAGTATTTCGACTTACACAGATGATACATCTCGTAGTTGTAGACCTGACCTTGTGAATGGACTGTCAGTCGCTATCGTACGAAAACAAAGGCTTTTCTCGTTAAGTTGGACAATTCTTTCCAAAAAAATAATGTGTGCTCACAGCTATGATGTGCTCCTGTCAACTCTCCGCTGACACGGTGCTGGCTGTTATTCGGGTTGCCAGGTTTCAACACAACCCCCAAAACAGGCGGAGAAACATGGCTCTAAGATTAAACAGTTTCATTTTGTGTTGCCCACAGATTTACCACAGATACATACCGATAAAGCAAACATACTGATCCCAATAGTTGTACCCTATTCAAACGAAAACAGACATATTCTCCTCTTCTGTGCGTATGTGCAATGCTGTCTGGCAATAAGAATGACATATAAGCCTGTCTAGTTCAGTGTATGCCAGGTTCAGATGGACAGGGTAGAAATAGTATTGTTCAAAATAAGAAGTTAAACCGCCCCACTTTCTGGACTGTTGATGTAACCATGTTTAACTGTCCGATGCACTCACTCTCCGTCACAACTCAACAGGCTACTGTTGTAAAATCTGTGAGTAAGTACAGTTAAATGCCACTAGAGGGCGACATAGTCCACCGAATGCGATACCGCTTGAAGTTGTGCTTTTTGTCACTTGAACTTGAGTCATGAGACTTCACACTTGCCAGAAAAACTGAAAGATAAAAAGTAAAGGAAAATAATCTGAATTGAAGTGACTTTAACCTCCATCACACCCTTTTACATGCTGTGGTTCTTGCAGTGAACCAATCAAACTTATATAAACATAAGCACAACCTTTTAACTGGTGCATTCACACAGCCTACCAAACAAATGCTTATGTCCATCATACACAAAAGCCCATCATATGTGAAATAGGCTACACTGTATTTAAACATAACAAAGATGTCTTAACTTGAAATAACTACTCAGATAAGCAACTGAACACATGCCTTTTATTACCAAATATCTGAACTTCAAGTGAAAGTAGGCTATATACAGCATAATATTCTCATATTTAAGAGTGCACAAATTTCTTAGGCCTTCAATAAATAATCTGTAATCACATAAGTGTAAGGCAGATACAAATATGTATGCAACAATAAAACATACATAACACTGTTTAGAATTAAATTAGAAAAATGCTTTGGCACTTTCAAAATTCCAAATACAGAGTTACGTACATCACATGCTCAAAAATGACATATCATCAAGGAAACAGATAAGCCTGCATCTCAGTGCGGCAATATTTAATGTCCCACATATCATTACTTTTAATGTCATTATTTTAATTTGTCCTTTATATTTCCTGTGCAAAAAAATGAGTTTCATCACTAAGACAAACTCTGGGTGTGCACATGACATAAAAGCAAAATAATATTTTTTATTCATGGTAGCAGATAAAGAACAATCAAAATGACAAAACAAAAACACATATTTCAGAGTCAAATCATTCAAGGGTTTGTATAAAAGGAATAGTAAGCTGCCATGCTTTTGGACAAGGAAACTTCTTTGCTATATGAGCTACCACTGGTGATATCAGAAGTCAAGTCTTCACACTTGATGTCAGCGGGTGAGTCTTGCGCGCTCGGACCATTAACAGACAAACGCTTTCGTTTGCAGGCCGTGGAATAAGAGTCAGCCTTATCAAGAGAAAGAGCTAATTGTTGTGTCTCTGTCCAGGAGGAGATCAGGCCTCCACTGCCGTTCACCTCCTCTTCAATCTGTGGTTTAACTTTTTCTGATCCCTCTGGGAAACCAGCAGTTGGACTGGGTCTGGGAGACCAAGGGATGCTAGAGGTGACCTTTCTCTGATATGGTGCTCGGGACCCCCACCCTGCTGACATGGTGGTGAAAGGAGAGTCTGGATAGTAGCTGAGAGCATGGGATGTTTGCATGGACAGGGATTTGATACCATAAGGAAGCAGGGAGCTTGAGTATTCACCCTCATAAGGTGTCAGATCTAACTTGTTGCTTGTGCTACTGCCATTTCCCCCTTGTTGCATGGAGGCGACAAACCACCTCTGTGAAGTTCCATCTTCAGTCTGAGGTGAGAGGAGGCTGTTAGTCTGCGGTACTGCTCTCTCGCTGTTGTAGAAGCGGTTCTGGGGAAGGTTGTTGACAAATTGGTCCTGGAAGAGGGGCTGCATGGTATAGCGGGCTCCGGGCACAATCTGGTGGGCACGTGGAGAGTCGGTTGGGGATGGAGTGAGGCGGTCGTTCTCTGAAGCTGTGTACATTCTAAAAACATACATGTACTTATGAACATGAGGCCAAGGAAAGTCAGGCAAACTGAGTGAAAAAATAACCTAATGTATCAACATTTAGTTCGGAATTATTTATGAAACAACATATTCCATCTTAAAAATGCACTAAAAACACCTATTATGATATACGCTACTCTAAAGGAGTGAAAAGATGGTATTTATACGTAACTGATGAGCAATGAAGTAAAATACTCACGAATCATAATTATCTCTGAATCCTTTGGCAAAAGGGTTGTGGTCAATTTTCAGTTGCGTGATCTAAAAGAAAGAACAATGGAAGAATAAGCTAGAAGATACAAAGGGAACAAGTGTAAAGGCACAACAATCACCAAACCTAAAGTGTGTTAAAGTAAAATTGCAGCTAATTAACACAGAAAATGCTATTCATGTCCACTGTATGGATTTCAATGACTAGATATTACAAACTGATAATAAACATGATACATCATTTAACTCAAAACTATATTGTGCCATACAGAGGTAGAAAGTAACTGAGTGCATTTACTCAGGTACTGTACTTAAGTAAAGGTAACTAGACTAGAACTAGACATTTTATGTTACTTTCAATTTTACTCCACTGCAATTCAAAGGAAATGGTGTCCAATACATTTATGTATCTTTGGTAATGGCTACTTTTGCAGGTGTGGATTCGATATTAAAATTTAATGAACTAATAAATAATAATGGATTATTAGAAAGGCAGCTGGCAGTGCATAAAGTGGAAAAAATCAGTTCCACCTTTATCAGTCGAACTGTTTTGTTCCACAGAGCTTTTAATAGACAAGAAATTTGTTTTAGGATCTGATTTTTTAATCTATGAAAGTTTGTCAAACAAATCTGGACTACATTTGCACATTTGTGCTTCCAGTAGTATTCAATTCAGTACTGTTAAAACATTGTTTTTCAGTGGAGTCTTTGCACTTTTGTACTTGTCAATTTTAGAGCATGTAGCCTACTTAGCACTTCAGCTTGAGTAGAGAATTTGAAGTGGCAGACCTACTTCTACTTGTAGTGGAGTGTTGTTTAGGCTGTGAGCACCGAGTGCCACGGGAGAAAAGTAGAATAAATTTTTTTCATGCTTACATCAGTGTTCTGGTAGGCAGTGACAGCTATGAACTGAGTCTCTGGAAAAGTGAAGCTCTGAGTCTTTACGTCATTGTTAAGGTCCTCCACCCCGTCCTCCGTCACCTCCACAATGTGCAGCCTCGGCTGGTACTTGTGCAGCGACTGCAGGACAATCATCTACACGAACACGGTAGAATAAAAAGGAAATGATATATAATTCGTTACAATTAAGCACTAACACGAGGGGCGTGTACAAAATGGCGCAAATTCTCTTCAGCCCTCGACCAAAGCGTCTTTCATTTTAAGATCGCACATTTTATTATCTTTTAAATAAAACTGTTCGTTTGCACAGTTTCTGTTGAAATCAAAAGCATCATTTGTGAGCACTTAAAAAAAATTTTTTGCTGATTATCCTAGAAGAAGCACATACGTGTTATTTCCCCATGGGGATCCATAAAGTAGATTTTAAAATAAAATTGTGTCACCAAACATGAAAACAACTCCCAGTTGTAGGCTAGTAATTGCAGGTAGGCCTATTCGACAAGCAAAAATTAAATATATTTTACTATGTAGCCTATAGGTCTATAAAATGCAATTGCTACTGAATAATACTAAAATAAAAAAAATAAAAAACATTAACTTGAATGCAACGAAACTTATTTGGCAAATGAACATGGTGCATTTAAACATTTTGCTATGTAGGGTTAATTGCATTATTATTTTTTTATTATGTTGCTGTAGTTTAGTTTGGCATAGCCTACCTGTGAAGTAGTACTGTGACTCGTCCCTTTGTTGTTGGTGAGTTTCAGTTTGCTGAAGGAGATTTCTTGTCTCATCCAGTGGGCCCCTGTGTTTGGAGACTCTGGGTGGATGTATACTTTGTTCCCTGAAATGTAGAAATATCCCAACTTCAAACTCTTGTAGCTGTACAAATAATACTTTAATAGGCTATTTGTTTACATAAGAGTGAACAGGCCTGTGTTTCCAAAATGTGTAATGTACTTTAAAATAAGAAGAATCTCCCATGTTAATGTATCAAACTATGAGGCATATATTCTTGCAAATAAAAAAACATGGGCTACTTATTCGGTCATCTTATTTTGGTGTTTCAGTTAGGCCTTTTTCCAAAGTTGTGTTAAGAGTAAAAGATTCAATTTAGACTTCAAAATAGAACAAAATGAAATGTTTAAAATGTCAAATATCGACCTGTTTCAGTACCTTGGCTGCTGCTGTCCGCCTTCCCACAGGTGACCCACTTGCCACCCTGAAATCTCCAGTGGTTTGGATCCGCCAATAGCACCTCCACAAACACGTTGTAGTGCGCTGTCAAACTGAGACCAGCTATATTAAAACCGAGGAACGGGAACATCCGCCTGTAAACACAAAAGAAAATTAAAATGAACACTCTGCACTGTCACTTTAAAATATGCATATTATGTTGGATTTACAGACCAGCGAATCAATAAAATCGTATCGCAAATCAAAAAAAGTTAAAGTTCACGTTGATTTGGTGAACTGAGTTAAGTCTAAGATGAAAATCAAAAGGAAAGTTATTGTTCTCTATTATTGTAAACTGTTATCTGCTATCTCACCTGCCCTGCTTGGTGATGATCATCTCGGTCTGGTGCCGGTGGAACTTGAGCCACAGCGGTCGGTTGCAGAGGTAGACCTGGGCCCTCATCCCCGGGCCTGCGGCGGGTAGAGCCATGTTGCTGAGCGCGGACCCTGACCCGCTGTAGGGCGGATAGATGCAGCCGGTGCTCTGCCCGAACTGGTAAGTCGGGCTGAAGTGACTTCGCCCTGCTGTGGGGGGCGAAAACCCCGCGGGAGGCAACACAGAGCCCAAGTGGAGAGAGGAGGGATACCTGCTAGAGGTGGACGGGGTGTAAACTGTCCCACTGGGGGTGTAAGGAATAAATGAGCAGGGAGTCGCTGTTTCTGGGTTTTGTTTGGAAACAGTTGGAGGGATGTAGTACCGGTCAGTTATCGGATCATCCCCATCCACAGCTGGAGACTTGCGCCTCTCATCCGCTGCGTCCTTCGTAGAAGAGAAGGCGCTGCTCTCCCCTCCTTCACCGCCGAGCATGACTGCTCTTCTTACTCAGTCTTGTAAGAGGTGTGGCAGAGGTTGAT
The DNA here is from genome assembly GCA_032362345.1 of Sandelia bainsii. Lineage (NCBI taxonomy): Eukaryota > Metazoa > Chordata > Actinopteri > Anabantiformes > Anabantidae > Sandelia > Sandelia bainsii. The sequence goes on along the minus strand of JAUMHL010000009.1, from coordinate 17,332,032 downwards.
TGCTTTCTTCTTAGTTTATCCAATTTTCTCCAAGCGTTTCCTTTCCCCTCTGTAGTCACCAAAACTTTTTTTTTTTAATGCCAGGTGTGTTGAGCTGAAAGCTTCTTCTGCCTGAGACAAAAATAGGTTATGGTGAAGAAGAGCGCAGGGTAGCTCACATATGTAGCTGAGTCAGTAGGCTACATGAGTCACCAACATTTCAAAGCACTAATACAAGTGTCACAAGTAGGTAACTTGCACGAAAACACAGCGAGGCGGTTGTGGAAAGTGACCGTCATATCAAAGTCCAGGATCTCTGTGGGCGTTATCAGGGTGTGGCTGTGAAGATCGTGGGACACGGGCCTACTAGATCAGAACTTTTGAATTTCTGTCATTCTACTCTTTTAGGAATCAGTGACTTTACTGTAACTTAAAAAACAACGTAGCGCAGGGACTCCTTTCCCTTTCATTTAGATTTCTTTCCCCTGTGTTTTTTAAATAACTGAGATAATTCCGTTCAATTTAGTGTAAGGCACCGCATGCCTTATTTTGTCAAATTTAGACGGTTCATTAGCAGTGTTATTCAGATCAGTAATTCAGACAGAAGCATAAGTGTGTCTGTGAAGTGCAACAGAGTGGGTCAGTTGTCTGGTTAACAATCAAAAACACATGACGTGAGACTGATGATCTTTATTTTATTTGGACAATACTGGAGGGGAATCGCCTCGAGGTAAGCGCCAGTTTCTTGTAAATCATATGACAAACTTTAAGTAAAGCACAGATTTTTTTTTTTGTGGTGTAAATCTAAAGTGAAAGCTCGCCCACGATTCTTGTACTCCGCTGAATGTTTTGAAACAATATGCAAGAATAATACGAAAGAATAAACCACATATTTTCGGTAAAAAAAAATAAAGTGTTTGTGTGTTTGTTTTTAAATTAAAATTCATAATGATAACCACAAAATACCAAAATTGTAAAAGGTTAGCAAGAACATTTCTAAATAAATAAAAATAATATAAATAAAATATATAAATACATACATACATAGCACAGAACTGTTTTTATTTTTAGTTTATTTTTTATTAATAGTCGGGCTACTGTAGATGTGGTGATTTTAATCTTATATTAGCCTATTGTTCAGACCCTAATGAATTTGCATTCATTCAATTCTAATGTGGTTCTGTGTCCCAAAGGGATAGCCGATGTGAAAGGGGGGAAATAGACAATTATTTTTCCGTTTGAGAAAACCTGTGATGTTTCTTGGATCAGACAGTCCCGTGTGAAAAACGACAACAAACAATTTTAAACAGATTCTATTGAGATAAATAAAAAAACACATTAGCACAAAAGAAATGAATCAACGTCGCTCGGTCATTTCAAATAACTGTTAGTTAGAAAATAATGCCTGCTCATTTCTCTTTTGTTATACTTATAAAAATATAATTTTTTCATCAGACTGTGAATTAAAAATGTAACTGTTCAAATACACAAACTTACCAAGCGATTCTTCCTTACGGTTCCGCCTGGAGGGCAAGGCACAAAAAAAATATTCTAAACTAAATAAAACTGTCTTAGTCAACACGCGAAACAACCTGCGAAGCTGATCCCACACCAGTGTTTGCCATCACCTTGTGATCGGGGTCGAAGTGGGAGTAAAACATGAAGCCTGAGCTGTGTGGAGGCGGACTGATCAGGCGCACTCCCGCTTTCGCCGCTCCTGTCTCCTTGTGGCCATGACGCACAGATAGCAGCCTATTATCAGATTCTCTTCTGATCTCCAGGGGAGGGGATCCTCAGCATCACAGCCCAGGTACATATCCATCCATGAATTGTTTCTCATCACAAGAAAAGACCTCACTAAAAAAACAGACCCACTGTGATATGTCTTTGAGGGTCAAAAGTGCAGTCGAGCTTGTGGTGACCTTAGTGTATCTGGGACATTTTCATTCCTGTGTATATACTCATGAGAAGGAGGAAACTCACCTAAATGCCCACAATCAAAAATATGAAAGGTGCTGCTAATTTCAGTTTCAACAAGTCTATAGGTCCAGTAATACCATAATAACGCGGTGTACATAACTTGTCAGACTGCGTAATAATAACTTAGAAAGTAAAAATGCCTCTCTGGCGATAATAAAGCCATACAAATAAACGCAATTCTTTAATTTTCACGTCAGTTTTACCCCAATGGCTGCATATAACTGTCGTGATTACAACTCAGCTGTACTAGCTCAGACAATCAATATATATCACAGTCACATATGAGCGCTAATGGGGCTGAAGAGTGAGGAGCCTGGAGGAGCAGCAAACGAAATTGTTATAGAGGGTTGCATGTGCTACTCTGTGTGATAGTGCTATAATGAGGAGAGAGAGAGCAAACACAGAAAACAAGGTCTGTTTCTGTTGATCTGACACAGAATAGGCGAAGCACACATACATTTTATTTTCAGTGCAGTATAACACCAACAAGTTTGTACCACAACTCAAATATAGACTGTGTATCTTCACTGTCTTCTGGGGTTGACCACAATAAAACATCCCATGTCTAATGGTGATCGTTGCCCATTAGCTGCCACACTATGCAATAAGGTTAGTCACAAAAGCATGAAGAATTCACAGACAATTTTAGCTCTTAAAAGGACTCATATCAAGCTGTTTCCTCCTCAATAACTTACACCGCTTCAGTTCAAAGGAAACCAAATTCAGCCTTTAAATTATGCTGCATTGCTGTGTTGATAGCACACCTTAACAGCTTTAAGGACCAGACGATCTTCAGCTGCATCTCTAGTTTACATGAGAAAGACAGAGAGAGGATTAGTGAAGGAGGTTGCCACCTCTGAAATGAACACACTGCATATCAAACAAGACAAATCAACTATTTGGGTAAACTGTTTGAACAGCAAACAGTCTAAAGCTAATACACTTCACCTGATGGCACTGATAAACTGATTGAGTCGTTTGGTTGTTTCAGGAAGTAAGAATTCACAGATCTTGGTGTGCAAAATAGTTTCACAGGTTCTAAATTTACTTTGAACTTATAGTACTTTTCTCTGCTTGCCTGTTTCGCCCTGGTCAATTGTATGAAGACTGATTTGGTCTGTTAATTTCAGTCTAACATCTGTATATATTGACCTATTATACAGCATGTGTGAAGATTATAAAATGCTAATACTGAAGAGACAAATCATATAGAATTCAAATCCAAGCACATTAAGCTCCCTCACTCCCTGTAATTGTGTCCTTGTGAATTTAGCAAACGATCCATCTGACATACAAACACATGCTTCGGTGGTAAAACCAGTGAGTCAGTGAAAAGTGAAAATGTGTGGCATTTTGAAAAGTTTCTATTTGTCCCAGCAGTGCAGCTATGTCTGTGAATGTGACTTCGGCACTATGAGGCTGTTTTTACACTCATCTGGGGATCTTTTTCTGTGCTCACCTTAAATCTCAGTTTAACTCGTGTAGGTATGAGTTTTAGGTGTGTGATCTGTAAACTTGAAAACTTCAGGGTAGATATGCAGAAAATGTAGATTTCTAGAATTTGTAATTTTTGTGGAAATGCCTGTGCTGCCTTCTCAGTATAGGCATGGGCCTCTCTCAAAAATCTTAAATCTCATTACTTATTTTTTTAAAACCACTTCTACACATTATATTTGGCTGTTATGTTTACTGGGAAGCCTGTATGAGTGGCCTCACTCTTCACTCTGTCACGCTCGATGAGCAGCTTCCCCTAGCTGTGCCTGCTTTTTGACACATCTAAAGGGCTGTTTCTGAAATATTGCCATCCTGCCAGCCACCCCTCCCACAGGGTTCATGCCAGGCAGGAGGAAAAAGCTGGTGACCTGGCCATCGCTGCCATAGGCCACTGCCACCCTGCTGACAGCAGAAGGTCTGTTGGTCTGAAGCCACGCCAGGAACTCTGCCCACCACAGCTTGTGATGTCACGACAGATACACTCTCAGAGGAGACTTCTGATTGGCTCCCAGGGTTTGTCTTTCTCACTTCCTGGGACCTGCCTTCTCAACAACTTACAGACATACAAATGTAATTAATTATCACTTCAATTAAATGTGATCTCAGCTTGCTGCCATCTTAGCTGATCAGCTGCCTTCATAGATCCTACAGGAAACCAGAAATATGTTCTGCCCTTATCTGAGCTACATTAATTTTTATATGTATGAAGTTTTTGCAAAAAATCTCAGTCATTATATTAACATATATAATTTAAGATCCATCTACTGTCTTTTGCAAATTAGTTGCCAGTGCATAAAAAACAGTTTTCTTAGATTTTCTCATCACATCAAAACTTTCATGCTCAAATCATACACTTAAAGAGGTATTGGGAAACTTTACAGACTGACTTGTATTATAAAATATACATTTTTAAATGACGTAAAAATGGAAACAGTAATGTACATATATATATAACCTTGATGTAATATAATAAAAACCATTGGGATACTAACAGTCACCAATGAAAGTTTTTACTGCAGGGTTTCAGATGGCAGAAGGTGAAGGGCTCTAGTGATCTTCAGTGCCCATCCCACCCCCTACGCTTACATTTATGGTTTGGTCCTACATCCTGTTAAGAGTAGCAGCAGGAGTGGACCATCACATTTGGTGCTCAGCGTGGGGGCGGTTGGTGAGCTGTCATGTTCCAGCTATCCCATGGAGATACACTTCTGCCTCTCTGCGAAGATTTGGTGTTTTCTCATTTGCATTTGCTAATGAGATCCTGTTTGCATGACTTTATACTGGGAGACTATCTCTCTGGATATTTTTTTACAGGAGGTGGATGAAGTCCTATTTATTTAACCATTTGTTAACCATTCAGTCCCGCTAAGATTAAGAATATCTTTTACGGGAAAGATCTGGTCACAGAAGTAGCATTATGGTAATGTATTACTACAGACAATTAAATGACACATTCAAAAAACCTCTTGTCAGCGTAAACTTGTTTGCACTAGTAACTACTTTACAGTGAAACTCTAAAAGCTTATAAGCTGGCATTTAACAAAGACAACTGAGAGATTTATGAGATCACGTAGTCCCAAGATGTCTCCAAATCTAACGTTAAGTCTTGTTCTTACTGTCTTTCTATTTTCCTCGAGGGAGCATACCATTTCACTAAGGATCAAGTGTCTGAGCCAGCCCTTGCCAGTTCACCCTAATCACGACTTCACACAAGAGATACATTTTCCCAGAAGCTTTCCTCCGCCAAGACCCATGACTACCAAAATCACTTATCTTATGAGAAGTTTGAGAAGTCACAGGCGAACGCCAATTAAGGCCTGTTTAGAGCACTTCCTCGTTACCACCCAATCTGTACTGTTAAGAATTTGTGCCCACCAATCTGCCAGTGTCAGCGTCCCCCAAAAACAGTTTCAGTTAGGTTTCAGGTCAAAGCCTTAAGTTACTGCTTTGACAAAAGCGAGTTGATCCTCAAAGTTAGTGATGTGTTTAAGCCTACACAATGAGTGACTAGAATATGAATACAAAAAATGACAAAACAACATACTTTATCGATCCCCTTGGGGTAATGTGTGTCTGTAGAAGAATCAGGCAGCATGGTGGTGCAGTAGTTAGCACTGTCGCCTTACAGCAAGAAGGACCAGGGTTCGAATCCACGGACTTTGCATGTTCACCCTGTGTCTGTGTGGGTTCTACGGCTGCTGCCCACAGTCCAAAGACATGCAGTTAGGTTAATTAGTGACTCTAAATTGTCCAAAGGTTTGAATGTTTTTCGAGTCTCTGTATGTTAGCCCTGTGAAAGAGTGGCGACCTGTCCAGGGTGTACCCCTTCTCTCACCCAGTGACAGCTGGGATAGGCTCCAGTACTTCCGTGACCCTTGAGAGGACAAGCGGTTAGGATAATGGATGGATGGAATCTAGACTCTAATGCACCCTCTGCATCATTAACATGGGTTAGTGATTATGATGACCAACATTCAATCAAGTAAATATCTTCCCTGCTGCAGAGTCACATACAGTACTTAATACCTGATGGCTGCTTTTTCTCCATCTGACCTCTGACCTCAGGGACAATCAAAAATAGCTTACATGGATCAACTTAACATCATGTATTGTTTAGACTATACTGTATATAATGAATGAAGTTCCCCTCTAATATATTTAATGAGAACTAATTGTTTAAATCCAAGTATCTTAATCACTGTGATGTAGCGATTCTCTGTCAATACAATTGAGAATATGTCTTTCAAACGGCATGGAAATTTAATAGAGCTATACATTGCCACAGCAGTAATAAAACATCAGTTTAATAACCCAGCAATAGCAAAAGAACAAAAAAATATTCTCTATATCGCTCTGAAGAATGTCCTTTTCTCCAGTGGAGTGGAAAGAATATTTTCTCCATTATGTCCCCTCTCTGAGCAGACAGGCAGGGACCTGGGCATGTTTTTTCTCATATGGGGAATCTGCTGACTGTGGTATCACATTATGATTAACAATTTAACTACGATAGCCTTCTTTCCCCATTGTTATTCTACAGACGAATGAGAGTAAGCGCGAAATGCCAGCGACAATACGCTGGCTTCATTAGATTCATTGATTGATTTATTGTTTTCCATGGTTGTAATCACTTCCCCCAAGGTAATTTGTAAGCTCTTTATGGTTCAGAGGTATAAGCCTGAGAGTTAATTAATCTGCTTTGTTTAGAAGTTTTGGAAGTGGAAATGCCCCTCTGAATTGGTAACTGCAAAAACAGTCTCTGTAACTTAGAATCCCTTGTTTACCAAGACAAAAGATCAAAGCTAAGGAGATAAACAGACACAATTATGTCTGGATGATTTCTACATCTTTTGGATTTAACTTGATTTATGTTTACTCTGTTAGTTTTCTTTTTGTCTCATTGTAATTAAGAACTTTGTCCTATACACACTCTTCAGCATCTTGTAAAAAACAAACAAACAAAACAAAAAATAGAAACAAGCAGAAAACAGGCCTTAGAAAGCATTTTTCAATCAAAAATCAAGCCAGTGTTTACCAAATGACAAGAAATCGAACAATACACACTTTGAAACCAAAATAGCTTAACTTGTCAGTGAAACTCACATACAGTGACGATTATCAGGCAAACTTCTGTAATATTATTTGTATTAATTACAATTAAAATAGTTTTTACAATGTGTTATATCTTTTAGAGAGTTAGTCACTTACATCAGCTCTTAGAAAAAGTAAAAAGAATTCCTCCTCTCAGCTGAAGTAAGGTATTTTCACCCCAGAATCTTTTGTTTTGGCCAATTTTTTAAAAACTTTTGACGGAAGCTAAAGTGACACCAACCCCCATTCATTCACCCACAAAATCTGATGCTAACTGGTTTTTGTCAGTCTTAATTGAAGTCCTGGCTTCCTTTAATTGGCTTTTCAGTGGCATGTGAATGAGAACTGCTGTTTATGGGTTAAGTGCATCTTAATCATGGCTTTAATCCAGTCATTAACAGAGAAACATGAGGTGTTGAGAGGAGTGAGGAGAGGTTGTTAATTGAGAAGCTGCTTCCTGACTCCCTGCGCTGTGTGCCTGTGTGTGTGTATGTATACATTTTAGAGGTAGGTTTATGTTTTACTTGTACACGTACACTTACTTTTGGAGTGCTGTATGCAGGTAAGACAATAATAAATAGGAATATCTTGCAAATAGTTAGCAATGTGAGTGACATTTTATAGGCTACACTATAAGTAATCACATTTTCCTTTTGTTTATATAACAGATTTCTGTAGATCGACAACTGGAAGAACAAAACGCAAAGAGTAAAAGATGAAATTTATTTCATCTACAGCACTTTCAGAGCAAAACACAAATTTAAAGAAAACATAAAAAAAACAGTTTCTTTATTTCAGAAATATATATACCACTAGTGATTGCTTGCTATTGTCTACAAAACACAACTCCTCTATACCAGCCCCATTCCTCCCTATTTCTCAGCTGTCACATTCTCACTGAGTTTTTCTCACTGTATATTTTAGCACCTATCCCCTGAGTGAGGCCTGTGTTCTTCTGTACCACCCCTCTTGTATTCATTTCACAAACATGAATACACACATGCACGCACAATGCACAGAGCATTGAATCAACAAGATTATATTGATTAAACACACTGCTTTTAGATATGGTCCTGATTTGCATCATCTTTTGCAAGATGTATTTTTCACCATTTGCAGTGTAATTTATTATAGACTTACACACACCCACTGATCCTATAAAAGCACTGTCAATTGCTCAAGAATCTTCAGTGCTAGTCACCTTCTCAGAGAGGATCATCAACAAATAAGCCTCCGAAAATAGCCCATTCATATTCTGCTGGTGGCATAGAAAGTGAGCAAATTAGGCTACAAGAGAATAAGTACTGTACATTTGGGGTTGAATGGTATTGCAATCAATGGGAATCTGGTATTGAATTTACTCACTCCTTTCCCTGTCTGAGTTCATTTAGGTTTATTTTTTATTATTATTTATTAATTCATTACATTACATTTCACATTTCTGTGTGTATTCCTTCTGTGACCATCCATATATGGTGGCGCTGCAATCAAACTACTAGATTTAGCCACCTGAACTCATCACTGAGTTAGCACAGTATTGAATGGACTGTAAGTCTTTAATTAAAAACAATAACAGTGTTTACTTTTGGGTGGTTTATGGATAGAATGTCAAAATGGAAACAACCCTGTCTGTTTGGGCAATCGGGATTCATTAAACAAAGACAATGAGTGATGACAACAGTGCACAGACTACAGCTTGTCCAGCTCCGCATATAGGTCTTGCTGGCAGTGACAGCTCCATGGAGAGAGACACCTCAGCGCTAGACACCACTGTCGCCACCTATAGTGGTGAACCTGGGGATGCAACATTGCTTTTTAACTGGACAAGGAAGCAATGCTGTGAGTGGGAAAACAGGGATAGTTGAATGTTACTGACTGTGCTGCCATGCACTCATATGTACACTCAAGAAAATAAAATATTGACTTTAATTAATTTTATTTTGTCAACAGGTTCCACAAAACTGTATTATTTTAGTTGAAAGCAGTTGACATAATTACTAATTAGGTTAACTACATTTTAGTTTGTCAACAGGTTCCATACAAATTACTTTAGTAGTTCCAACAACTTTTTTTCATTTTTTTAAATTTACCAGCCTTGCACTGATTCATTTAACATTTTAGTGTCACTTGGTTTGTTGCAGAATGGTGTAAGTTCTGTTTAGACCCAAAATAGTTTTGTCTGTTCCACTATAAATTTAACATAATATAATGTGACAAATGGATCTGGATCTGGATATTCACTGTCTGTCTTACTCAAGTTATTGTTAAGAAAACAATATTGTCAAGCGTTATTCCATATATCTGTTCAGAGTGCAGGCCTGTCTCCCTGTCCAACAATCTGATGTGCGCAGGCTGCTTATCTGTAAAGGTTGTTCTCTCTGAACTGCTGTACCGTCTCGGTCCTTTACAGGGAGGAAAAAAGGACAAAATCAAGCAATGAAATTCTCAACAGATTACAAAATTCCAAAGATAACATTTTGCTTTGCAGGTTTTCCATTGAACAATTTGACAAAAACTGCATGACACACACCAAAATTAACAGAATAAAGAAGTGGTGATACTATAATATGTTAGGGGTCTAATTTTATGTTACAGATATACTGTGTTAGACTGACAAAAAAGTTAAACTGAAAATTATTTATAACAGTTTTAATTGGATTAGAGGTTACAATTTGTTAGATGCTAAATAACACTTGCACACATCTGACATATTATGATATGCATTTGAATTAGAACATGACTAAGAGTCTACAACAATCAACCAGGTCTTATGTGTCTCTACTGCACAAGGGTTCTGTGAGCAAAATACTAACATGCTCACAATTTTGTTACTTTGGCATTTTAGCATGTTAACATTTGTTACTAAGAATTACCCATGTAGTAATGTTAATGCAGATGGTAATGGCTTTAGTAGATATTTCACCACAAACCAAAACATAAAAGGCATTTAATTTTTAGCAAGTTGCAGGAGAATGTGGTTGGATTGCTATTAAATCTCAAACAACAAACCAACCACCCATCAACTAATCAACCAATACTTGCTCTGATTCTTGTTAACACCTTATAGTAAGGGTACAAATCAAAAACTTGAGTTAAATTATCATAAGTCATGCATGAGATAAATATTACTTAAGTATGATTTTAACAGATATTTTACTCAAACACAAAAATGTTAACTTGTACCCAGTACTAGGAAAACTCTGAGCCAAATCACTTAGTTTTATCCTAAATGTTTGTCCAAAATGTATTTGCAGTTCCTTTAATAGTTTGGAGGTTGAAGTTTGGAACAAAATTGTCATCCTTGGAGCCATACCACCTCACAATTCTAAAGTTAATTTACACAGCTAGTTAATATTGTGCTATTAAGTTTAACAGCTCTAGGATCAATAATACTAAAAAGTGGTACTGACTTTGTTTATGTAACTCAACTCAAGGTGTTGTTGGTTTCTTACTAGCACCTTTATCTGTTACACAGACTAGTCAACTTCTACTTATTATTTCTCATGTTTTGTACAGATAGCAAAATACATCTGTTGCATTGGCTCCATAGAGATGCAAATTTTCTTCCAATCAACACCTATTTTTGAACACACTGAAGAACTGATCAGAGTGAAGCAAGCAGTTCTAGGGAGTACTGTATGAGATGAGAGGAACAGTAGTAATCCATCTGAAGATATAATGCCCAGGAACACAACATCTGCTAAAACAATAAACTTAGCAAAAGGTGGCTATTTACATATTCATCGATTATGTAGAAATATTATAATCCATGTGTTATCTTTTTGTGTTCAACTGATAAATCAAAGTCCAATATTCCCTCTCTTTTAGTCTGTTTCTGGTGTCCACCACCTCCTGGGGGAAATATCAGCTTTTTAGCTGATAAACTATCCACTATGGTCACCATGCTTTCATGCTAAGCCTAAACTTCTATGCACTGAACCCATATCTCAGCAATGTGAGAAACAGCACTTACTATACTGGTTAAATAAAATTTAGAATATTTACTGTGGCTAAAATGTGCATACAGGATTTCATTACATGTACGGCATTTCGGTTACGGTTATCTGAAAATGCTGTTACCAAATTTAAGGAATTGATCCCATTGTCTTTTAATCCTGTGACATGTACCTACATAGA
>JAUMHL010000009.1:17296124-17313022 GCA_032362345.1 Sandelia bainsii | reverse complement strand
TTTCTTCTTCACAAATCTACTCAAGTAAAAGTAAAAAGTATGGTGCAGTAAAACTACTCTTAGAAGTATATTTTTTTTCAAAAAGTTACTTAAGTAAATGTAACGGAGTAAATGTAACTCGTTACTACCCACCTCTGGTTGTGAGGGAGTTGAGGAAAAATTGCATGTATTGTTTTGGACCAAATGATGGATTTGCAAAGGTTAAAAAATGTCTCTTGGTATATTAAACTTAGTTGCAACTATATTCAAAAGGACATGGGGCATAGACCATTTATCTAGGCTCCATTCAGTTTTTTTGTGGAATTTAACTAATTATACCCAGTTGTCATTAAGCTTTGCATTGGATAACAACCCAAATCCTTCTAATAATAAAAGCATAAGATTTATTAGTGTTTCCTTTGGCCAAAAAAATGTTACAATAGCCTGTTGTGTTGTTGTGCACTTATTATCTGAGGCAATCGGGTATAAAATAAGAAGTCAGGGTTTGATGTGTGGTTTATATTTCAATCACAAACTCAACCTTGTGTCGACAAAACTCATACTATTTTGAGAACATGGATTTGCATTATTAGGCTTTAGATGTTTAAATTTGTCATAATACATTTTACATATTTTTGACATCCGTCATGCTCAATTTCTAACCTGATTGTATGAACGTGTATTTCATATGCATTTCACCTGTCCCGTCAAAGAAGTTTCTTTTAACTCTCTAGTTCCTATGCCTTGACCTTTTGACTCTTTCTAGCTGAACTGTTTCCCACGAGTGAACACCTGCTTCTCCAGTCCACTTTTTTTCTCTGAATTGAGGATCAGGCCAGTTGGCATGACACCAGCTGTCACATCATTTACATGGAAGTGGTAGCTACTGCTTTGCTCACATACTGTATGCCCTGTCTAATGCAGCAACACATCAGCCAGATAGTGACAAGCTTATGTGGTTTCTTGAAATCTGATGACAGCCAATATGAGCCAGTGTACTGCTCACTCGAGACAATGCACATGAACCTGAGGTGATGGGACAGACGGTGGCTGTGTGGGTAGTGGAAACCCCCCTCACATTACTTGCTTCTCGTCCCACTCATTTTCACACCTCCATCCTCCGCCCTCTAACATCTCATTTTGTATGTTTGTGTCTACACTGGGCTCTTCTGTGTGTGTGTGTGTGTGTGTGTCTCTGTCTGTCTGTCTATGATTGCATTGTACAAACAAAAGTAAAAGGGGGGGGGGGGGGGAAAAACACAAGCTACGAGGATGTTTTCCTGTGCTATGTGTCTCTGCATATATGCCCTTACACACCCCACGGTTGTATATTGTAGGCTTTGTTGTCGAAGCAGGCAAGTGCTACTAGCTTGCATACAACGTCTTTGTAGTTTTACAAAGTTTTTATACCCGACATGATTTTTCCTATTGTTGATTCATAACAATACCATTGCAACAGCCCACATACTCAATTAGTAACCACTTTCACATTGACAATACCTGCTGTATTGTTTTTTGCAAGACTTTGATTTGCAGAAATTGGTTATATATTGTGTTCATTAGGTCTGTGTCTGGATCTCCAAATTTAAAATATTGGAGAGAAAAACAGAATTGAAACCGGCATTTTCCCTAGTAATATGATCTTTTTTAATTTATGGTTTCATTATTAATTCATTTATTGTTCAGAAATGCAGAAATCATGCTAATAACCTTTAAATTTTTCTGTTATAGCAGATTATGTATTAGTGGGTCACACCTTTATATCTTCCTCTGAAGGTCTACATATTCCTAAATGTTCAAGCCCAGAGCTTCTGCTTTCTTCTAACTGCCACACTGCACTTCTGCATCTTTAAAAATAGCAAACAAAACAGCCTAAATTTAAGCATCACACATTTCATTAGGACCTCTTCGACATAAAGCTAGCCTCACAGATTTGCCCTGGCTGTAGCTGCGATCAGAGAGGCAACTCTCTGCAGCCTCTATTAGTACCATGGGACAGGGATGAGGCATCTGTTGATTAGATTAGTCGCACTGTTCTGCTCCTCTAAATTGGTTTTGCAATTTATATTTATCAAACATCTCTGCATCCAGATGAAAGTGTCTGTGTGATGACTAAGCTGATACCTAGCTAATTATGAATAAAAGCGGACATGGGAGGGTAGTGGTTTTCAAATTAAAGGCTTGCTAACAAGGTGAAGACTCAGTCCTAACCATTTTGTTTACATTGACGACCTTGAACATTTAATCTGGAATAATTAGCTAAATACTAGCTGTTATCATGATCACTCAAACATCTTTTGTATCTCAAGTAACAATATTATTAGTAATATCATATTTGGTGCTCATCTAGTTTTCCAACTTCATAAACAGTCTCAGGTGGCTTGTGTGTGCATCATCCTTAACTAAGTAAATTTGTGAGATTAAACAAGATCATATATAATTAACATCTTTACAAACACAACCTTTTGCTGAACTTGTCAGAAAGTCTGTTTCCTAAAGTCGCACATTATGATGCAGTCACTTAGCTCTGAGTGCCGTTAAAGACACTAAGAGCCTTAACATGCTCATGCTCCTTACAATGTAGGGCCTGTGATTTTTGAAAACACAGCTTTTTTTTGTGTAGTTATTAAACTATGGTAGCCAAAGGCTTCAATGGGCACTGTGATCAGCGAACCTATATTTAATTCTTGGGGGAACAGACAAGTTTATATTTGCGGGTGGTGGGCTGAGTATGTCAGAGCCAATGTGGAAAAAGAGCAACCGCAAATACAGCCACACTGTGACGATTACAGTTAGGTTCAGACCTTGTATGAACAAGGAAACATGGTTTTAGTTAGATAAGAGGCTTGGCTGCGTGATCTGTGACCATGGTCCTTCTTGTGGTGTATTGCTAAGATAAGGCCCATCTTGGTTTGCTTGCATCTACTTGCTTTCTTTTGGGTATGAGTAGTCAAGGATCAAACCATGTAAGGTGAAAGGACTGTTAATAGATTTGAAACAGGCTCTATTAATAAATGTAAGTTTGAGGCTGTTGTACATGTTATGTGTATCCCTCTTTTCTGCTAATTTCTTCCTCTTTGTTTTACCTTCCTTCACCTCCCTCAAGCCTTCAACCACTGCTGTAAGGAAACTGGTTTCTTGATGTTATTTAAGTGTCGAGAGGAGAATTCTGCCCTGAAGGAATGTCTGACACTACAGTGAGTATTTTACAGTTTCTACCGTAACACTCCACACTAAGCCACCAAGGTGGCTCCCCTTGTGATATTGTATGACATGCTGTCCCACCAACACCTTTTACACGGGTTTACTCACTCTCTCCTACCCTCGGTGACACTCTAAACTGCTGCCTGTCAAGTCTCAGTAGTCTCAAAACCATGTAATCAGCATCAAAGTGCTAGTCATACAAGTCTGCATTGAATATGTAAAATGAATACATCTTTTTTGCCATTAGCTACAAGGACCCTGCGTTCTTCGAGGAGTGTAAACAGGAGTATATCCAAGAGAAACTGGAGTTTGAGAAGACTGGAATCCCAGCAAAGAACCGGAAACAGAAACTTCCAACTAGCATGTAATGAGCAACAGCGAAAGAACTTCTTCATTTAAAGAAGATGGTGTGACATGTGCAGAGCAAGCACCAACTTCTGCACACTTAGGGTAAATAGTCATCTGGCCGATTACTAATGCTGATACAAGGCTTTGTGTTTTATTTAAATTTGAAATGTTGTATGGTAGTGACTGAACCTTCTTTCAGTCACAAGACTGGTATAAAATCCAAATAATATATTTTTTGTTTTGTATATATGCAAAATGTTCTCCATCAGATGGACACAATCGTTGCATTTGAAAGTCTTTCTCACTTGATTGAGTCACCAGGATTTCCATTACATGTACTAATGATCTTATTGTTTGGTTGAATTTAGAGAAAAAATTCATCAAGGTATAGTCGCCTCCTGTGCTAAACCTGGAAGGCCCTCATGAAGTGTGAGGTAAAGTGAGGGATGCATGAAATGTGATTGTAATATGTTTAAATTCTACATGCAGTGGTAATGAAGAGTCTGGTTTGCTGCCTTTGCATGGCCTCACAGTTTGGAATAAGATGGATAAGTCCAAAATCTTAACAAATTAGAAATTCAAACTTGTACAGTGTTTTTTAGAGATCATTGACAACTAACCAAGCAATGGTTAGTTATGAGCAAATGATGTTGTAATCATTTGATGACATACATATGCAATGAAATGTGACAAGGTAAATCTTCTATGACAGTATGTATGGAGTTGCAACAGACAACATATGATCATATTACAGATGTGAATGATGTGTATTTCAGAGGCATTTAGACTCTCTCTGTTTAAATATGTAGACCATAGCCTTCTCATTCATATTTAACTTACAGGGCACTGTGCACTTCAGTTCAGTACTTTCAAATGTAAACATTTTTGATTAAATTGTTCACTCTTATTGCCTCTAATTCTTACAATGTGACAGTTTGGTTATAAGTTTTCTCTGTTTCAATTTTGTTTGGAGTCAAACTAGCAGGGAGTTGATCTTTGAGTCAGACCACCCTAGAACAGTCTGAGCATAATTAGCTTAAGCAGTAAGGATTTTGAAATAATATTTTTTTTTCTTTTTTTTTACCAATGACAGAATTGTGCAGTCATGGACTTTAGTTGTGGCCTTTTTGTGTTTTTGAGCTTGGCAGTGGATTTCTCCTCTTTAAGATGGATCAAGCTGCTGATTTGGCCACTCCCAAAGTTTTTTCTGTCTCTCTGTTTTGTTGTTTGTTACAGTAAACAGATACTAAATACAAATTCAACACTCCAGACTGTTTATCTCCTTGATTTGTAATGGAATAATGAGTGAAAGGCCACATGTGGCCATGAAACCGCTTGTCATCAATTGTCCAAGTACCTTTGAGCTTCTGAAAATTGGGAAGTGTGTGTAAAATGACCAGTTCATAAACAGTTAATTTAATTCTTTTGTTAAACCACTGGAATTAAATCTTATATCTAAACTAATCATATCCTGATTGCTTCATAGTATATAGATGGAAAATTACAAAAAACTGCTCAAATACAGTTCTGTGAAAAAGTATTTTCTCCCCTCCTTATTTTTTTTTATTTTGCATATTTGTCACAATTAAATGATTCAGATCATCAAACAGATTTTAATATTACACAAAGATAACCCATGTAAATACAAAATGCAGTTTTTAAATGATTTAATTCATTAAGTGAAAGAAACTGTCTAAACCTGTCTGGCCGTAAGTGAAAAAGTAATTTCCCTGGTTTTGCTGTGCTTTACTAGCTGATCCATAGTTGCATGCAGCTCCTGTTCTGATACATGAGCCAGTGCAGCACACTCATTTAATGTACTGTACACTGTAAATAATGTGGATATATGAATATGGTATGTAAACCAGCAAATCTGGCCTTTGAGAAGCTGGAACCCACAAAATGTGCATTTAAATTGATAGGTGACCTTATTTAAGCCTTATTATAATATAAAGATCACACAGTCACTTCCTTTAGTTTGTTTAATTGACCATATTTACAAACAGTCTGAAGTGCAGTAAGTCTAAAATATAATTCATATCTACTGTACATTGCATTTTGGTTTGCAGATTGTTTACAGAAGTATGAAACTACTGCTGTAAAATAACATTTCTTAAAAATGAAAAACAAAAAGACCACAATTATCATGGAACAGACTGGGGGAAAAAAAACCACTTTTCGACAACCACGGGCCTTTGTGCTTTGTGCACGCATTTGTCGAGTCACAGCTGACATTGGCTTATCTCGCCACCTTCGCAGACAGCTCTCATACACATTAGAAGTCTTGGGGGTGGGGGGAACCTATGCTTTGGAGTGTAAAATCACATTTGGCAGAATACTGAAGCCAACCATTTACATTTATACACATATGCACATTCTTTCTACTGTATGTCTTGTATTCTACTCATATGTTTTCTTTTGTACATCCTTCAGTATATATTCATGTGACTCTTAAAAAGAGAAATCAAAGACAGACATTCTTTGTCACACAACAACTTATCCCTTACTGCAGAACGAATGTATCATAGATGAACATCAGCACAGTACAGAGTTTAGTTACATTTTCCTATGGTTCAAAATATCCAAAAACCTAATTAGGTTTCAACATAAACAGGATTTCAGAATACAGGGGTGTTCAAACTCTATTCCATGGGCCCAAATCCCAAGTCCCACAGAAAAACATCCAACAATGCACAGTCCTTAACAACTGAGAAATGAAAAGAATCAATGCTGTCTTACAGTAGTACTGAGAAAATTGAGTATGTGATAACAGGCAGGTACAGATGCTTGCACAAGCTGTGGAATTTCTGTGAAATTGTAAACAGTTAATCATTTTCTGGTACAAATGAGGATGGAGTGTTTTTTTTTTATTATTTGCAGAAAGTAATACATTTTTGATTACAATTATTTGCTACTCATGTAATAGCCTCCCCAAAATTCAAGTACTGCAACTGCATTCTTAAAATCGATTCTGTAAGTATAGGTAGACGGCCTCCTTCAATAATCCACAAGGAATTTGCTTAAAAATAACAACTGAGGAAAAAAAAAGATAAAAAGATTTGCTTGTAACAAAAATCTGCGATTATTGTGTATGGTCTTAAACACATTCTCATACCCAGACACCTCCACATGATCATGAGACATACGTGGGACTACGTATCTTGTATACTTTACAGCGATCCAATGTAAGACTTGCACTGGAGGAAGTATAGTTTAACAAATTGAAGTACTATGTGTCCAGCTGTGGCTCCAGTAATCACTGGACAAAGTAAATGGAGAAAGAGGTCATCTGAGCCCTACTGGGTTCGTTATGACAAGATACAGTTACAGGCAGGCGAGAGGCGCCCACACAGGCACACTGTGTTTGATGTGCACATATGCACACACAGAAATTAAACAGCTTGTATGCATGCTTGCACATACTTATGCACGTGCATACATGGACAAATATATATATGGACAAACTATTGATTCTGTTGAGGTTCTCTCATCACCTTTTCTTCTCCAAGGTCAGATATGTTCACCGATGCGGTGTGCAGAGAAATTAGTGAGTTTACAGAGTCTTTACCTCAAAACAAGGTGTCTTCTGGCCTCAAATAGTTCCCACAACCAGTAGGTCCACTGCAGATCAGCTCAGAGGAGTGGTCTTATCAACTTAAGGCAGGTTAGGTGGTAGCTATGTGGCAGGATTGGAGAGTCCATTCAATCATCATTTTGTTTATTTCCCATCCAACTACACACTCTAATGATCTCATCTCCCATTGAAGTTCATCTCAATAGGGCCTGGCCCACTCAGTATTGGGGGGGCTTCTGGGAGTGTAGTTTACCATTGATGATGAGGAGTTGGATGCAGCAGAGTGACCCTCCCAGAATATGGCATCACTAGGCTTGGGGGGGCTGGGGAAAGATCTAGAGCTTTCATCCAAGGAAGCTTGATTCAGGGGAGGTGGGGGCAGAACAGCAGGGCAGGTGTCGCTCCCAATCAGTGCTTCTCCTGAACAGGTGTGGGAGGGCCAGGGTCCATTGTACCAGCAGTCCTCCTTCAGACTGTCCGGCAGCAGGGTGCCTGACGGGCAGCCGACCGGAGGGCATGGGCGGCCGGAGCATGATGGGAGTGGGGGGGCACTAGGGGGACGAGGCACTGACACCAGAGGAACTGGGTGGTGGTTGTTCTTTTCCACGTCATCCAAACACTGGACTGGGACTGTTGAGGCAGGCAGAGTGACAGTATGATAAAAGCATAGAGGGAGGAAAGATGGAAAAAAGGAACAGCTGCAAAAACACACGTCATTTCATCGATTCTGGTCATTTAAGTAATGGAAGCAGCATCAGTGGCAGTATTTGCATTTTGTTTTCGAGAATGTTTACAAAACTACATTATGACTATCCATTCTGTTGGTAATTGTAATATTTCAGTTTCTTTGTATTGGCTGTAAAGTATTGAAACTTGTTAATTTCCAATACTTATCAATATATAATTAAAAACTAAATTAAAAGTATCAATTATTATTATTATTAAATTTTTATAATAAGATAATTTGTTTTTTTATAACGTAATGTGTACATTTTAAAAAAGTTTTTCAGCACGTCATTTTTAATGGATAATTTAAAGCAATGTATTATTATTTATTTTCTTAAAAAGAAAAAAAACAAACAAATGGAAGATCAGAAACTCAAGCTCATTTAAGATGAACTGTGGGAAAGTGGAATGCTGCAAATTAACACAAGCACGAGTTTAAAGCCAACATCTGTGATGGTATGGGTAACCTTCACATCTATAACAAAAGACAATGGATAGCTGGATAATGTCTACTTTTGTTTATTATTTATAAATTATTTACATTTTGATAAAATGTAGGTTTCTAAAGAGATTTTAAAAAAAATTGTGGTGTGTTAAGTCTTTTGTTCCCTGATGAAAACACTCATCTCTGAACTCTGTAAAACAATGTTGTGAGGTAAAATCTCACCCACACAACAGACTAAATATTGTACAATAAACCCTCTGCACCATGTAAATATCCAAAATAATCTTAAAAAATCATCAGAACCAAACCTAATCAAACAAACCTCGCCACAAATCAAATGTCCTAATCTCTCACACATCATTGCTTTGCTATCAAATTTAAAGTTTAAATTAGAGTATATCCGTTTTTACTCCCTACCTCTCTCCATCCACATCTATCCATCCATCCCTGCCTGTTACTCTATGAGTGTCTCCCGAGTCTAGGATTTGAATAAAAGTGATTCCAAAGGATGAACATTATAAGAATACAGATGCACAGTATGTCTGAATAAACACATAGCTCATTCTCGTCTCTGCCACTCCTGCTTTCCTTATTCCTCTCCATCTGCCTCATCTAAGTTAAAGGATTACCCTCTTATTCAGTGGAATAAATAGGCCAAGATTTATTTTCTTGCCATACTTCGTTCTAATTTTCACCTCCTGGTCTCTTCTTCTGACACTCCGAGGGAATTGCCAACAGAGGTAATCTCTCCTAGGCTGGAATACATCATCACAGAGGGAGGGGAGAGGAAGCACAGACCATTTTATGATGTCCTTTATCAAAGTGTTTGAGTACTAAGATAATGTCTGCAGTCTTATCACACCCTTATACAAATTGCAACAAGGAGCAGCAGGAGAAGTCTTCTCTGTGAATAGTACTTATTTAGAAAAGCCTCCCTTCAAGTGAGGAGAGGCAGTAATGTTAGCCACATTAATTCCTATATAGAAAAACAAGGTTTGATATCCAGATGTTATACTTAAAGGTGCACATAAGCCATAAATCCCATTCTACTGAACAGCCAGATTATATTCTAATCTATGAATATGTTATATGTAACTCTACACTGTATTTAATTCAACTCTTTGAATTGGCCAAATATAAAGATGCAAAAGTAAAGTTACCATTACATTAAAACATAAAACACATTTAAAAGCAAGTCCACATTTTCTGCATTTACATGTCATGTTTGTGTGTGTGTGTGCGTGCCTCACCTTGTCTTGTCTCACTCATCAGTGGCCTGAGTTTCCTGATCAGGCCTGTTTGGTGGTTTAGCTCTGAATGGAGACGAGTGACCTCACAGTGCAAAGCCTGGTACATCTGCTGTATGCTCTTCTCGCTACATATGAAGAGAACATTTTTATTCAAATCAAAATAAAATAAATATGTTCAAGGAATTTTTGCTTTCCTAAACAGCCTGTGTCAAAGTTCATAAGATTTGGTCATACTGTAAATTCATAGTTTCACTATAGTACCATTTAAATATCTCTCATTTCCTTATATAGACTTAAAAAGGAAAACATTTTGAGCAATCCTTAAATCCTTTGTTAAAATACCTACATGCAACACTGTCACAATCAGTAGAATACATAATCACAGAAGCCTAATACACTTACCACATTTTAGACAGTCCTGGAGAGTGACGTATTTGTGAAAACTTTAATTCTTCGCTGACAAATTTAACAGACACTAACTCTGCTGATGGGAAGCCGCAGAGGCTTTTCACTTGTATTCACTTAACAGCGCATGTTCACATTATTTGCTACATTAACAATGGTGCCACTTTTGACTCTGAATAAGAGACTGCGTTGGTGCTAAAGGTATCTGAGGCCAGCAACACCTACAAACAGTCCAATCCACACCTTGTGTAAAGATGCGAAATCTCATCAACGCTTTGTGTCTTTAACTTTAAACACCTGCCCGCAACAATAAAAAACATGAGAAGAAAAACTGTGAGGAAAAAAACTAAAGATTTTTGTGCTGCTAAAAACTAACACCATTTGAAAAATGCTGACAAGTCAAACAATTGTTATGCACCAACAGTAGAATTTTCTGTGTGAAATGTAAGTCACTGCTAAATTACAGCGGATTATCTCACTGAAAAGTAGGTGGTGGATGATTATATATCTGTCATAGGGCTTATATCCATCCAAACACTGGAGTACAAGTGCTAATGTTTTAGTTGGTGCTGATCATATAGAGCTCAGTTGCTTCTGCACATCATCACATGAGGCAGATTTAAGTGTATTATTTTAGACTTTAACCTTGAAGGTGCATTGTTCTTATATACCTTATTGTCTTTTGTGTGTTTTTGTGAAGCGGCTACTGCAACACTGGAATTTGTTTGGGGATAATTGTTGTATCTTTCTACCTTCTTGTCTATCCATCTCTCCGTTATGCAGTGAAGACTTATAATGCATAAAGCTGCACCCTCCTCTAGTGGCCAAACAAGAAAACTACAGTCCATGGTGAACACATACGCAGAACAAGTATACGGCATGTACTGTAACTGTGAAATCACATCTTGTGTGCTGCAGTCTAACCCGTCCAGTTTCTCACACGCGATTTATCCCAGACTTGCTCCTCATGTCGTCATTGCTCATGTATTTTTCCTCAAAAATGCTTTAAAGGATCATTCTGTCAGATTGATGCGGGCTGAGCACTGAATTGACTACTACTCTTCAATGATATTCATAAAACAGTATACCTTGCATTATACTTTGCATCACAGATCTGGTCCAAGTCTGGTCCGTTAAGGTCATGGGGTTCCTCCTAAAACAAAGGTAAGTTATGCAAAATAGAGAGTGGGGGTGTTGTCTTTTCATCTTTTTTTATTATGACATAACCAAAGACTCCTCTGCTCTCCTTCAACCCATACTCCTGTCTTTCTTTCTTAATTACTGTAACTGTTCTAACATGTAAGTAGGGGCACATCCACTCCTGCGCTCCCTCTTCCTCACTAGGCTGTTTCCCACTGCAAATGTCTGCCTCTGCCCTAACACCTATCTCCTACACTGTCTTACTCTGCCACATATCTCCCTTAGTGTGATGTTTTTTTAGGATTATCTTCTCAGCTGTCTCTGCCCTCTGTTTTCTATTATCCTTTCCTGTCTCTCCAGCTCTTTTTTTTTTTTTTCTTTCTTTCTCCCCACCTTCACTTACCCCACTTCTCTCCAGCAGTCTGCTGTTTTCCAGTGTCACTCTTTCCAGCTCCTCCTGCAGTTTCTGGATCTTTAGCTCAGTGGTCACTCTGTCCACCTGCCAGTAGTCCTGAGGGCTGTTCAAGCTCTTCATCACTGGACACACACACACACACAAAGGAAGTTAGATTGTCGTCGTTGGAAACGGAGAGTTATCACAGAAATCACTTTTGTGATAGAGACTTTTATATGTTCAACACATACACAAGGGAAGCAAATATTACTGTTTGTACATGTCAGAGAATATAATGTATTCTACATAAAGTGCTTCTCAGCTGTTACATGGAGTAGAAATTAGACTTGTGTGCTCTACCTGTACCTTGGCTGGTCTCCATCTCCGTCTTCAACTGAAGCAGCTCCAACTCTTTGGCCTGGAGCTGCTCCGTCAGCAACCTCTCACTCTCACTCTTCTCCTTTTTCTGAAACACAAAGAGAAGAGACAGTGAGGAAGAGGGAGAGGAGAATGAAGTCAGTATGGTAAGATTGCAGCACCTGTGCCTCACTGTGTTGGGGTATCATATACCCCATATTCTTCTTACATTTAAAATTAAACTTAGATCAGAGTTTTAGTTATAAGGTTACAAAAAACTATTCATCTCAGAATGAAAAAATATGCAGTGTTTTCAGCTTTGCAACATACTTGATCTTTGTGCCAGGCTCAAGTTTCAGTTTAAGGAAGTTTCAAATTAATCGCACCAGTAAACGCACCAGTTTGTTAAGCTCCATCTGCAGGTCCTCCTTCTCTATATAGATACCTCGGTAAGCACTGAAGGCCTTGTTCACATACTGGGGACCCTCTGATGGAGGTGCATCTGGCCTGAAAAGCTATGTTGATGAGATTGAGAAGACGGGAAAAGAAAGGAGAAAAGAAGAAGAAAAAAAGAGAAGATATCAATTTCATTTCATTTAAATATCTGTGGTAGGAAGTTACTTTCCTCCCACCACATCCTATCTCAAAGGACCTAATGCTGTAGCAGATAAAACCAAAACTGATAGAGATGAGACACTTGTAAAGAAGATACTCTGCCCACATGTTGTGTAGCATTTTCACTTCAGCTACTCTACCAGCTGTTGAGACCCTCCCTGTTTAAATAGCGCTCTCTTCATTGTACTGGTTGTTTTGTTTTTTCAAATGCAATTTCAGGAACTCTCCCCCAGCGTGTAGGGTTCCAGCACATTGTTTGGCAATGCCACACTTTTCCAGACCTCCTCTCTGTTTTTAGACAGACCAGATTTATTTCTCATTGTTTTGTAGCTTTGACTATAGGCCAACAATATTAATGATGCTGCCATGAATACTCTCCCAGAGGCAAGCATTTTGCAGCGTGGTGTTGAATTTACAGACTTCCAAACTTTCCCTGAGCATTTTTCGTTTGTCCATTATTCTGATGTCCAGGAAAAATGGGAAAAACAACTTTCATTCATCTCTGTCTTCTGCTCACCCCTTGCTGTTTAACCATCTGGATAAGTTTGTTTTTTTTCACTTTCATTCTCCTCAATCTTATTACCTTTTTCTTCTATCTTCCTCTTGCCTCTCTCCCACTATCACCATTTACTGAAACATTTGCATCGATACCTTATCCTCCAGCTGCTTAACTCTTTTCCTCAGCAACGTATTCTCTCGCTCTGTGTCTCTCAGCCTCTTTTTGATGTCCTCGTAGGCCGTGACCAAAGCAAAGTGGGAAGCAACAGATTCGTCTCCAGCACACACCGATACAGGGCTCTCGCCGGCAGCGGTGTAGGCCGTCTCATGTTTAAGGATACAGATGTCATCATCCACTGCCAGGGGCTCCATGCCTGCACAGGTCTACACTGTAGTAGATAGCAGACCTGGGGATTACATGAAGAGCTTCGTTGTCAAAAGTAATAAATCTCTTTTTGTTGTATTTTTGCAAATGCCAAAGACAAAATGACAGTTGACTGAAATGAAATAAATTTTGATTATCTAACTTACTAACCCTAACCCTTCTATCATAAAGCATTTGGTTTAAAAAAAAAAAAGTCTAAAATAGCCAAATACCCTAGTGTGTCAGAGAGAAATATAGTTGGTCTACTACATTTGGGATAATAAGTAATTCCTAAAAGCATTATACTCAGTGTGGTTTAAGTGATCTGGGCACATAACGAATACAGAAAGCAAGGTTTTAATAAATGTGCAGAATCAATAAAACCAAGCATAAAGAAAAACTTTAAAAAAACAACAACAAAAAAACAACAACACGGTGCTGACAATTCGGCCTTAATATTTTTTGGACAGTGTGTATTATATATATATATATAAGTTGTATATATATACACAACTTCCAAACCAACAGAATTGACCACAAAGCTCTACAATCCTACAGTTCATCCAACTGAGTCACTGTCATCAGAAACAGACATCACTTCAGATGAGTGTTCAGAGGAAAGGACGTCCCGTTTCTCTCTCCCCACATCTTTTCCTCCATCTCTCTTTATGTCCTCAATGGGAGGGACTGAGATGCAAGAAGAAGATGTGAGGGAAACATTTGTACCCTTGATCTATTTCTTTCATAGACACCACTGTCACAGGAAATGAACAATGCATCACTTCCTGACACATTTTCACAAGTAAAGAGCTACCAGAAGTGTTACGAACAACAAATGCAGAAAATTTCATGAAGGGGATTTAGGCTGAAATAGATCTGATTCAGCATTAATGATTTCTGGTTTATTGTAGCAGCATTCTGACACCCAAACATGTTTGGCTGCAGAACAAATGAAATTAAGTATATAAACACAAGACTAGACTTAAGCAACAGACCTTCATATAAGTTGTTAGCCTAGTTTGGATTTGAAGGGCAAGAGTGACTATGAGGTCAAGTTTGATCTTGTTTGATATCAAATGTTTATTTGGCCAGAGAGATTTATTTTATCATTACCTCATGTAGAGTTCAACAAACGGTCTAGTGGTGATTCAAGATGTGATTACAATGAATGGGACTCAAAAAGCCTCAAGCATTTCAACATCAGGCCAAATATGGGTGAGCTCCGTACAACCACTCTCAAACCAAATGCAAGCGAGAGAAAATGTGAGCAAATCCCTAAACATTTTGTAGCAAAGGCATGACAACATTGGTCATGGTGTTATAAACAGCATCAAAACTTCAAAGATTCAAGTTTATTAGATACATCTAAGTACAACTAATACAGCCCTGCAATAAATCACCCCTTCATGAAGCTGATGAGGTTCAGTTTCAGAGAGGTGTTGATTTAACTGTGGTCATTTTGAATGATAGTAGTTTGTGGTGCCGAACTGTACTGCATTATATATGGAGGCGTTTCTATTGTTTAGCCACACCTCACTGATATAAACAGGATGGACAAAATAATAGAAGTCACTTGTCTGTTTAACGTAATTCATCAAAACCACAAACTACAACAACAAAAATTCAACATTGTCACTTCATGGATGGTGGATTCATTGCAGGACTGCTGTGTGGATACAAGAGGAAACTCTGATTGTGTACAGAGAGGAATGTGGTCTCATACAGACCTGAATACTGGGCTGTCAGTCCAATTGACTCTAAGCAATAATTTAAGCTGTCCAGCCAAGCTACCTGAAACAGACATGCCCCAAATCTCCTGTATACTTCCCGTTTAATGGACCTCGTTTGCGACTATGAAGAGAGCAGAGACAGTGCAGCTAAAGCTACTGATGATGTCAGCATGCAATGATGCAGCACAGTCTGAGGAGCCAAGTTTTCAACTCTGAAGGCCGTAGCTTTTAGAACAAAATAAGAACAAATGCACTGCAAAACAACTGGACAGATTGTTAGGTGGAGTACATGTCATGTATATAAACCAAGAAACAACACAAACGCGTTTCCGCTTACTTTCATGGACGAGTTCAGAGAATGAAATGAAATCGAAAGTGACCCCTGCAACTACTTCAAAACGAAAGTGTACATGAACTCAAAACAAACACGATGAGTAACGTTCGTCTTTTCGTTCGACTTCCCTCGGTAAAACAGGACAGCAACAGCGTAATGGCAGCGACGACGAGACATTTATCGTTTTAAGTGGCAAGAAAAAGCAGCCATAATTGGGATGTAAACAATCAATGAATCTCATTTTGTAAACGATGCTAACGCTGTGGTGTTAGCTTCCGAGAGCCCTGTTGACACCCGATTAAACACTTTGAATGCAGTTTTAAAACGTGCAACGGTATGAATAACACAATGTGCAGACAATAGCCACGAGAAAAATGTAATATAAATGACTAGCTTTGATAATTAAAATGATCGATGTGTTATGGTAGCAGTTAGCTAGCGCTTAGCTAACGTCTTGTGGCTATTTGTAGGTGAAGCAAAGGTAGTCGATTATTTTTCACTCTCGTCTGTCACTAACCGTGTTAGATGCTGTCCTCAAATAGGCGTCAGTTGACCACACAGGATTATCATTAATTCTTGAGTAAAGAAGAGCTGTTTCTGGGAGAAAAACAAAAGAGACGAGACTAGACTCTTGCGCTGTGTCAGAACTGACAGGTGAGAAAACAAAAACTTCCGGGAGTCGCTTGACTGCTGACGTCTTTTCAAAATAAAAGCATGGCATGTGTAACTTGGACGCTCAGCTACAGTTTTTAAGCAGTAAACATCTGAAAAGTTATATAACTTATCCCAGTGTCTGAATTAACGTTATAGTGGCACTAGAATGAAAGCATAATTAAATCATTAGACCACCATGTCATTAGTGTCATGCATAGTTATTAGTGTAACCCAGGACAGGAGCTAAATGTTGGACGGCGCATCTGAAACAACTAAAGACCAAGAAGCAACCAGTAAGCAATGAAAAGAAATAATTGGAACAAAAATAGTTAGAAAAAAACGTATTGAATTTCCAAACGTCTTTGAATATAAATTTGATTGACTACATCTTATGGGAAAAGTCTCTCTTGATAACTACTTCAGTGGCGCTAAATACTGAGGTTAGCATTAGCTTGTTAACATTAGTTAACGCTAACTTGGCCAATGTCAACTCCCTTGCTAGATAAGCTTCACTAACGTTAAGGCTACCTTACACAGAAACTGCCAAAATGTAAGTGTTACTACAGTCCTCACTGACAGAAACCGAAATTAAAGTAATTATTCTAATACAAAAAAACAGGTTTTGTCGTGTTTTGCGTATCCTAAAATTTATTGTAGAATAGCGAGCTAACATCATCTAGCTAAGTAACTAAGCTAGCAAGTAACGTCTAAGAAAAATAATTAGCTGGATTAAATGTAGTCTATTTTTTGATGTTGTTACAATTTAATTACTTTACTTGTTGAGTCTTAATGGTCTTAATGCTGGTTTATTCAAGATTCAAGATTCAAAACACTTTATTAATCCCAGAGGGAAATTATTTTGGCATGTTACAGCAGCTCTC
>JAUMHL010000009.1:17231973-17296024 GCA_032362345.1 Sandelia bainsii | reverse complement strand
TCACCTGATCTGCTGAGATGGTCCTCACATGAGTGGTGGCTGAGTCGTGTGGGGGAGGGACAGAGGTTTCTGTTGTGTTAAAGTAATTTCCTGAACCCAGAGAAATGGTGGTTCATAATTATTTAAATTAGATCAATCATAAATCTTTATTTATGCAAATATTAACTAGTCCTACACTGTGATGTCTTTTGTATACACAACTAAATGTAAACAAGTGGTCAGATAGTTAGAAAAAACAAAACAAATGCCAACCTGACTGCTTCTGTTGCTAGAGAATGAGATCAGTATCATATATGTTAACTGAGATAATTCCTACTTCTGTCATCTTAAAAATTTTACAGGACATGGGAGTAAAAACTGTGAAATACAAACCCTGGACTTGGACCTGTCTGTGGAAAAAGCTGCAAGGATCAGTAAAATGGCATGTGAAGAGGAGCCTGAAATCAGCATCTCCGAGACTACAGAGTGTAAGCCCAACACTGTTATAAAACACTTTTATCAGCACTTTATGCATTTCTGTTCACTTCCCTCTGATGGTGGCATAAAGAACTTAGCACTCATATATTTATTGTGTGCATCTAAAATAAATATGGAATGTTTTAGGTGTAAAATTAGCCCTGATTTGAGGCTAATATGGTTAGTGTCAGTGACATGAAGGGATTTGTGCCATCATTTGAATAACTAACATACATACAGTACCTTTTTCCCCCACTTTCACAAAGAGATAACCACCCATACTTTTTGCTGTTTTTGATTGATGCTCACATGTGTTATATTCAGTCCAGACTTTCAAGTATGAAGCAACACGTGCCATTTTGTTCCCTGGAACTGAGAAGTTTTCATGCCTGCAGGAGCGGTGTAATATTTCAAATGAGGAACTCTTTGAAAGATGTGTTTTGTATAGTAGAGATGGGGACTACTACTGTTCATTTTTTGTACATTTTTAGTGTTGTCAAAGGCCCAGCAGTTGCTGAGAGACATTGAGGAGCTGCTAGACAGGTGTACATCAACAGGCTGTACCAACCAGAGGAGGCGTAGAATGGTATGCATACTTGTAAAGGAGCAAATACTCTGAGAAACCCTAATGGAAGCATGAAGCGAACCACAATCATCCTTTAACCCAAACCAAATACACTACCAGTCAAAAGTTTGGACACACATGGAAATGACTATGTTTGTGAAAGAAAAGCAGATTTTTATAACATCACATTGATCAGAAATACAGTGTAGACATTATTAACATTGCACATGACTATTGTAGCTGTTTTATAAGCTGTTTTTAAATGTTTTCATAAAGATACAGAGGCCTATCATCAGCAAACATATGTAAGTACTGTCTTCCAATTGCACTTTGTGTTTGCTAATGCAAGCTTAGTAACTTTCAAAGGATAAGTGATCTTTAGAAAATATTTTTTTAATTATGGTAACACAGCTGAAGACAGGTATCTTTTCATGGTGATTCCTATGTTTGTCCAAACTTTTGACTGGTAGTGTAGATTTGATGATCTTTATAATACTGCAAGTTGGGCTTGTGGTTCTGTGAAGTTGTTCCTCTTCTTTCCCTTCTTTCTTTGCTCTTTCCCCTGACTGACACTCACATTATGGTTTACAGAGAGATATTGGTTATTGGAGTTATTTTTTCTTCCATCCTCTTTTCAAAGCGCATAATGAAGGAGATGGAACTATGAACTTCACTCAGTTTTGAGGTCAGAAGTGGTCAGGTTACACAGATTACCTATAGCTGCATAGCTAAAGAGTTACACCCATTTTGCTCCTTTTACTTTACTCCTCTCAGCTACAAAGCATTAGAGATGTATGCACAAACTAAATTGCCATCAACACATATTTTAGTTGACACAGAAGATGTGTAACTGCTGAATTTTACCATTTAACAAACACTATGCACTCTAAGCTTAAGCCTCTAAACTTTTATATGGTCTTCCATCAAAGTGATCACGGGACAAACCGCTTCAAGTTTCAAATCTCCTGACCTATTTCATCAAGTAGCAGAAAGCACCAAAAGATAAATAAAACTTTTTTTTCCCCACAAAAGTCTTTCAATACAATGAGAAAAAAGTCATATTTGCTTGACAGAAGTGCTTTTAGTGTGTGGTGATGGGATTTTAGAACTGTTAGTTGATTAACAACAGTCTCATCCACATCCATGCTTGTTGCCATATTTCTTTGGATTCTGGCTGTGGCTAACCCAGTACTGTGCAGGACAGTTTTTAATAATGATAGATGTACAAATTACCTTGTCATTATTCTGTGTGCTCCGGCATTCTGAGCACAGTGAGGTCTAGTGTGCATGCTGTTGTTGTTGTGACAGACTCAGCAGGAGTGTGAGGCCTGCATAGAGGAGGACGGAGAGACCTTGGTCATAGAGGGCTTCAGGTTTGAGAGTGTGACCAGCAGGGAGGAGCTGAGGAAGCTGAGTTCAGAGGCTGGTGCACGAGGACGCCGGAGCAACAGATGACTGATGGCTAACACAGTGGTTTCATCACACAAGGTCACCGAGTTCAAACAACTGCCAGAGGTAACAATGGGAGACAGAAAGCCACCAGATGATATGATTGAAATGATGGGAGAAAGGCTAACTATTGATATGTGTAGCTTTTTATATCAGAGAGACAAATCAGTCTGACACCATGTTATACAGACATTATGAGTTGATACTTCATTGTTGATTGTTTCAGAATGTTTAAGCACTAACGACATAGTTTGACAGTTTTGAATTTCCATATTTGGCACAATGTTTGAATTTACCATTACAGAAATGGCCATAAAGTTGCTTTTGAGTGTATTTATAATGGCGCTACATTTGACTACCCTATTGCACATCATCTTGCTCCCTGAAAGTACTTCAGTGCTCTGATTATAGTTTAATGGCCCACCATGCTTTTTAGTGCAGCTGGCTTGAAGAAAAACAGTGTAATAAATAACAGTATCAGTGGTATATGTGGTTATCTGCAGGTCCATAAGAAATGTTAAAATGTTATAATTAAATAACCTGAACTCACCTCTAGAGTTCACAAATACAATTAACTGCATTGGAGGATGATCATCACAGCACAGTCTGTTGGTCTTAAATATGTTGCTGTTTCACAGTCCACTACGTAGGAACTTTTCTTAGCTAGTGGACTTTTCCTACCTAGTGGAATGTACATCATTTTACATTGTTCATGGACAGATACACTATGTACTGTGTTGTTACTCCTCTGCTGATTTCACTGGTGAAACTGGTGCTAAAAACATTTTGACATAAATTTACAGTTAACAAAAAGCGTGAGGTACTTTCATTACTTATGTCATTTTTTCACAAATGTTCATATTTGTTCATTTAATTATTCATAAATTGTTACCTACAGTATGTTTTTACCACAAATCTAACTCAATAATCTTTTAAATTTAAAATTTTGAGTTGTTAGCTAGAAAAAAATGAAGTTACGGCATATGAAATATGCTTTTCACATTTATTAACATCTAATTGATGTCCTTTTTCAATGTTGAAGGTAGTATTTCTGTGCGGCTGCTTTACAGCATAGTATCAGTATTGTAGCTTGTCTGCTTGGCTTAATTTGTTTGTTAATTTCATAAGTAAGTAGCACCATTAGTTAATTGACAGAACTGAATGTGAAAATCTCTTAATTGTAAAATAAATCCTCTAGATAGTGGCTGTTACATGGCTTTGCCATGTGTAAAGTGGGAAAGTACTGTTGGCTGTTTAGTTCTGAAATGAACAAACGAGACCTTCCAGTAGATTAACAAGTGTCAGAGCACCAATTAACAAACTCCCAATTAGAATGTCTGCTGAACGATTAAACCCAGAGTTTACCAAGTATTAACATACTAAGCAGACTGACATAATATATGCAAATAAGGTCATTATTATGCATGTGCTAGTTCAGTGCCCAAATTAAGTGCTTGTTTGGAGCACTCTGCATGTGTTTGCAAGAATGAGCTCTATGACAACATATTACAGAAATAATGGTCACTTGAAAAATCTAATTAGTTTTCCATTTGGCTGTAAGCTGTAGTAGTCAGTGGAACGCAAAGACATCTTGAATCAAATTTAGTAACCATTCAAAGCTATAGAAAGTAATCACTTTATATTTCTAGATAGGGGAACAGCTAATAAATTGTTTGGAATTATAATATGCAGACACAGACTCACACTGTGTACACAAACACATGCATCCTGTAGTCAGGCCAAGTGGTAGAAATGCGTTCAGCAGATGCTGAATTAGTAATGACAGAAGTTGCAGATTGCCTGTGTTGATTGTCATGTTTTTGTCCTAAAGTGCTGCATGAATTATTTATGTTACAGCCCATGTAATTAGTTGTTGATGGGAAAAGATTGGACCAGGAAAACTTGAGCGCCTGCTGTTCTTTGGAAATGATTAATCATTTGTTCTTAATCATTTTTGACAACTTTAGGTCTTTGAACCCCTTCAGACTGAGACGGCTGCAGTGACCACCTCTTCACAACAGCTTACAACACATTGGCACTGTTGTAATGTGTAGTTGTCTTTGGGTTTATGATTGCAGTTGTGGTTTGTTTGGGGGATCATCTTGTGCCTGTTTTTGATATAAGCATCTGTTGCCAATAAATCTGAAGCGATGAAGCTGAGAGGCTTGATGCATGCTGTGATCGATTTCTGCCAGCAGAGGATGCTGTTTCTTTGTCATTTTTCATTGCGCCCTGTAATGTTTGGCACTGAAGTGATAATGTATGACAGTGAGACATTCAGAGGCATATGAAACTCATTCCAGAGGAGAAGTGTGGGCTGTAAAACATTGAGTAAAACATTATAAAATTAGTGTAGAGTAGAGACTTGCATTCAGAATGTATTCACCTCTTATTAATCATAAGTTAGACTCATGAATGGTAGTGTTATTGTATCCTTTCTGTGATCCCCTTTTTCTGCAGTATATCACCCCATCAACTACCACTGCACTACTGCAGTTAAAGTTAAGATCAATGATGCCAGCGGTACACTCATATATCACACTGCTGTCTCAGAGTTGTTTCACACTGCTGAACTAAACTGCACCAACACAAATCAGACCCACAGTAGACGTAACCCCAGTATTTTTCCCTCCATCTGTTTCAAAACGCTGGGGAAGTTTGACAGCCTTGGACTGCATATAGTGAAGACTTCAATCACTGTGTGTCAAGCAGCACTGGGAGGAATGTTGTCATAACTTTTTGCTGGTAATTTTTTTAGCCTACATGTTAATAAATACTTTTTTTGAGAAAATAGTTTTACCAGCAGCTGTATATCGCTTTGTGCGAGATGTTTAGCCTGAGAGTACTATTTGCATGTAGAGTTCACAATACCTCAGTTGGTCTGAGCATTCTTGGCAGCCCACAGGGTCTTTTCATATTGTGCTTCTAAACTGAAAAAGTTCTGAAGTAATGTGCACTCGCCTGTTTACTGATTCATTACAGACCCTGAAACTGCACCGTGTATTCAGGAACTGGCCTTCTTTAGACAGCACAGAGGTCAGCCATATCCAAGGCCCCTGTATGTGTGTTTGCGTAGGGCATCCCTGTAGACTCAGTGAGCATAGCTGCAGCAGGGCATCCAAGGCCCTTCCTTTGTTCATGCTGAGCCAATTAGACAGAGAGAGGGAGCATCGATTGTGAAAGGAGAACAATGACTTGTTCACTTTGTGTTCGAGTCCATGAGTGTTATGTGTGTGTGTGAATATGTATAAGTTTATGTGTGGTTTTATAGGCTTGGCAGTGATTGTGTGTTTCTGTAGCCACAGCGCACGAGGATGTTGAGTATGTGTGTTGAATAACAATAAGAGAAAGTAGTGTTGTATACAGCAGATGAGAGGAAACAAGAAAACGATTGCCTACAAAATATGACAGACAGCATATGGCTTCATC
The DNA here is from genome assembly GCA_032362345.1 of Sandelia bainsii. NCBI lineage: Eukaryota > Metazoa > Chordata > Actinopteri > Anabantiformes > Anabantidae > Sandelia > Sandelia bainsii. The sequence continues at coordinate 17,290,125 of JAUMHL010000009.1, read as the reverse complement.
TGCTGCAATTCAGTTAAGCCCCACACATGCAAACACACACACACAGAGCAAATCACCAGAGAGGCAAATATAAATTAGGAAGACTTCCTGCATTTATGCGCTGAGGCACATACAATGCTTGTAATTAAAAAGTCACCACTGTTGAGTGACTGTCTGGCTCACGCACAGGTAGTTTGTGTCCTCGCTCCAACTTCTGTGAAACTTTCTGACAGGAAGTACAGTGATGATTTCACAGTAGGCCATAACACTCTGTCTCTCCAAAGGACCTAGAGGTCATTAACCCCTACCTGCTGCTGTCTCGAGCTGTGCAGAGTTTGATGACTCTTCTTCTCAAGCTAAGGAGTGAAAAGCGAGAGGTATGAGGATGTGTGTGTGTTTAACAGAGCTAGCTCGCACCCCTGGCTTGGCCAGCCGGCTCCACCATATGGCCACATTTATCATGTATCTCACTATTCATTAAGACTGCCCTTGCTGGCTGCAGAAGCGCTGCTGGGGGCCTCAACCTCACCTCACTGTGGTCAGCTGTCTGCGGTCCACTGTGATTTTGGGTGTGGATGCTGCAAGATTATATGTTGAACATCATTAACCGCAGCTTATTTTTCTTTACAGAAGGTGTCAAGATTAAAATGAAGTTTGCATTCAGCTATGTATAACTCAGAATATTATGTTTTATTGTGCCCAAATGTGTTATGTGTGTTTTCAAGCTCTGCAAAGATTCAAAGGTCGATTGTCAGTGGACAGTCTCACACAGTGAACTGTTCTCACATACAGTAAAATATTTTTGTAATAAAACAAACAGAACAGTAGCTTATCAGTATTAACTGATTTATTGCTATACTGCTGTCATATCCAGTCGTTTGGGAAATATGTTGCTGTTTCTTCATTTTGCAGTGTTGTAGTTGGTTTACAGTGCTATAGAAACATCAGCCATTACCATGTTCTTATTTATATATACTGACTGTAACTCATCAGTTTATCTCGCTTGTTGAGGTTTTGCGAGATGGTACGATTAATCACTTAATCACGGTCAATTTTTATCTGAAAAAAAAAAGTATTTTTTTCTGTTGCAGCTGTTTGCTATACGCCAGTCAAAGTCTGTGGCATCATATTACATTTAATTTACCACAATTCAAAAATCTGCACTTGTGTTAAATGAATGATGATGAATAACATTTTGTGACTGACATGTTTTGGTTTGTAATCTTAGTGCACCTAGTTTCCAAGTTCATTATATAAAAACATGTCAAAAACATTTCTACTTTAATATAGAAATGATGTATTAATAAATGGTTTCCCAGATCATCTACAAATAGTGCTCTGATTAACATATCAATCTTTCACCCAAAGCAGTGTAAAATAATTACCTAAGCTAGGGCTTTTTTTAGTTTGATCTGCATTCCACGCAGTTTGTCAAACTGTACAGTATTTACAGAGTGTGCTCATCGTCTTTGACTTTGCAATGTCAATTGGGCTCATTTTGTGTGACTTTGTAGTTCTGCATCTTCTGTTTAAAGACAAAGAAATAAACTAGAGCTGACAGTGAGATCCCCAAATCTTTACCATCTCAGCCAGAGAACAGAAAAAACTTCCCTCACTGATACAATAAATTAACTGAATTTTCCTTGGTTGAGGTGAGGACTGTAGTTGCCAGTTGTACTGTTTGAGCACTACAAAGTAATTTCATTTAGTCTGTTCTGCTTAGTTTATTTAAATGCCAGGATTGATAAGTTCATATGTCTACTTACATACCTGTTCTTTTTTCTCTTTAATTTAGGAAACCTTGGGAAATCTGTGAGCTTTCAAAATGTCATGTAGAGCTTTGTGTCTCTTAGTGAATGTTTACCAGACAAGAGAGGTGCAGAGCTTAGACCTTGCATTGAGCTAATGTTTACTTATTGAACATCTATCAAGTTACCTCTCGCTGGTAACAATTTAAACTGTCTAGTCAAAGCATTTTGAGAAAATTGCAGAACAATGTGTTAGGGGTGTAAGTACAGGGATTCTTGGACTCTTGGGAAGAAGAGAGATGAGAAGAGGGTGAAGCAAACATTGAACCTGGAAGTGATCTGGATGATTGATTCTAGTGAAAACTGGAGATGGAAGCGGGTTACATCACTGAAAAGGGAACTGTAAGCAGCAAAGAAGTGGACAGATTTTAAAGTCTCAGCAAGAAGATGATTGGCTTTCTCAGGTTATGGCAAAATCTGATTGGCTGAACTGTCTGACCTGGCTCTGCCTGAACCCAACCACCTAAACTGTAAGTCTGTTTCTGGTTCTCTGGTTTTGGAGCTCTGCTCGGCTCTGGATTCTCGGATCTCTGCCTCTGGCCCTCATGCTCTTCTGCCTTCCTTTTGTTGTGGACCTTTGATGTGTTAATTGTTTTGGATTTGGATTGTGGACTTTTGCTCTCTGACTCTCTCCCTCTCTGTATCTTTTTGGACCTTGATTTGGGTTGCGTGTCTGCGTGCGTTTTTCACTCTGCTCCTCACCAGGGATCATGTGGCACATGCTGACCCTGGAGGCCGCCATTTTGTCTGCTCACATCGCTGCTGGCCTCCTGTTCCCTAGCACTGCTCAAGCTACTGCACCTATCTGGTCACTACTCACCTGTATTTTTCCTCCTCAAACTCCACTAACCTGCTGGTCTTTACTGTATATAGTCTTGATCAATATGGCAAAGCCATTTACTTGCCATCTTGTTTAGTCACTAAGTTGATATGTCTATAGTCAGGGGGGTTATTTAATTTACTGTGGCTTTACTGTGAGGCCAGATGTTGTTTCAGTACATCTTTTTCAAGCATCAAAACATCAAAAAGAAAGCATGACTTAAGTGCCCTCAAAAGATTACAGACTGTTGCTGTGCCTGTCATTTTTATCTCAGGAACAAGTCTTTGCATTTCTCTCCCACTCTGTAACACTCTTGATTTTCTCTCATCCTGCCTGTCCATCTTCCTCTGTCTCTTCTTGACGGTTTGACAGTGTGACAGCGGTGGAGAGACGTCTTCAGTCTTGTGGGGGGATGTCAGCAGGAGTGAGATGCCTGTCTTGGCACCACTGATTGCACTGTGTGTGGGTGTGTGTCCATGCTTGTGTGAATTCGATGCTCGTGTGTGGGTACTGTAGGTGTTCTTATGTGTTGCACATTGAATATCAAAGGAGGGAGTGTGTCATTCACTTTATTCTCTGGTCATAAATTGCTAGTTACTTTAGCAGGCTATAATGATTAAAAAAAAAAAATTTGGTAAGACAGATTTGTCTTGATTGTAGTGCCTTATGTCTGCAATGGTTTGGTTGTTGCAGTCATTCAAGTTTTGAGGCAACATCTCTCTTCATTGACTGCACTGGCAAGTAAGCACTAACTTTTATGTCTTGTTAAAAAATGCATGCATGTTGCTTTAGTTTAGATATAGATATGCTTTAAAATATCCTGTATGTCTGATATAGACTCTGAATTTTACTGGCTTGTGGGAACATTTCAGACCATTTTACCACAGCTTGTTAATCCCAAGTATTGTATAATATTAGCTGCTCACTGTGCAGTCAATTCCTGTGCGGCTTTTACCCTTTCTTTTGCCTTTGCAAATATTAATTACACATCACATTTTAATGCAGTGGAGGACTGGTGAGAACTAAGGGGGGATGTAGTGTTGTTTGACACTTTACATTGCTGTGGATTTTATTGTAGATTTCTGAGGGTAGACGCTTGGTAAAAAGACTAAAATTTGTCTTAAATTAGTATCAAAGTAGAGAGGTTTGAGGTTTTTCTGTTCTGTTTCCTGTTGATATATGTATGTATAACCTTGTGTATTAAGCAACATATAGATCATTAGGATGAAATGTTTACCTGGGTCCTCATCACCTTGTAAAATCTTCTTTAGATGCACCAAAACACCTCTTAGCAAATGGAAATGCTGTTGGCTCTCATATGAAGATATACCACAAATAATTTGTGACTTATAACTTTCTCTGCATTATCATGTGGATTCACAACAGTGGGCTGACTTGCCATTAAGAGGGCAGCACAAAGCAGCTGCAGTCTTTGTTGTTTTGTTTAAGAAGGATGTGACAGGAGAAACTTTGTAGTAACACAGCAGATCAGCATTTTTTTATTACTGCTTGCTATTTTTGGTTATCCTCAAGTATTCCACTACTGACTTCAGTGGAGTAGGAATTAAAAAAATCATGATTGATAATTTGATTACATGTAATTTGTGCACTGGCTGATACCAAGAAAGCACAATAAACCAATGATGTGTGCATCAGATTTTCATTAATAATGGTGAAGAAGACATTACAGTAATACAGTTTTCATGAGAAAATAAAGTCAGAAGTCTGTGTCTGGCTTCAGTCACTGAGTAACTGAAATACTGCTATATATATATATATATATGATTTCTGTGACTGGTAGACTTGTTCAAGTGGTTCCTATACAATAAAGAGCCGGCAGAGAGACAAGCCAGGGCACGTGAAACCAGCAGAATTAGAGGACGTGCGGACATAGAGAAAAGAATGAGAGTGAAACCATGACCTTGGCATAGTATCAATGACAGGGATGATCACATATTACCTTTGATGAAAAAAGAAGCTGTCATTACTGCAGGGAGGGAAAACCCTGTGACTGTTGCTTTGCATCCCAAAAATGATAAACTAATCAGATCTTATGTTATGTGTCTTATGTTCATGTGGTTGTGTGCAAAGGAGTTTTCAAGTGTACTGGAATTTCCCCGATCCTTGTGTTTCTATCAGTGGAATTACCCCTCAGGACACCTGATACTTTGTAGCATGTGTAACACAGGCATACACACACACCGATCTGTGTCAGTGACAAAGAATTACTTATATGCTTGTGCCTTTTGGGACAGAGCCTTGTTGTTGGGTCACATGCTTGATCCCATTTGTCATACTTGAATGCCATATCAGAGTAATATGAAACTGTTACCTGAGAGCATCATCAGCTTTGCTTGGATTAGTGCACATGTGAAGAAGGGTGATATCTTTATTTTGTTAATAAAAGTCTTACTGTAAACACATAGAACTACATATAGGCATGTTTTCTATATGGTGCCCTAATGAAAGCAGCTTCAGTCATACAGCTAGCACTAACGCACAACGGCCAAGGACTGTAGAGTATGATGTTATTTTCCAGGCTGAGCTAATTGTTCCTGGGGCTCGGTTCTCTCGCTCTGGTTGCAATCGGACTTTGCTCTGTAACACGATGCAGCCGCAGGTCCCTGGGAAGGCACTAATGAAGAGTTATGAGAATCTGGATGCCTCATGGCTGCGGAGAGACGGATGGAAGATGGGAACGGAGCATGGAAGGGTGAAGAGAGAGGCATGAGAGAAGGACAAGGGAGAAAGCATGCAGTGAGGCAGAAAGATGGATGGAGAGAAAGAAAGTGGGAGAGGGTGTCTATAGGAAGAGAGACAACACCCTTGGAAGCCCCTTTAAGCCAAAAGCATGATTGTGCAGATCGGCTTGTAGTAGTACGTTATGAAGACATGATGACTTGAAGAGTGTGGTGAAAATTAAGATATTACTAGTTTGACCTAAAACATCTTCATCAGGGGAAATGGTTGGTGTTCTGTAAGCAGAACGTAACTGCAGTATTTGCATTTTTATGTAACATTTAGGGCTTAAGTCTGCAGGCCAGCATTACAGTTTACTGTCCTCAGGAGAGCTAACATGAATTATCCCCCCACTGCACGAGTTGGGTGTTTATGTCATCGCTCCCTCAAGTCCTATCTGTATCCCCGAGTTTGTTAATTTTTTTCTGTCACTCCTCTCTCTCTCTTTCTCTATTGTGATTACACTTGTGAATGTTGTCTGTCTTTCACTTGCTTACCCCTTCCTGCCTGTCCCCTGTCTGTGTTTGTGGAAGGGAAGCATTTTGTTTTCTCTCTGACCCGTTGTGGGTTTTCTGAAAAACATCTGAGAGATTTAAAAAGCAAATCTTGGGATTTATTCAGTTTTCATTTAATGCACAACATGTGCCTGCATATTGTAAGTATACTAATCAAAGTATTATCTTGAGTTGAGTCACTTTCTGCTAGAGAGAAATCCTGTAAAAGAGTGTGTAAACATGGATTAAGTGTCAGCACACAGCAAGTGTTTGAAGGTGTGCTAAATTTGTGCTACAGAACACTTTAGGAAATTGTCTACTGGCCACCATAAGGTCCTCTAAAAATGGTATTTGTGGTGTATTTCAACTAGATTTTCATTATTTTTCAGCCATACTTTAAGTACAAACACATCTTTGAGGTCTGAAATGTTGACAGTGTCAAAAATATGGAAAGGTGTTAGATTGAACTGTTTTGTTGGCAGCATGACAGGGAAAAAAAAAAATCCTGGCAATTTAAATGCAGCTCTGAAAAGCTCTTCTGATATTATTGATAGGAAGAAAAAATATCCAAAAAACATTTTCTTAAACTATTTTTATATACTGTGATCAGCATTTTAAGTTATGGTGATAGCAGCATTGCTCTCAGAATTAGCATAAATTACAAAACGTAAGGAATCCACAGCAGCCATTTATTTAGTTTCTTGCATATTACAAGAACGCATTTCTTTTCCTGCTGCCTCTCATGGATGACAGAGCAGCTTCAACCATTTTGACTTCAGATGTGGTTGATGTGGTCAACAACATGTGGTCATGCCCTTGGAGGGTAGAGAAGACTCTGTGTCCCTTTTCAGGGGAGAATCTTTTCTTTAACTTCCTCTTTTCCTTCTGCCTTCACTCAAGTCTAAATGTCAGCCAGCCTAAGAGGGAGAAAGACAGAGAAAGAGAGGGGGGGATATGCGGTCTGCTGGGAAAAAGCCATTGAAAGCATACATGATGACACATTTCCCCCATTCAGTCTGATGAGCTATTGAAAAGCAAGATGACATTTGGCAATAATACACAATATAGCTCCAGAGTTTAGCGAGATGAAACATTATTCATAAATATGTGATGCCTGGCATTTATTGATGTTTGTGGCTAGATTTGCTGTGAAATCTCATTCTCGGTTTCAGATGGAGTTTTATTTGTGAGGAAATATGCCCCACCTTGACAAAGTGATGAACCTTAACAGTAAGCTGTTTATAATCTACTAAACGAGTGTATTGTTTAGCCCAAGGAATGTAAAGGGTCCCAGTGAATATTATAAGATTTATAAGGCATCTCCTGCGTACTTATGAAAAATGATGTATTATATGCTTGTGAGCACCTCTGTGTTGAGGTTAAAAAAAGACCAAGAATCGACTTCAGACTTCAGCTTTGTGTCCTAGTTACAGTGGAGATTCTTTTCCATCAGCCTGCACATGATCTTGCAAAATCAGTGTCGAGTAATGAGAAAAAATTATTTAGTTGACATGGTTCCCCAGGAGAGTGTGTTTGGGAACTGCTTCTAACCGCATCTTATGCTGAGAGGTGCTGTATAGCTGTTTTTGCCAGCATGTGCATGTACACGTTAGGTGGAACACTAACAATACAGTGATTGGGGAAATCAGTTTGGCTTTTTGGGAACGGCAGGCAAGATCATGCTATTATGCTTGTCCGCTTTTCTCGTCTGCCTCCCTCAATTTCTACCCTTTTCACCTCCCTCTCTGTGTTGTCCTCTTCTATCATTCCTCTCTCTGTCAGAAGAGGAGCGCGTGTTATTTCCTTTTATGTCCCCAAATCGGTGTGAAGTCCCCATGAAGGGTAGTAGATTAGCGCTATTCTCATCCAGATAATTTTAACAGCTGCAGTGATGTTAGTGCTGCCGACATCTGAAGCCTCTTTTCTCTTGAGAGACACTCTGGCTCTTGGTTGAATTTCTGTTGCTTCAGATCAGCCCAGCTGGAGAAGCACTAAACAGGCACATTTTATTCACTGCGGGCCCCCACGGATGTTCTGGCTACACAATGCTAAAGTTTCAGTATCACCAAAGTATGGACTGTTGCATTCAGAGGATCCTGTTTGGCTTTGTCAAATCTCTCGATTGTGCAGAGAAATGAATGTAGGTTGGGTGATACTTGGGTTAGGCTGTCGGCGACTTTCATTTTCACATACCAAAGTGTTGTATTCATAGACAGACAAGTAGTTCACTGAAATCGCTACTACATATTCAAAAGCCAGTTAGCTTAGCTTACCAGTGTTTGCATTTGACACACTGCTGCTGAAGTTTCACATGGTTTGTTACATCACCGTTTTATAATTATGCTTTCTTACTCATTTAGGCACAGGTGCTATACAAATTGTTGCAGTTTTGAGTGGAAGTGGAATTATTGCCCATTCTTGCTGGATACAAGACTACAGCTGCTCGACAGACAGTGGTCACCATTGTCTGATTCGTTTCTCTATTGTGCACCATACATTTTCAATAGGAGACAGATGTGGACTGCAGACAGGCCAGACAGGCACATACATTCAGTCTCTATGAAGCCATGCTGTTGCAGCACGTGCAGAATGAGGCCTGGCATTGTCCTGCTGAAATATTCACTGATTTATCAGCAAAATACATTGCCTTTAGGGCAGCATATGTCTTTTTAAAACCTAATGTATGTCTCCGTGTTGATGATACCTTCACACATGCAAGCTACAATTTATATTTACTTGCAAAGACTGAGCTTTTGGTGGATGCTTCTTTTATATCTAGTAATGATGTTACCAATTAACCTGCTAATTATGGAATAATACTGAATGGTGTTACTTGAATATTTTATAAACCTTTTAGTCCTATTTTGCCTCTTTCCCATTTTTGAGTGGGTTGCAAGTATCAAACTAAAAATAATTAAGTTCAGCATAACACTGAAACTCTTTTCTTTGTACTTTTATCAGATAAGTAAAGGTTCAAGCAAATTGACAAATCCTTTAGAAAATGCCCCAGTGTCTCTGGATTTGGGGTTTGTACACTGCATGCAGATGACTGGTGCACGTATGAAGTGAACTGAGGCTTACCATACACCCAAAAGCAAATACATGCACAGTGGTGTCACTGCAGTCTGACATATTCTGTTTGTGAGTGTGCGTACAGCAGCTGGCCAGTTCACTTGAGTGACGTGGCAAATGTTGACAAGGTAGACATCTCCTACCTACATCTCCTTACAGAATGAATTTGGTAAAGGCAGCTGAAATATAACATACCAGCACTGAGTTACTGGTTAATCCTCTTTGGCTATGCATAAAGACCATTGCAAAGCCTTTTCTGGACTACACTGTACCCATTCTGTACATGTGTAAATTCTTCTTTCCCCTTGGCAAGAAAGTGAATAATTGTATAACCTACTCCTTTGCATTTGGCAAATCCTACTTGCTAAGGGACCTTAACTTGACTACAGTTGATTGCACAAATGTGAATGATATATCACTAACAAACCCACATTTTAGATACATAACTCTATAAATTTTCTCCCCAACTTTTTGGATTCTGCAGCCACTAAATGATCACAAATACCATTCTTTAAAATCTGTGATCATATGTATGTTCACATTTGGTCCTGTAAAATGAATGTTGCTATTCGGTATGTCATGTAGCCTTGCTCTAAAAGAGGTATGAAGATTGTTGTCACAGCATTGGAGAGCATTTCTAATGGATTTGACACAACCAAAGGAAAATTTTTTCTTTCGTTGTTTCAGCTCTGTAATCACTGAACTCAGTTGCAGGGCATAAGCCAGCGTCATTGGCAGAACTGCCGAACTGCCTGTGTGCTGTTTTACGTTGGGTGGATATTGATTTTGTGTTTGTCCTGGTAAATACTGTATTTTGGAACTCACAGAGCGCTTCGCTGAAATCTGGACAGAGTTGTTGGATGGTAACAAAATAGAGGGGATGACACACATGGAAGAGAGGTAAACGAGTTTATGGAGCAGCAAGATGTAAGGCACAAACTGAGCTCAAAGGCAGAGAGGAGAACAGTAAAACAATAGGAAGCATAAAATAAGATGGTAAAAAAGAGGAGAGAAATGATGAGGTATAAATGCTAAAATTAACGCAGGAGAATAATGAGAAAGAAAGAAGAAGACGGTGGACTGTTGCTTGGAATGCAAATACACATACACTCCAACTCACCACCAGCAGAGCAGGCAAGATTTGTGCCCAAATCACCCACCACCCTCTTCTCCCACTCCCTCCCCTTTCTGTTCAAGAACTTAATTACAGCGATAATTTGGCCTTGTTTGTCGTAGTCATCATTACATTCTGCAAGCACTGGTCAGCTAATGAAAACGTAGACACACAGATCAGAGATGTGGTGAGGCTTCTGTCTGAAAACCTGAAGAGGAAAACAAGTTAAGTAAAGAAAGAACTGTCATACATACTATCAAGCTTTGACAAGTATAATGAACGCCACAGCTTTCTCTGCACTCACTGATGCCTGCAGATATGATTAAGAATGAATTAAATACAAAGGGAAAATAATAAAGATGAGTTGGTACTTAATCTTAGTTGTTGACTGTGGTGTGTCATTTTAGGAAAATGACACAGTGAGAGATAAATGATCATCTTAATGCTTGCTCTGATTACTTGAAATTATAGACTTTCCTTAATTTAAACATCAACAAAAAGCACTTTGAGATCCAGACAAGTCTAATTACAAAGAGTAGCAGCACATGCCAAAAAACTTGTCTCTTTCATTTTAAGCAGTGCGTTAATATACTGCATGGTTATTTTTTTTACTTTGATGTTGCTGATTGTAAGACAGGTTTACTAGCATTTAATGCTAACATATCTGGTTTGGATATGCAGCACAGGATGGTGGTGATTATCAAGATCATCACTAAAGATCCATCACTGGAAGCCAGGATTTTAAGTGAGACAAAAGCACTGCCACAGTTGGAAACTGCATTACTTGAAGTCCTGACTAGATAAATTGCAGACTAAGCTCATCTTGAAGCACCACTCAGTCTCCAGAACCCTGAGGAAGCATTCAAGTCTGCTGGGATGCCCCTATCCATTTATTAAATGATTTTGCTGCAGTTACATAGCTGTATAAATGTCAGCTGACATGTGGGCGAAACTCCATTTAAAGCTTGTCAGAGAGATTTGTCACAGTATTAAAAACTTTTAAATGTGCTGTTTTTTAAAGCAGTTGTGATGTGTCATACACCTCCACAGCTGCAGATCATTGCAGGAGAGTGAAGAGGCAAATAAAATATTTACATCCTGTGCAGACCACTACAGATCCATAGAGTAATATGATAGATGCTCTTTTCCACTGTGCATTGAAATAAAACCATAAATAGATAAATAGCACATATTAGTCTTGTAATTATATGGAAAATTATGTAAGCAAAGTATAAATTGCCATTTTATTTATAAATGGCTGAAGTGTATCAGTGATCTAACTGGGATGTGTACACTCAGCTAGCCCAGAGACTCGTGATACATAACATGGCCTTGGCTCCGTTTGGTGACAAATACACATCTTCAGTTGACTAAGCACAAATGGGCCAAAACGAGGCCACCGCTGACCCACACTTTCCAGACAGACCTCGCTCATACGTTCCACACACTGCATAGCCGGTCGCCTGGTGAACAACATCAAATTATGACAGCAGTGTCATTTTATGATCCTTTTTCTAGAATTAGGGCTGATGCAACCTAGCCAACTGTGGGGTTTCCGTCATGGCGGCTGCTGTGAGCATCATAAAAGTCTCCCTGGTGCCTTTGCGCACACACACACACACACACACACTGTCTCTTCTCGTTTACTCATGCACATAGCCACAGACATTGCACTAGTGGATTTATAGTCTGTGAACAGCCCTTTTTTTCTTTTTTTATGTGGGGTTTAGACAAACTGCATTTCGAGCCAGTTGATCGTTATGCTGTACATTATCCCATTTGCTGGAACACATTTCTCTCTTTGCCAGTAACACTGGCTAGAACTGGACTGTGGGCCAGACATACTGTGTCTACAGAACAAAGGAGTTTATAAACAAAACTGTGTGGAAATATTATTTTAGAAAAGACATGCTGGAGACAGACTGTCATCTTTTTTCCTTTTTGTTGAGTTTTTATCTGTCGTAGCTTTTTTTAAACTAGACCTTCTACATTTTTTTGAAACTCCTGTATTGATGGAGCCGGCACTGTTTTTTTGTTTTTTGTTTTATTAGATTTTTACAAAGCAAGTATGCAAGTACTGTATTAACATATCAACATACTGTACCTGTATCAGTTCCAAGAATGCACATGCACATACAGTCAGCACAGGCAAGTGAAAATGCCATTTTCACATGCATTTGCATACAAAAATAGCAGAAGTGGGATAAATGCGTAGTGCATAGAAGAGCAGAACAGATAATAAATGTGCATAAAGTCAACATATGGCACTTTGAGGGACCTTAGAATTTCTTTCTGCTGTTGGGCAGAGAAGAGCTTTGTTTTTGTTTTTTTTCTCAAGATGATGAGGCATGTCTGACTTGATTCTGTGTTTGTTAACCTGTCTATATGCTAAAGAACACACTAAACAAAACTGTTCCACATGTCAAACTGCTGTTCAGTACATTGCTGGAAGCACATTTCAGTGTACTCACAACAGAACCACCTCATTTCCTCCTAAGAATCACCTGCTAATAGATTCTTTTATCAATCTAAATGCAAAGTTTCCTACTTCCATCCATGGTTGCTGCACTATTTATTGCTTGTGTTTAAGTTGTTATTGTTATTGGTTTTTAAAGGTTGGCTGCGCTTGGGACTGACTTTTATTTCAGCAGCAAAATGATAGGATACAATTACTTCTTCCTCTTCATGTGATGTGCAGTGTGTGTTGAAATTTTGCTTATGTTTATTCCCAGTAAAATCCTCCCTTAGGAAGAGAATCAAAATCTTCATTTTTAATGCTATTTTTGTTTAATATCTTGTTCTTCATGTGCACTTTTCACTTGATAGAAGCTCAGAACTGTGTCTTCTGTAATCATCGTTCTTCATAGGTTACAGCGTAACATTTAATTGCTTAACTAATGTTATTTGACATGGGAGAAAAATATGGCAGATCTCTAATTGATTATTTTGCCACATTTTTCCAACTTATCAGAGACATAAGGCAAGAGGAGCATAAGAGATAGTTTGATTATCATTGTAAATGAAAATAAGAAACAGCAGCCTACCCTACCTCACAGTGCCAATTGTCTAAATGAGGAATGAGTGACTCATGGATAATACATTGGGGGCTGTGAAAAGAAGGCTTTAGAAAAAGTTCAGGCTAGTTAGTCTGCCATATACAACGTGTCAGGTAGAGCACAGAACAGTTTCACCTGTGTGAACGTCTCAAATTTGATATTGTTTGGACTGTTCTATTTTGCTGACCTTACTCACTACATCAGCAGGGTTCATCCTTCCATATCATACTGTTATAAACCCTGTCAATGGAGCGGACACCCTTACATGTAACTGGCTTAGCTAATTAAATTAACACAGCAACATTTGATCAAATAAAGTCCAAGCCTGGAAGCTTAATTAAATACAAGGGGATGGGGAATTGCCTTGTGTGTGTGCATGTGTGTTTTAGTATGCCCACCCCTACACATCTGGGCGAGTATTAGTGCCTGGGTGGTGTCTGTGTGTATGGCTGCAGGTGCAGGCCTGATTCAGTTTGTGTGTTTATGCTTGCACGAATGTTTGTGTGTGTGTGTTTTTATAAATGGTTGCTAGGCAGGGGATGAGATTAAGTGTTTAACTGAGACACAGGAGATTTCCAACTTGCTCTTCCGTTGAGCTGCTGAATACACAATAGGAAGGAGTTCAACAAAGTTCACAAAAACCACTTCTGACTGCTCACTCAATGCTACATGAATATGGATTTCTTAGTTTGATTTTTTTCCCCCACAAAAATAATTAATTATTCACAAAACACCTTGCAGCAAAAACAAACAGGCAATAGTGTTTATGCACAAGGTAGGGGCTTGCATGCCCCAAAGAATTAGAACTACTAACTTGACATCAACAAAGACAGGGCTTGAGCTCAGGCAGAAGTTAAACTCAGTAATTTACACTTATTTTTTCACAGTCAGCACGCAAAAACAGAAGCTAATATTTTGACAGATAGGCCTTCTTTTGGGCTATGCCGCTGCATGCACCCTTTTTGTGGAGGTCTACTGTGTTGAGATAAATTATGATATAAAAAACAAATCATACGACAAAGAAATCCAAAGTAAGAGTGATGAAAATTGATGAAACCCTCTGCTGAAGTCTGAGTTGCATCAACAAATATATGTATTATAGGTAACATGTAATGTCACAAGTTCTGGCTGAAGACTGTGCTCTTCAGGAGTGCATAGCCGTTCACTCCCTCTCTCCCAAAATCCCCACTGAAGAGGATGTCTTGAAGCAGCATTGAGACAGCCAAAGAAAGAATGAGTTCTTTGACTCCTTTCTGTCACCAGAGAGGCATATCTTGTAGCACAGTTTCTGGCATCCTTTTGGACTGAAGCAGCCAGTCCTGGATGACTGTTGGTTTCAGGGGACACCATGTAAGTATGCTGTCTCCCTTCTCACTCTTTGACACGGGCAGATGGTGATTGTAGCTGCAGATTTCCAGCCGTTGTTTGGAGAATCTTAGCATCTGCCTCTAGAGAGCCATTTGATTGGGACCAGTACCACCAGCCCTCCACCCCTGTCACAGCCAAAGCACAAGAGGAGATCTGTATGTTAATTTATCTATCCGCAGGTGGACCCCCTGAACCCTGACAGAATACTTGGGGGTACTTTACACTGATTAAAGGCCTGCACCGTCTTCCAGGTGCTCTCTTCCCTACTCACTCCACTTTCATATTTAAACCTCACAGTCGAGAGGGTTGAAATCTAAAAATTGTTAAATCTATTAGTACAGTGGTACATACCTTTGGACAACTTTTCCTAGGAGGCCTTCTCAGTATTGCTCTTATTTGTACAATGTAAAAAGGTGAAAGTAGTTGTGTGAAGAATGAAGAAATAGAGCTGAAAAGAGTCCTTCATATCCTGCTTCCTTTCTCACCGGTTTCTGTGAAGTAATCATCATATTACAAGTTTCAGAAAGTCACAGAAATTATCACATGAAGACCACCACCCCCAAATTTGACATGAGAAATGTGTGGTGGCGCAGGGTTTTCTGCCACTGTTTAGTCATCGGAGGCTCATCCATATCACCAATGATTCACATGTTGGTGTGCTTGCTGATAGTAACATTAGAACTGGATTACATGTACACTTGAAGGCTTGAAAAAGATTTCTGCCTTTTGGCCTGCTGGAAGTACATACTGTAACTCTTGTATCTAGTGAAAGCTTGGAGGGTTGTCCAAGCACCAATAAATTTTAAAAATTCAGTACATCCTGGACATGCAAGCAAAACTCTATTCACCGCAGGTTAAAAAGCATGGGAGAATTTGCTGGAGGCTTAGAAGCCTCAAAACTGTCAGTAACAGAGATGGTCACTGAGAATATTTTCAGAAGGAGATAAACTGCCTGTATTGGTCCCTATTTTCAGGTGTCAGGGGCCATTTAGAGTCACGTGAGAGATAGGGGATGTTGAGTGACATGGGTTTTTTTTCTACACCTGTTGCAAAAACACTGACCGGATGCACTTAAGTAACCACATTACTCAGGGAAAACCAGGTTTCTCACGTAGTCAGGGAACAAGTTTACATGTTCTTAAGAAACCAGGCTACTGGAAATCTGCATATACATGCAACATATGAGTAATCTGATTTCTCCTCTACCTTGGGGTTCACAGATTTTAACTGTACACAGATAGAAGAGACTGCTTCCTGACTTAGATGTCTGTGAGGCACTTCGTGATTTTGGGTGGACTTGATTTAAAAATGAGGCAGCATCGCTCCATGTAATGATCTCCCCTTTCGTCCAGCCGCTTCTCTCTGCTGAAAGTAGTATAGAGTGGCGAGTGTCTGCAGTGTTTGTCAGGCATATGCGCTCTTGTAAAAAGCTGATCAGAAACTTGGTTATGTGTATACATGGTACAGAAAGAGTTCCCTGGGAGAAATCTACCTGGGGAAATCAGGTTTCTCTAATCCCCTACCCCAATTACAGAAACATTTACATAACAAGAAATCAAGTGCATGTAAACGCACTGACTGCGTGTGTGCATTCTCAAAAGAAAAAAAAGTCTCTGAAATGTGCAGTGAGTCAGTGTAATGCCGGTCTCTCGGTCAAAAATGAAGAATGAAGAAAATCATTTCAGACTGGCAGTTACAAAATCATCCTAGCTTGACTATACCCTTAGTGATGACCATTTTTCAGGAGGTCAGAGTGTACAAATCGCTGCCACACAGAGTGCACCAATTCATTTGATTTTCATTTGTTTTTAGGGGGTAACTCACCATCCTTAAAGAACTCAGGAACAAGCTGCACCGTCATACCTTATATAGTATGCTGCTGCCCGTGGGGAGGAAATCTTCATCTGTTATGACAGCTGGCAGCAGAATATACAGTACATTTTGGAACTACTTTGAAATGACAGAAATGTTCAGTCCTGACATCACATGAGTGCTTGTCAACCTCGACTGCTGCCTGCAAGGAGGCCACCTGCTAGAAACTACCTTATTTCTTGGAAATTGTATTTGAAGTAATTAAAATGTTATTTTTTCTCCATATGCCATAAGGGGAAAATATCTGCAAGGCATGTGAGGAATATCCAGCAGTGATGTGAGACATAAGCTCAGTGCTGCAATATACCCATTCAGTACTGACTTACAGAATTTATAAAAGAATACCTGCAATGGCTTTTATAGTAGTGGTGCAGTAACTATGCATAGTAAGCAGATTCTGTGGTTGCCTCTGCATGAAGGAACAATTTGTTATCCTGCGTGACTAAGTAGAGGAATACCCCTGCCACTGTCAAGGTAAGTAATATTCCCATTGGTCCCACTCATATTAAACACAAGAACAGTTTAGCTCAAGCGAGCCACAAAATGGTTTGTTACCTTGGCCCAAGGTATGTACCATCTTCCTATCAATTTGCATAGCAGCAAATTGTTGTTTGCAGTTGACTCTTCACTTATTCCCTTTTATATTGTGTTTATTATGTTCACAGTATTTTAATCTACATAATTAAAAGTTAATGGGTTTGTCTTTCCCAAGGTGTTGCGCGTGTGTCAGTATGTTTGGCATCTACATGTGCCAATTATTTGATAATGTTGTTGATCGTGATGCACCTGACACCCATCTCACAGGAGAGCCTATCTTCTGCCACTCTCGATTTCTCTTGTTTCTCTTAGCCCCGTTCTCCCTCTCTGTGATCTCGTTCTTCCATTGCTTCTGTCTCTTAGCATCCTCTGCCCTCGTTGCTACCCTCTCCTGGGCCTCTCCTCTGCTCTGGTGACAGAGTGATGGATTAAGCCCAAATAAACTCGTTCATCTTTCAATTAGAGCCAGTGTTGAGGAGGTGCCAGCTATTATGAAGCTGTCTGGAAGACTGGGAGCAAGGGAGTGATGGAGAGAAGAAAGAGGGGAAACAAAGAGCAAGTTATGGCATTAGTGTGAGCGACAAAGATAGAAAGATGTTTGTGAAAGACAAAGTTAGGTGAGAAGAGTATTAAGAGAGTGCTGTGTGTGTGTGTGTGTGTGTGTGTTTAAAAAACTTGTTGGTTGAGAGAGCGAATCCCACTATTAAAACATAACTCCTGTGTTGCCATTACAACAGAACTCCCATGCCTGGTCGACCACCCACGGTCTAGCTCCCCACGTCATCACAAACCCAGCTTGCACTTTTACGCAACATTGGCTTTCACTGATTTGATTTTTTTCCCCTCTATTGTTGTCGCTGTTTCTTATGAGTCTGATGAATTTGTTCTGAGTGGCTTAGTCACAGAATAGAAGGGCTGTGGAGTGTGTGTGTGTGGAAAGGCCCTTGCATGCAAATGTGGGTGTAAATGTAAGCATAGATATTCGTCTGCAAATGTATTACTTATGCTCATATATTACAGTGTGAGTGCATATACAGTATTTTCATTATAGTGTTTGAATACAGCATGGGTAGGGTGCATGAGAAGAAGAAAACAGTGATGTTTGAGAAGGCAGTTATGACTTAGTACGCTCGCTGTTATTCTCTCCCAGAAACCAATACTGAGTTGTTGGCATATTTTCATTTTTTTCTGTTTTACTTCTTCAAGGGAATATTATGTACTGTAGGCACACAGGGACGAGTTCTAATGAATTTGAATGAGCGTCTCAATTTATTTTCCATGTTTTATTTATTTTTTCAGGGTTTGGGGAGTAAATTGAATCGACGGCGGTGATGCGTGCTCTAGTCAGGAGCAATATAGGGCCCTGCTGTTCTGATTAAGTTCCTGTTATGGAGCCGTTCATTATTGATTTTATTTCTCCTCACTTCTCCTCCCTCTCACATTCGCATTCGATACATATCTCTTTCTTCTCAGCGGGTCTCTCCCTCTTTCTCTGTGCCTCTTACTCCTTCATTCTTCTTCGCTGTCAGCACTCATTTAAAAGCAGCAAGTTGTTATTTAGAAAACTCTTCAGTTTTATTCCAGACGAACACAATTATTTTTTACTTCTTATCCCAATCTAGTATGTTTTGCTTGTGAGGTTGCTTAGATGTACTGTGTGCAGACAACATTGTAATGTGGAGGCTAACTTTGTTCTGATTGGAGCAAAGTCCTGAATCATGTTGTTTGGTTGTTTCACTCAGCCTGGTAAATGGACTTGACAACACCCGTGCTTTATTTACCAACCAGTTACATGCACAGCTCCAGCTTTGCAGCTTTGAGCTGAGTATTATTTGGTGAAACGCAAAATCAATTCTCTGTCTGTGCTGTTAAGAAAGTTGTGCTTGAAGGAGCACCTGTGTGTGCCTACATTTGCACATTATTTTGTAAAAAAAAACAACTAAACAATAAATTTTAAATTGAGAATTGTTCAGCTTACAAGTTGTTCATGTATTGCTGTTTTTTTAAATGTAAATTAGACTTTCTCTCAGTAGACATGTCAAGTGTTGCCAATCATTGTCAGGTCTTGTCAGACTTGCACTCAGTTTCTTCTAAATTAATTGGCATCTATTTACAGTTTTCCATTGTTCACTGTACTCAGTATGTGATTGGAGGACTCATTCCCAGAACCAAACCATACTATATATCTCTGATACAGTAGACATATTGGTTGGTAGGTTGTCCAACACATGAAGCTAATCCTTATAAATGTTCAATTTTCATTACTTTTGTTAATCATTGTCTGTAAATTTAAAACCACACAAAACAAGTCAGCAACACACACAACAAATGACACATAGAATCTCTAAGAAGCAGAGGTGTCCTAACATTGAAATGTCACTTGCTCTTAATGCTCCCAATTTCTTTAGTTTCTTTATTTTGTTTGTACACTGGGCAGACTCAGTAGACACTAACCATCTCTCTACATATGACATGACCCAGAAATAGGTGAAAATCTAAAAAATGTGCTGATTTCCCCCTCAGACTTTTTAACTGGCAAATCTATGCTAACTAACAATCAATGTGAAATACATGCACACTGCGTTTCACCATAATATCATAATATTTCATAATATCATGAAGTCCATTATCATACTATATTCAGAGTGGACACTTTGGTGGATGTTGCTCAAGTAGAATATGATGCTCATCAGTTATAGCTTCAGTTCCTCCTGCCCACATGTCAAATTGTCTTGAGCAATATTAAAACCAAAATTTGAAATCTATTTAATTTTATTTTTTTTTAGGCAACATTTCTTGTGGTTTATTTGCCCTCCTTTGATCTTAAAGTTCAAACAAATATTTTACGAATCTATTGAATCTGCTCTTTTCAGTTGCTAATCCGATAATAGATCACAGATGAGAGTGATATGAGTTCTCTCTCAATGTGCTCTGTCTCACTGGAAAACACAGGTCACAAGTACTGATGAAGCTTTCACGATATAATTAAGTTCTCAAAAAAACTGGATTCTCTTAAAGGAGCCTGTAGTAAAGTCTCTTTTGTGGTGGATTGAGAAGTGTAGCTTGAGTAAACTACGAGGTTGGTGGCTGTGTTGAGACTGAGCTATGGCTTGGAGGCAAATTGGAGGACTCTGCCTTCTATTATGACTAACTTCCTTTAACCCGGCCGCTCTATGAGTCAAGAGCCACCTCACAGAGAAAGGAATGCAGCTACAGGTTCCATGGAAAAATGAAGAGAGGAACCTGTTGTTTTAATGTCTGGCCTTTTCGACTGGCTGGCTGCTTTGCTAGCTGGCAGTGTGGGTGGCAGGTTGGATCACAGAAGGCAGACTACATTACAATGTGTGTAGTTTTGTCCTAGCTGATATTCTCACTCCCTGGTCTTGTTTCTGACTGGTAGAGGCTGGCTGTCTGGCCTTTGGCTTACTCGCTGGCTAAAAGTGCCGCTGGATAATATAAAGTTTGGTTGGTCAGGGTAAAAGTAATAATCTTCTGCACTATAAAATTCTCATATTTCATATATTTCATATTTCTATCACCTTATACATTGGCCTGATACCTTTAATTATATAGCTCTTTATATATAGATGTTATGTCTGCTAAACTTAAAAAGACAGTTTGGAATTTAGTTTGGCGCTCTATGTCTTCTTTTTAAAGGAACAACCTGTCAAAATTCAGGTCTTCTTAACCTAAACTGTGAGAGAGTGAAAGCCTCCTGCTAAAACATCTGTGGTCTTGGCTGGGAATGAATGACTGGGATTAAGGATCCTTGATGGGAGTTTTGGGGTGGGGTGTTGGAGAAGTTGGCTGTGGCTAGGGGTTGTGAGTTGGGAACAAGCTGTGGGTGAGTTAGGGGAGACAGCTCCACACCCTCCCCTCACCTAATTCCAAACTTCCAGTTGAGAATAGGGTGAGGGGAGGCCTGGGGGAATTGGGGCTGAGGAGGAATGGATGTGGGAAGGGTGCGGTGATTGTTTGAAAACTGAGGTTAAGACTGGGACAAAGGCAGCTGTAAAACCCCAAAACAAACCACTGCACTTCTTCTAAGTCTCATAGCTGGGTTGGGTACTTCTAGCCTAGGTAACAAATGAAGGAACATCAGTTTAATAATTTATATTATTTAGCTACAAATTGAAGTTTGTGAGGCTGATGTCTAAAATGCCTGCTTTAGTTGAGACTGTACTGAATAGATAGATAGATGGATTACAGATAAGTTAGAATCAAAAAGAATTTGGCTTGAGCTGGAACATGTGAGACTGGATTTAGTTTCGCGGCTGGGAAGTTGGTCAGGGGGGTTGAGGAAGGGGGTTGGGATGAGTGTCATTTGATGCTATATTGTCTGTTCCCGGATTCACTAAGGGCTAGATGTGGAAAAGCTCTTTACACATACACACACTAAAATGTGCACAGACTCCTTTCATGCTAAGCCAGTTAGGCATTTAACTCTGGGGAGACTTTTGGGAGGATGATATTATGGACGATACAGAAGATGACTCAGCCACAGGAAGCCCTGAAAACCCACAGTGACTGGCCGGACTACATAGAGACAGAGAACGACAGTAAGACAGAGAGGGGCAGAGGAAGTGAGTTTGTAAGGGTGAGAACGAAAACGAAAGGGAAGTAAAAAGAAAATGAGTCGTGTTTGGACTGAGTTCTTTCTGGGAATCAGTGGTCTTACCTTATTTTAGGTTCCCAATGTCAGTTAATAAGTATCCCTTATTATACACTAACAACAAATAAATAAATATGAATAACGAATAAACAACTCATGCCTAATCTTGACTAACATTCAGTCAGATCTGTTTATGTTGACATATGCCGTATGAATTTCTTAATTTCAGCTAAAGTCTGCTTATGGTTTGAGAAATAAAAAGAAACTCTGCAGTTGGAACAGAAAAGTCCTTCGACAGTTGTTTTGAGGTAAAGGCTGAATGCCAAAAGAAACATTAGCATCAATGAATATTTCATTTCCTATCATAACTAACTGTGATAATCATCTACAGCCAAATTCCACAAATGCAACTGAGAATTGTCCCTGCCTGAGGGTTGCAATGTGAGATGTTTGTTTTAAGTTCATATGGGCTTATGAGTTTGTTTATTATATATGAACTTTAATTTCCATGTATTTGTAAGTTTTGTCTATAGTGCAGCTCTTTCTGTGTACACAGCTTTCAAAGTTTGTTGCATTGGACGATGGTAAAACAACCAATCTCATGATGTGGATGGAGATACCGTTACTTTATGAAACTCAAAAGGTTTATGGACGGTGTGGTCTTAATTTTCTGGAACACCAGCAAAACCACAGGATTCTTTAGCATCTACCATCTCTAGTGAGGTCCTAACATCACTGTACATATTACTGCAATTAATTAGAGAGTGATATATGAAGAATTAAATATTCTGCATGTCATACTTCTCGTTTTTCTCTCTTTGGTCTTTGTACCATCACTTGGTCTGACATTACATCTCTGCTGGGGTATTTTGTTTGTTGTCCTGCCAAGCTGACACAAAGGGGTCCAGAAACCAGTTGGGGATTAGCTTGAGGCTGAAGTCCCACATGCTGTACCTCCACTGAGACAGGGCAGACACAACTTGAAGAAAGTAAAGTCTCAGTTCTATGCATGATATTGCTGACTGTGTTGTGAGCCTTTAGATTTTAAATTAGGTTTGTTAAAATTCATCCATTCTTCCATCTTAGAACTCAAAACAAGAAAACTGCACATTTCTACTGGATCATTCCCTCAATGTCACCTTTTCACAAGCTAGAGAGGAAAGCCAGCACAGACTCAAGTTATGAGTAAGCACTTACTGAAACTGTGAATAATACAACTTTCTGATTGAACACTACAGGTTTCAGTGGAAGGATGAAAGTTGAACATTTCCCGTCCTGTAAAATACCAGAATTGTGACATCACTGAAACAGTCAAAACATCTGTGAAGCTGTGACGCAACAGCCCATTTCAAATAGAATAGTTTTACGCACAATGATATACATATATATTTGACTATGTAAAATAATGAGCTCTTTTTTTGCCAGCCTGGCTGTGAGAGACAAGCAGAGAAGTAAAAGAGTGCTGACTCACCCGCGAGCTCCTGGTATCATGTACCTGCTGAACACTTGCAGTGTTGCAGTGACCTTGAGCGGCGTTTGGTGAAGTGAGTGAGTGATTAACGAAAAATGAGATGAGGAGTGGAATACAGAGAGGGGGGGGACCCCTCCAGTCTGCATCTCGACAGATAATCTGTCAACCCCCTACTGGTCCCCAAACTCATGGTACATGCGGCGCACACACATATGATGTATAGAGCACATACACACACCTCTCACCAGCCATCTTCCCCTGCAGCACAGCTGAGTGTCTGACACGCATACCTCCCTCCTCTCTCCTCTTTCTTTTCAGCACCATCCATCACACCCACCAAACCACTTTCTTTCTCTATCTTTCACTTCCTACCTTTTCTCTCATATATTATCCTTCATCTCTTTCATAACCATCCTCTCTTTTTCTTGCTGTGGGCCCATCCCTGACTGTCTTTTTTTTTCTATCTTAAATCTATCATGCCTTTTATTTGTCTTTGCCTAAACCACCTGGGTTAGTTGGGAGGAGTGAATGAGAAAGAAGCTTAATCAGTGAAAAATGGACACTGTGGAGAACACACAGTGGTCTGTAATCTAAGTACAAGTTGGAACACTCTTGATTATATTTGCCCTGTGAATTGCTGCAACATATGTATATATATATATATATATATATAGATATATCTGTTGTTAACCAACCTGAAATTGCAAATTATTGATTAGCTCACTTACTTACATCAGCGTATTTGCACATTTTGTGTCTCTCTCTGTGACACACACACTCACACATATCAGTGGATGTGAGATAGTAGTGGTCTTAAGGGCTGGTTCCTGGCTTGCCAGGTGGATTCCTCAGACATCTCCTGCAGTGCTACAGCACTGTAAAAGATACCTTGGTCTTAGGCACCCACACACACAGTGATACAGACATGGAAGCACATGTACAGATTACATGTTCACTATATTCTCACATTTAGTACAAAACATGCACACATACAAACTCCTTCTAAGTTGGGGATTTACACTCTAGGAACCTTTCTTCTAAGTTTCAGTGCATCCTCTTGTGCAAGCTGCCGTAAGAGAGTCTTCAGTTTACAAAGGAAATGGATACAGCAGTACAGTGTCTTTTTTTTTTCCTGAGTGGGTAGAGTGCAGAATGAGTCAGTGGGCTGACATTAACTGGCGATCCTGGAGAGTGCGCAGATGCATCACAAAGACTCAAGATGAGTCAGCCCTCACATCAAAGATGATTATTGCGCTTACTGACTCAATTACCGCATTTGGATTTGAATTATTTTTGTGGAAATTGTTGCAGAACAAGCTGAATTGAGGAGACATTCTGTGGCCACAAAGACTGGGAGACAGAGATGGAATGGCGAAAATGTGTTTGTTGTAAAGGGAGTGTGAGGGATGGATCTAGAATACAGAGTGGTGATGCATCCACCACCATGTGTGATCATTTAGACCATTACTGGTCGTATTGTTTGTTCTCAATGTCATAACTGCTCCGTCGTCCATCTTTCTGCCAACTTAATTTCCCTGCTATGTGACAGTTAGATTTATAGACGTGTTCCCCTACTGAGCTGCCACAGGAGGTGGAGCAGCACAGATGTGATGAAGTACTGTCCAGAATCCAAGAAGTACAGCAGAGTTCCTGATCTGTGCCAGGAGCCATGTGAATGTGGGCGGGGTGGTGAGGTGGTGTTGGTAAAAGCAGCTGAAACTTCTAGGGATGCTGTGGACTAAATTCATTTGAACATCTGTGATAGGAGATGTCCAGTTGGTGATGCTCATCTTCCAAATGGCTAAACGGATGGGGTGGGTGGTTATTGATTGAATCAGATGATGCACATTCACACTGTAAGAGGAGCTTTGTGTGGTGATGTTAATTATTAAAGGAATAGTTCACCCATAAACAGTAATTTTAACATTATAGACTCCTATGTCTGGAAGTTGAGTCTTGGCAACTGGACTTCTTTCTTGTAAAGTTGAAACGTTACGCTATTCATCCAGTCTTCAGACTCCTATGCATCTAAACTCCGGAGACAAAATGAGTTAGCTCAACATTTGTTATGCTCAGGGAATTAAACTGTGTTCTCTTGGTCATAAAACTAGTTCAAAAGTGATAAACTGTCCAAGTTTATCAATTTATTGAACAAACTCAGCTATCCTTTCAAATTACACTCATGTGACTTGATGTTACTTGAGAATTAAATATTGTTTAAAAACATTTTTACAACACTTAACATTTTTATTTTAAACAGATTTTTTCTGTTCAGATCAAATTTCTGTGTAACGTTGCATGTGATATACAATTGAACTTTATTGGCCATCATGCACCAAATATGTAAATTTATATGTTGGTATGTAATGTCTCAGTTACTTTGATGAAAATGAATGAATGAGTTGCACATTGACATTAGGAGTTTGATCATCATTAATGATACTAGCTTTGACAGCACCTTGCCCCGTTAAGATAAGTTATATTCTTTATTCAAAATGTTGTATCTTAGATATTTTGTATACCAAAGATAAATGTTGAAGAAATTAGTGTGAAGGATGCTGACTGGCTGACTTTGATGGCTTTCAGAAGCACACTTTGGAAACTTGATTTAACCCCATAGCAAGCACAAAAGCACAATTTATCCATTTGTTTTAGTCAGTCGTCATTTAATTGATTGTACTTGCACCAATAGAAAAATCACAGATGTACAGAATTGCACACAAAACAGCTCACGTTAAGAAAGTGTATGTCTGTACACATAAAGTCACTTCTGAATTCATCAGATGTCTGACAAAACAAAAGCCATAGCTGTTGCTTAATGAAGCATTTCATTTCCATCATCGTTCTAGCACCCCCACAGGATTTCAATGTATCTTTTTACTTGATGTATGTGAAGTGCAGCAGAGCACTGTACCCACATAATTTTAGAGGGCTCTGAAGCATTGCTGTGTGTTCAGAATGGGCTGGTAACGAGACTCACAATTTTCTTCTGAAAAGAAATAACTGACGTGTCTGTGTATGTACACGTGTGTGTGTGTGTGTGTGCTAGTGTTTTGTGTGTGGAACAATGATAACTGAATGTAAGTGGTGCATATAAACTGTGGTTGTATGTCTCACTAGCATTAAAACCCATGGAGATTTGAAAACTCATTGAGCTGTGCCACTTCAAAGAAAAGAAAATATGACTTAAAAACTATGCTGAAGTGTGGGCACCCCCCTCGCCTTCCTCCCCTTCTGCTGCTATGGTGGAAAATCCACAGAAAACTGCAGTGTGGAAAATGAATTAGGGTCTCTTTTTCACTGTATTTTCACTGTGCTGTGATTGTGCATACTTGTATTAATGTGTCTGTGTATACTTGTGTGCTAGGACGCATCTGTTCACATCTTTGTCTGAGCTAAATGCATGTTTGTATTCATGCTAATTAGTGTGTCCATTGAAAAACAGGAAGCTGTTTCCAGTCTACAAAGATGAAAGGCATTAGAGCTGTGTCCAGTATTTCTTCCCTTGTGTGTTACACTGTAGCTCTACAGGCTTTCACATTGAGATCTCCAACAAAGAAAGAAAGAAACAGAAAATGAACCGCCGCAGCGTTTCGTAAGCTCAATTTCACAACAACATTGGAGTGAAAACCTTTGTGAGATAATTGCAGCCAGGTCAGGAAGGTTCCAATACAGAGCGCTGCAGAAGGCGTGGAGTCAGGTTATTTGCAATTAATTATGGAAGACACAGTACAGCATTTTCACCTGATTTAGCTCAATTTGCAGTGCTGCACAAACAGATACAAACTACTGTGCAGTGGAAAATAATTATTCAGTTTGAAGAGTTTAAGGATGCCGAATATTTGAATGAATATACACATACACACACACATATATATATATATATGTACACCTGTCAATCACAGCCAGAATCACATTTTTTCCGATGCTGACCGCTGACCTCTAACAGCAAATATAATGAGTTCCTAGACTTGAGCCACATTTAATTAATTTAATTAACTAACCCTAACCCTAAAAGATGATGAACTAATTTAAGTGCATTTAATTAAGGTAAATATGACCCTAATGCACATAGTTGGGGATTTGAATGCTAATGCAAAATAATGTTTTCATGATTGCTGATTTAATAAAAATTTAAATGTGGTGTAAATATTTTCAGTTACGTTGGGAGTGCTTTGCCATCAAATTCAACTGTTGCAGTTTACACACAATGTAATTAAGTTTACTTTTGTGCATATTTTGAAGTGTAAATGCCCCTTTGAGTTAATGTTTATGAAAAGCTTTAAAAAGTAATAATTGATATTTAAATAAAGTAATAAATGCCTCCCTTGACTGATTTTATAGTTTATACTTGAATGAATACTTGGATGAATTATAACATAGAATATTGGCCTGAAGAACTTTTATAATTAAAGTGGAAAGGTTCCTATTTTTTCATGTTAACGTGACAGAAGTGGCTGAAGGGGACAACTCTCCAAGTCTAATTAAACAAAGAACCTATTCATAATATGCCATGAAATATTTATTATGTGTCCCAGATATACACTCCGCAAATTTCACCTCACATTATTACTCGAGAGAGGCGCAGCTAAAGACTCTCTCTGTTATACCTGTCTGCCCTCACAGGACATTTATTTTGGGGTTCCAGTTGAATTTGTTTTGTTTCTTGCAACAGTCAAAATCCTGCTTTTTTTTGTCCAGTCTTGTCAAAAGTGTTCTGCTTTTTGATTTCTCTTTTTCCAAATGATCAAAATACTGTAGCAGCCACTTTTTCAATTGAAGGTGCTGTCATTTAATTTTAGAGTGATGTTTTTTCTTGCTGCAGACACTCTAACAGGGCTTCCTGTTTGTCAAACATTATGTTTAAGAATTAGGCCTTTAAACAATAAGACTCAAAGGACCTGCCATAAAACAGATTATTTTCCAAAACACTTCCTCCCATAATCAATAACTGCTGAGTCAGTATAGACTCCTGCATGAAACTGAATTGGAAGTGTCATGTCATTTGCTGTTGCATATTACAACTGAACGATTAAATGCCACAGCAGGACTAGGACAGTATAACTTAATGGCTCCTTTTTACTGCAGTTGTTAGGTCTTTGCCTTGGCCCCCAGTGAGCGATATCTTTATATTCAGCAACAGGGAAAGCGGGGACGGTAAAATATTGTTTTCACAGACTTTTCTTTTAAAGTTAACAAGGGCAGTGCATGACATATTTTGTGTTAACAAGGGAGATGCTGTCCCCCCGCTCAAATTCCCCATCTTCTGTTAAAAGCTACCAGGGTATGAAGCAGAAGCCGTCGCTGTGAGGAATGAAGGCCATTGAGTTAAGCTTGTTGAGTTTAATGGAGCAGGAAGGCCATAGTAGAAGTAATGGCTGAGGGTGAGCTTAGCTACAGGCCTGCCAGGTACCACAGGGAAAGGAGAAGAAGGTTAAATCCTGCAAGATACTGCTATTTGTTACTACTGACATTCATTCATTTTTTTGCAGTGAATACTATATTTTGGTTTTTTTTTGGCTTTGTTCCAATGTACATTGTACATGTGCTATCATAAGCAGGTTCCAGCTGTAGCAACAAGAAAGGTTCAACAATAATATAATATGAATAATATGGAAATTGCTGTATATATGAATGTCATTGTTGGTTTGCCTTTAAATCTTAGTTTTGGAAAAAGGCTAACAGTCAAATCCCATTATTACTTGTAAATATTAAGGATTAAAATAGTTTCTCCATTGGCTAATTAAGAGCAGATTAACCAAAGAACTACCAATTGATAGAATTTGGCTCCTATTAAAAAGTAATGTCAACTAGGTGTTGCCCTAAGATGTTAGAGGTTTATGTCTGTGTGATGGTGATATGAGGCAGTTGTTAATGTTGTTAATGGTCAGATGTATGTCTTGTGTAGTTTGTCAAAGAGGTTGAGCTGCAATTTTACTGACTGATTGTAGTGTAGACATGTCTTTGGGTATGCAGATCACAATGAACGGTTTAATTTTATTCTCCCCTCCTCGACTCTCCTCTCCTTCTCTTTTGCTCTCCTCTCCTTCTCTTTTCCTGTCCTCCTCCCCTCTCCTGCCAGATGGCTGCTCCTTAATCAAACTCTCGTACCTCAGAGAGGTAAACACATTACGCTGCCCTGATTACACTGACTTGGCGAAGCATACCACGTGAATCTGTGTGTGTGTGTGTGTGTGGGCTTTGCATGTGTGACAGCAAGTGCATATGTATTTGTGTGTATGTACAACTAGATTGGTGGTGGTGAGGTGCTCTAAAAAGTCAGTGCAGTAGGTTATGCTCCTGGGCACCCTTAGGATCTTATTAAGAGCTGTCCAATCCAGAGGGGACAGACATAACACACAAGTATTCACACATGGAACACGGGTGCAGAAATGACCCCTTAGCATGTACGTAGGAAATCCATAATTTTCAGACAGTACACAATCCCCTCAGCTCACTGTAGCTATGGAAACACTTGGTGCCACATGCCCCTCATATGGCTGCGCTAGTCTGTTTTACACTACGGTGTACTATATAGTTATCCCTGTCAAGTACTGAGGAAGGAAGACTGCTGTCATACATTCCTGCAAAAGCCATAAATGCTCCTGTCATACAGTCCAGCAGATCTATAAGCCCGCAGGCTTGATGTCACACAGTAATGTATGTCTAGCTGTGAAAACACTGACTTTGAGGCAAGCCATGTAACTTGCTTTGGCAGGGGGAACAAAGCCAAGTGAGGCTGTGGCGATAAAAGTCTGGCAGACTAGTGTTGGAGGCACACAGAACGCTTTTCATAGGACGAGGCTGACCAAGTGCAGGGTGACTGTACTGGGGGTCAACACTTCTTGGACTCTGGAAATTCTGCGGGGAGACCTGCCCACTCTGAGCCTGATTCTGCTGGAGGTTTGTATTGTTAAACGGAGTGTTTCCTCTCCAGTGTTGCCTAATGTCCTGTATGGATGTAAATTCACGTTTACGATCCAACACAACAACTCCTTCATCACAACCGTCCATAAGTCCGGAGTTCAGTTTTCTAGTTGGAGTGTATTTTCAGGGGCAGCGGGTGGTGAGTGGTGAAATGTAGTGAAATGCAATATAATGTCTGGATCCACCTAAGTAAAATGAACAATGACCAGAGATGCTACACCATAGTGCCACACTATAGCTAATTCTAATTCTTCAAGTAATACTACCAGATTATAATTTTGCGGAGGGCATTGTACTGATATAGATTTTGTTTTCCTGGTTGAATTGATGCAAATCCTCCAAATGCAGGCAATGACCTTAACAAGAGGAAAATTTGATTTCTAAGGTGTATTTGCCAAAATGTAATGGAAGGTAGTTGTTTTGGATATCAAATTAAGTTTAGATCATTTGACTAGAGTACCCAAATGATGTTTAGTCCATGGTGCTACACATAATTAGCAGTGATGATGCTGGCCTTTTGATGAGGCCTGATGAG
Source organism: Sandelia bainsii (assembly GCA_032362345.1). NCBI lineage: Eukaryota > Metazoa > Chordata > Actinopteri > Anabantiformes > Anabantidae > Sandelia > Sandelia bainsii. Next base: position 17,259,721 of record JAUMHL010000009.1, on the reverse strand, counting down.
AAATCCTTCATGCATTATAATTTTTTGTGGTGCACAACGGCATAGGCGTTGAGAGAATTAACACTATGAATATGGATGTTGGGTGAGCATCACGAGAGTAAATGTGCTTACTCTATTGATTAAATCTCCCATCAGTCACCTAGCAGCATGGTCCCCGTCCTCGCTCTCGCTCTCTCTTACTCTCTCTCCTTCTGTCTCTCTCTCACTCACATATCTCCCTCCTCATCTCTGTCAAGGCAGACTCAGTGGAGTGGTTAAATTGTCCATAGCACGTAAACGCTCGTTTATAAAAGCCGACAGACGTGGCGGTCGTTTGCTGAAATTAATTACCCCTTGGAGCCACAGCAAGCACGGGCCCTAGTCCGTCAGTCACGGCCCACCACCTTCCACGGCCTGTACCTGCGGGGAGGGGGGTAACAAGCAGTTAAAAACAATGAGACAACTACAATGAAATGTAAGGAGTCTGAAATAGTTTTACTTGATGCGTGTATTTTTCAATTAAGAGGAAACAGTAATGACACCAAACAGACCCAAAAGCTCCAGCAAGGACAAAGGGGACAAAACAAAAACAATGTATTCATCTGAGTTATTAATACAACTTGCATTTTTTTTTGCTGTGATACATCAACCTTTTGCCTTGTTTCTGTTGAGCAAAAGATTCATCAAGAGTTTTGCGCTGACACAGCCCAAGACAATAATATGATGCACACCGTATGACCTCAAACTAATCAGAATGTATTCATCTTCAGCTATAGTAACTTAATGAATTTCAGCACTATCTGATGCAACACTTCTCTAACATTAATAAAAGCTTCGTCTCCTGTCCGATTTGCATAATTGTTCAAATGAATCCACTGACGCGCTGTTTTTTTTTTTTTTCTTTTTTAATAAAGTCATGATTTGTGTTAAAGTGAAATGTGGCTTACTGTTGAGAGCAGAGGAGAGGAGAGAGAATAGGGGAGGATGGGAGAAGCGGGATTTGCAACAGGCCTAAGGTGATTTGTCCCTAGTTTGATTCAGTCATGTAATAAAGCGTACGGTGTTGTACAAGAGGTTATTGGGTTGAAGTGATCTTTCATATGTCTGTATGGATACAGAGAAGGTTTATAACTTCTCGTATTGTGTAACTTAATCTCTTCCTCCTCTTGTCAGCTTGTCTGATTGACTGAAACACCTACAGTACACTTCCCTCAAACCTTAATCTACTTATATCTATCTATTTTTTAATATTGCTAGTGGTGAGTGTCATCGTCAACCACACATTTCGCCAAATGTGTGTCATGAAATAGTATAACTGGGCGACTTTATTCTGAATGTTTTCCTGCATGTGCACAGCGCATTTTGTTTGAATCTTCTGGCTAATGCCAGCTCCTTCGCAAGACTCCTTCTGTGTGTACACCTTTCTCAGATTTTTTCACACAGCTCTGCTCACAGAAGAGAAGAGCAGAGCTTCTTCATTGAAAGAGCCTAGTGTTTTCTAAAGGTTTAAACTGACCTTCGCCCTTAACAAATGATCTCTAAATATCACTCGACTGTTAATAGCAAGAATTTTGTGACAAGAATGTTTATTCCCTCTCAGACCTTAGTGTTGAATGATTCAGTCAGAATTTTTTTGAAAAATGTGATTGCTCTAACTCTAACTATATTTTGGAAAATCTAACCACAACCACGTAACCAATGGGTGTAAATCTCCTAATATTTTTACTGCTGGTTTTTCATTGTTTGCTACTATGAGTTATTATTGCAGTGTTAAACTGGGTTTGATAATGTTGTTTTATGAGTTTATCTCCAGACAGGCACACTGAACAGAACTGGTGGAAGTCTTTCACCAGGGGAAATTCAGTAATAAGAGAACCGCAGCACAGAAACCGGAAAATAATTATATTGAAATTTGTTTTGAAAATTTGATTAACTAGAGGTTATGGTGATTACATTTTTCACATTTATGAGTCACAGTCATACGCTGCTTAGCCACAAAACTGAAACCACAAACATAAAGTGAAGAACATTGATTGTCTCATTACAGTGGCACCTGTCAAGGTGTGGGGAATATTAGGAAGCAAATGGACAGCCAGTTTTTGAAGTTGATGCATTGGAATTAGGAAAACTGGGCAAGTGTGAAGATCTGAGCGATTTGCCAAATTATGATCAATAAATGCTTGGGTCAGACCATCTCCAAAAAGGTTGGTTCTGTGGGATGTTCAAGTCTACAGTGGTCATAACCTACCAAACGATGTTCAAGGACGGACAACCAATGAACCAGCAACACTGACTTACTCGTGGGCACCCAAGCCTCATTTATGTACTGTGGGGAGTGAAAGATAGCCTTTCTGATCCAATCCCATGAAACAGCTGCCATAACACACATTGCTAAATTGTTAATGCTGGTTATGATTGGCAGCTGTCAGAACATATAGTGCATCACAGCTTGCTGCTTATGGGGCTGTATAGTCACAGACCAGTTAGAATGCCCATGCTTACCAGCAAAAGTGCATACAATGGGTGTGGGACCATCAGGACAGTATCATGGAGCAATGCAAGAAGGTGGTCTGGTCTGAGTACATCCCACAGTTGCCCGATCTGTGGAAGTTGGAGGTCAAGGCAACTCCTTGAACTCTTTATCGTGTTTGTCAAACCATTCCTACACAAATTTAGTACTGTGGCAGGGCACATTATGCTGATGAAAGAGGCCACATCCTACTGTTGCTATTGGGGGGGAGGTGTAACTGATCTGCAACAATGTTTAGGTAGGTGATACGTGTCAAAGTAACATCCAGGACAAAGTTTTCCCAGCCGAACACTGCCAAGAGCATCACATTGCCTTCCCATAGCACATCCTGGTGCCATCTCTTACCCAGATAAGCAGCACAGATGCACATGGCCATCCACAAGGGTGGCCTTCACAGTATTAGGCAGGTGGTTTTAATGTTGTCACTGATTGTGCTTTGCCAAAAAATAACTGTAGGTGGAAGAATAAAGAAAGTGTTACTGATCTAGCTTCATTGCATTTTTCATTTACTCGCAGAGAGTTTCATAATAATGAACCATAACTCTGGGGTACATGGATGACTGGACAGATGTCTGAGATGTCTTTCTGTACTGCTTTAGTTATCTTCTTGCTGTATAAATAGACAAGCTAGCGAGGGTCCCAAAAAGTAGCTTACTGGGGGGCTTCAGCTGTATTTCTGAGACGCTCATACTGGACAAATTATGTTGTTGAAAATCACACAGGAAATTGAAATCTGAAGTTAATTATTATTTAGTTACTTGTTAGTCTGTGAAAATGTGCGTCTGTACTGATGCAGAGATTTATTATACTGTCATACACTTTACAGATCTATTTTTCAACACTTGCACAGACTGGGAGCAAGTTAAGGCTTCACCATGTAGACAGTGGGAACTAGGCACCAAACCACCAATCTAAAAATTTGTGGCCAACAGTCTCTACTACCTAGGCTACAGCTGCCCAGATTCAGCAGCCCATATTCACCCGTACATTTTAGTTTCTTTTTCACTGAACTAATGTTCGGTAGGATGCTGAACATGTGTGAATATGGTTATAACATGTAGCTTTGTTGTGCCATTAACAGCAAACTGCCTGCTTTGACCCAAACTGTTCTATTTTCTTAATTTGTTTAAACTTGAATTGTTCTTATGTGATTTCTTGGATCAAAGAAACAAAACAGTTTATTCTACAGTCTCCGTGTTTGTATATTGGTAGACGTGCAAAGAGACAAATTCCCTCATGCTGTGTGTGGCAATTGGATGTAATAGTCCATTTACCACTGTAAATCTTCTGTGTGCAAATACAATTCTGCTGTGTGTGTGCACTTATGTGTGATGATATCCTGGCTAGTGTTTTCCTTAAAACCGACCAGAGTAGCTTCTGTAGAATAGACCTATCATCACTGTGACCTCTTCTGTTTTCCCAGCTGTGTCTGAGCTAAGATGTGAGGCTTTTACGCTTCTTTTTTTTTTTGGCTGAGTGTTTGTTATGCATCTGGTCAGTGATGGGAGGAACACATCCTTGAGTCACAGCATGGCCTTTCCTGCTCCATTTGAAAACTGCTTTGATGACCGGGGGCTTTAAGAACACACAGTGTAAGTGAAAACACTTTGATATTTTGCTACAGCTGTCAGTTTTTGTCTGGTATTTTATCAAGCATTTCACATGGAAAACACCGTCCCTGCTTAGAATAAGGTCCTTTTTGCAAAGAAATGCAGATGCAGCAGATACATATTTAATCTTTAGAAATAAGTAGGGAGTTAGATTGTGCCTAAGATGTAGTAGAACTCTTTTTGGTATTAAAATTAATGCAGTTAACCAGTGTGTATTTACCTCCACCATTATGGCTGTCTGTCACTAGACAAGGTAATTAGAAAGCTTTATTGTGGAACCTGTGTATGGAGAGAGATGTAAAGATTGCATCTCTCGTAATAGGACTATGCTGTGTAGTTGGAAGAATCGATTCTTTGTCTTTGTTTCCCCAAACTACAGTGTCAGCAGAATCTCAATTTTTCATGAACTCTGGCTGGTGTGCTCATATATAGTGAGATATACACCCACTTGATCTCCTTGTATCCCTCTTCTTGTCATTTGGCATTCCACACATGTGCAGTTGAATGAATGTGTATGCAGTATAACCCTTCTGACTGCAAAGATTCAGCAATGCACAGCCTTTAACTACAAGTGCAATATAATCAATATAACCAGTTTTTATGTTTCACTGTGAAATTTAGGATGGAATTACTGCAAAATTAGCTCATGCAGAAACCATAAAACTGCCATCTACATGAGTGTGGATTGTCTGTGAAGATCATCCAGGTGAAGTTGTCTCAGTCAGCCTGAAGAAGCTACTTGGATGAGCAGTGAAACGTTTCAACCTAACAAGGAGTCCAGTTGCCACGACTCAAATTCCAGACATCAGACAAATATACCCGTACAGTAACGGGTATATTTAGTTAATTCACACAATGTACAAACCCACATTTTACTATAGTAATTGCCTGGTTTAGTGTCACAGGATAAATATGGTGAGCTATTTTGACTATTCTACCACCCAAACCTGACAGCAGTATTTACCTTCTTTTTTTCAAGTTATGTGGTCTTTCTTTGTTAATCGCTTATCGTTATCTCATACAGTGGTTTTACAAAAAGCATCTTGAATGTGTCACATTTACTTGCTTTAAATGTATCACTTTTCTAATACATGATGGTAAGTATGGGCCAGTGTTAGTAGTATTTATAATAAAGCAAATAAAATGTTCTGTTAGTGTTGTCACATTTAGTTTTTAATTCTGATTGGCCAATGTTACTGACGTGTGATTAAGAGAAACTTTTTGTATCATGAGTTTATGTGCAAAGGCAGGCCCCTGCATAATTGCAAACATAAGTGCATATTCAATGTTTATCAGTTTGTGCTTATCTTTACTACTCGTCAGCTGAAGGCTTCCATTTGACCACTACAACTGTGTGCTCTGGTTGGCTGAGTCACTTCTTGGCTTCCATTTACAAGTGAGGATTCACCTTGATCATGTCCGGTGCAGGCTGATGAGTAGCTATTTACCAGATGACTAATTTCCTGTCTGCACGCCTCTGACTAACACAAGTTAGTGATACTTATGAATCAAAATATTACAAGGTACTTCAGATGGATTTTGAATCCATGTGAAAGCTACTTCATCTATATTAGTAAAAATCAAGGTTAAACCACTATAGCGTATGTTCTTGATGCATAGCTTAAAATGATAATTACAAATTACAACATGTAATGTATGCCGTGCTGAAAAAACACACCTGTCTCACTACGTGGAATAAATAAACTAAATTTGCCACATGGTTAACAAGGCAATACAGATGAAAAAAATGAAAATCCTAATGGTTCAAAGTGGTGAGTCCAGACTCACCTCCAGGCATGATGTTATTGTTGTACTGTGTTATAGGTTGTGACTAAGAGAAGAGACATGGAAACTGGAAACCCGGTTAAGCCAATCACAAACTATGGTGACAACACTGTAGTTTCAGTTATACTTTTGGAAGCTGTAAACACTGTCATCATCGGTGGTGTACATAATGTTTACCCACTTCTTAAGAGCATGTATGCTCATTCCCCAGGTCATTTATGCATACTTTACACTGATTAATATGTTGAGAGGGGCTTGGTATTGGTTTAATTACTGTCTTCACTCTTGCTCTATTTGTTTCTGGCTTGACCTAATTTGAATCAAACTTGGGTGATGTTTTTGTTGGTAAGATGTCAAAATCACTGATGTCAGTGTCACAATTTGAGAAATTTGAGATTGTATTGTTTCGTTATTAGCCCTTTATAAGCAACACTTAGATGTAGATGTTTTATTGTTGGTTGAGCCAAATATATGATTATATGTATTGTATAAACTGACAGTAGAAAGCTATAAAATACAGAAAGACATCTGGGCATAGTGGGCACATAATAGCACAGTAATGTGTTTGTGCATCACAGCTTTTAAAATGTTTTAATTGCCCACAAGAAACAAAAGCCCATATCTTAGAGGAAGTTCTGTGTTTGCATTCTGTCCTCGTGGCTCTTTTTCCACTGCAGTGAACTTGCATTGTCTGCCAACCCTTGTCTCTTTCACACACATGCACAGCTGCAGTCAGAGGGCAGAGCAGTCTTTTCATGCATGGCTCACTGTGCTTATGTAAGAGCACTACTTAAACCTGGTTACATCATATAACAGGCAGCACTGTGTCAGTGGGTCACTGTGCCACACAACGACTGAATTACATATACACGCTATGTTGGGCCCTTCACTGAGTAAGTGTGAATGGAGCATCTCTCTTTGCACTGAGGCATTTAGACATTTTGGTGGGTTATTCATACCTGGCTTTATGCTTTTCTTTATATATACGCATGTTTGTGAGATCATCTGAGATCATTATGCATCACATAATCACGTCACTATATGCATCACATAATCATGTGGCTTTAATTTGATATAATATTACAAAATCATATCTAAATTGAGTGTAAAGGATCCAAAGAATTTTGGGAAATCTATTAGGATTCTCTTTTATTATGGAAAGTATGCCATTGCTGCACCTATACAGTGCCAGTAGGGGGGGCCTCTCTGTTTCCAAATTCTACTCCTTGTATATCTTCTTCTTACCCCTTACCCAAATCCTGCTCTTTATACTCCCTCCCCAACTCCACCCCTCTGCCATCAGAACAGCCCATTTCTGTCTCTCTCTTTTTCTCTCAGTTTCTATTTGGCACACACATGCACACACCAGGGCTTGACCGAGAGCAGGACCAGCCACTCCCACTGTTCTATAATTCCATGAAAAACATAGAGGGAGAGAGGCACAGACAGAGAAAGGAAGAGAGAGAGGGAGGGAGGAGCGTAGCTGCGCTGAAGCCGAGCCCCTCTATGCCTCAGCACGCAGAGTGGAGCAGACGGCAACAGCCACACAAACACACTCCCCTCTCAGTTACATACACAGTCACACACATACCACACGCACACACCACCACTGCTGCTGCCACCGCCACCACCACACACACAGTGACGGCTGCCAGGCGCAGTGGGAAGCAAGCCGTCAGGGAGAGAGCTTGAGAAGAAAGAGGGGGATCACAGCGGGGAAGAGAAGAAAAGAGAAGAGAGTTGGAGGAAGCACCTTGTGGATCAGAAAGGATTTTCCTCTGTGTGAGTGCGGGTCTGGATAAGGCTATCTGCTTCTTTCTGAGCGAGAGGAGTTTTTACTGAGGCTTTTTCTTTTTGCTCATCCTCCACGCTGGACTCCAGCGATATCTACCTATCTATCCCCGGAGCTTAACAAAAGAGTGAGGGAGTGAGAGACAGTGAGGAAAAAAAGGCAGTCACAGCTTCAGCTCCAGACCACCCTCTCTCCTCCTCCTCCTCCTCCTCTCCTTCTCTCCTCCTCTTCTTTCTCTAGCTCCACATCCATGTGTGAGTTCATCGCTGATTTCACTGTCTTTTGAGGATAGTACAGAGGACAGTGTGCGTTATCCAGGATACAGCTGAGCTCCCGGTGGGATCAGGGTCTCGTCTGGTGTGAGACAGGGAGGAAGAACGAGACAGGGAAACAGATACACAGGAAGACAGAAACGGAGAGAGAGAGAGAGAGAGAGAGACACGCTTGAAAGCAAACTGAGGGGCATGTTCAGGGCAGCAGAGAAGAAGAAGAAGACTGAGTCTGATTTTTAGAGCGGAGAGTGCAAGGAACCGGATCCCAGTCATTCCACCCTCCTCCTCCTCCTCCTCATCATCTTCTTCTTCCCTCTCCTTATACTTTCTCACCATCCTACTCTTCAATTCCCCCTATTGTTTCCTACATTGCCTCCTGCTGTACTTTCATATCTGCCCTTCCAAAACCTCCACCTCCTTCTCCCCCAACTCCTTATTGCTGCTACTCCAGTCTCTCTGTCTCTGTATCGAGACTCACAGGAAGAATGGTTTTGTGAGGGTCTCTCTTTGCTCCCAGACAAGTAGACAGACTAAAACCCCAAGTATTCGCTGTCTTTCTATCTATCCATCCTTCTGTGTGTTAATCACACACACCTCTGTCAGAGGATAGCGCTCGCAATCTGCATCTTGGAAACAGTCGTCTGACGGATCCAGGCCAGCCCCTTGGAGTGATCGTACCCCACCTGCGAGCTTCCATCTCCAGCCTCCAGGACCTTCAGTTGGATTCCAGCTACATGGGAAAACGTTTGGAGCAGCAACCAATGTACCCCCACTACACCTACTACTACCCCCACTATCTCCAGACCAAGGTAGGATGATCAGCTGAGTTGACCTATTTTACCTTCTTACTCAAAGGGAATGAATGTGTTTGTGTGTTGGATATGTACATTAGTGTTTCATTTTATAATTATCTTACTATCATCTTTCAACCATCCTTTTAACTAACTTCTATATCTGATGCCTTTTTAAACCTCCTTTTCAGTTGTTACAAATCAGAACAAATTTCTATTTGTCAATGATTGTAAGTGTTTGCTTTACAAGTAATTCTTACCTCAAGTACAGTATGTCACGTTCCTCTGTGGACTATATCTAAAGAGGAAGACTGTGTTTTATAATGTCATCAAAAGTCTTAAGATATTCATGGTTTAGATCCTATGGTGAAAGCACTGAGATAGATGCGGAAATTGCCTCACAAGACAGCTTGATAAATGGCACCATGTCCCCCTCTCCCCATCTGTTTCTGAGCAGAGATATATTGGTGTCACTCAGCTGGGTTTTTCCCTTTTCCATCCAGTCTGAGTGCTTGACCCCATCCTCCCGTCTTCGACCCCACCAGCTCCAAGTTCAAGTTCAGGGCATGGGGCCCACCCATCTCTCAGCCCTTGTTTTCGTTCAGACGTTGTCCCTTTTTCCACTCCATCATCACAGCCCCCCAGCCCTCAGCCCATATTCCCAGCACCTATCATTGCATGTTGTAGGTGTGATAGATGGAACCATACTTCTCCGATGACCAAGAATACAGAAAACTGAGCTCAGTTTTTGTCTTTGATCTTTTTTCCTATTTTCTTACTTATAGCATACATACACACTCTAACACACACACACATATACACTCTTTGAGCCATCTACCACCAGGAAGAAAAAAATGGATTACTAAGGCCTGATCGATTGCTCCTGCATCATATTGCCCAGCCCGCCATTCCCTTTGTCTGGTGTGATTCATTTGTTTTTATGCTTTTTTCGTTTATGTGATAGTAAGTGTGAGAAGTTGTATGTGTGTAATGTGTACATGTTAGTAGCAAGAGAGAGAAGTGAAGATAAAAGTGTAGGAGTGGGATGCGATGAGAATAGACAGATCATGCTGTTGGTTGGATACAGTGTGGGAAGAGCAGGTAAGAAAATTACTGCTCCACGGTTAAAAATATGTTGAACAAAAACGCTGACTGCATGATGCATTTGCAGGCCAATAGCAAAACATCTAGTATGAGTCCTAGAGACCAACAAGACCAAACACCCTAAAATACGATTTAAAGCAGTTAAAGGTGGTATCAGTGGTACAGTATCCACTTTGTTATGTTGAAAGCAGCTGTGGTTGCTTTGCAAAACGTAAAGATTATAAGTGGATGTTAGGCTGCTTTCATTTTACAATTTAAAATGGTTCCACATTGAAGGCATTTTAACTGTTTGTTAACTTAACACATGCCTTGTAACCACAACTTGTGGACAAAGTCTGTTACTGTACAGATAAAAGCTGATAAGAAAATTGAGGTCAAATATAATGGAGTTTTGAGTTTTATTAGGCTTAATGTATCTGATACTGATCAACTATAATACATCAACTGCAGCAAGTCAAGTATATGTTGAAAGTATTGGATTGTATTTGAAAGAACACTTCAGATTGGTTTATATGCATCTACTGCAGCAGCCCTGCAGCTTCAGTTAAGACAAAAATTAATATTTCCAATTAATTCCAAGATGCATTTGCAGATGACATGCAGATTGTATTTGCAGCATGTCAACATTGCCCGTTTATGTGCTGATCTCGGAGCTGCACACATTCACATTTGGGAGCTGTCTGATGTTTTTTAAGAATGCACTCATGATGAACAAACAGAAGCTGGGAACTGTTTGTTAATGCACATCTGTGATTCGGTTGTAATAAACAACATCTCCAATGACAAGCGGACTTATTTGTTTGCTAATCTGGAAGAGTAAATGCATATCTGCCACTGGATAATATGAACTATTGTTTCTAAATTTTCTTTTAATGGAAGGAACTTCAGAGATATACAGTATATGATAATTGTCTCTTGGTAAAAGTGTTTTCTTTTTTAGATTTTTCCTTATCAGAATTAATTAAAATGAAAATACTCTTATTGATCTTTTTTAACAAATGCTCTCAAAAAACTTTGATAGACAGTGTTTCTGCCAGCATTTTCATCATGAATTTTGCAGTAACCCTGCATAATTAAACTTATAAGAAATTGTTGCATTGATTGCATCAGATTTATAATAAACTTAAAAGAGCACTGCTAATTTTAGCTTTAATAAAGAAACAGCAGCTCCTATCAGCCTAGCAGTCTATCCAGGAGCAACCATTAACAGTTATGAAGTTTAGGTTTATTGCAGAAGATATTTACCACATGCACATGTATGTTAGATTAACTTCAGCGTTTCATCCACATCTGTCATACCTTTTATGTGTACAGATGTCACAATGTCACATTGCTGCCTGTTGTCTTATGATTTATCTCTATCAGTTCAAGGTCATCTCATTTCTCTCAAGTATCTGCAACAGGCATCTGGCCCAGACCATCACTTCATTCCTTACTCTCCCTCCATCTACTCATCCCAGCAGCCCTCCCTGTCCCCCTCTGTTGTCAAGGTCAAATCAAATTGGATCCTACCCTCCCCAGTTTTCCCCTCTCGGCTGTGCCTGTGTGTGTGTGTGTGTGTGTGTTCACTTATACATCACCATATAAATAAAAACCTGCATCTGTATGTCTGCTTTGTATCAGTGACTGTACATGAGCCTGTAACTTTGTCCATCAGTTTGTGTGTGTGTGAACGTGAACTGAATTTATTTGCTCACTCCCGCGTGTTTAAGTGCAGGCGTGTATCCTGTGTGAGATATTGCAAGTGTGTGTCTGTGTGTATGTGTGTGGCCTCTGAATGGTGCCCCACCTGTGTGAACCCTTCTTGGTGCGGCTCGCTGTCATTAAAGATTTCTAGGTCCCAAAGGAACAGTTATGTGCGTGTGTGAGGCCCCATAGAAGAGCTCACTTATACATCTATATGGACCTTGACAACAGCCTAGTGTTTGATCTGCCTGTGTTACTTCAGATATGAGTATCTTTGTGTGTTTGTGTGTGTGCATGCATGTGGATATATATCAGTGCTTGTGGGTGTGAATGTAGGTGTGCAGGTATTTTTCAGGTTCTTTTTCCTTGTGTACAAGGGACAAAAGCAGATAGCGGTTGTATTTATTGTGCAGTCTCTTTCTCACACTTCCCACCTCTCTCTCACTCTCTCTTGCTCACTGATCTGATTGCAGATGTAAATGGCCTCTTATTAATCTTGATACCAGCGAGTTGAGGCTTTGCTCCTGTGGAAATCAATCAAATGTGCACTGCCTTACAATAGCAATCTTTAAACAGACACACTCACACACACATGCCCCGTGTTCGCACAAAGGCAGTTATGAAATGACTAGCTTAAACTAACAATGCTTAGACAGATGACGGAGTGTGTGTAAATGTGGGGCTATTAAACAGAGAATTGCTTTTCCTCTGCCTCCATAATGGGCTATAGGTACAGTTAGTGTACATTAGCAGGGGGTGGGGAGGGACAGCATGTCCTCTTGTGCGAGCCTAGTGGCCCTTAATCACGACTGTAAGAGGGTTTTAGGGGATCGGGAGGGTTAATGCTGAAGCGCAGATGCATTGTTGTGTTCTCTGTGTGATTTGTTAAAATTTAACCAAAGGGTATAGCTGCAGGGACGACCTATAGCTAAAATCTATCACTTTTAAGTACAATCAATGTTTAGGGTTTTCTTAATTGCCCCTATTAGCTTGTTTGAGTTCAGGCATATTGTTGGTCCATGCTGTGGGCATGATTTAGTAATCTGCTGAATTTTTTTTTTCCCTAAACCAACATTTTGCATGGGAACCTGTACGTGAAATTCCTAATTGGATCAAATTAGAATGCAAAACAAATTGCTGTAGCTTGTGATTGTCGCTGTGGTTTCATGAAATGTGTCCTCAAAGCAACTCTTTCAAGAAGGGGGAAACATGCCTTTTATTAAAATACAGGACTGTTCAGTTTTGACACTTCAAATGTCTCTTGTTCTCTCCTTATTATACACATGTAGCTTTCCCATTGTAAAGCTTCTGATAATCGCAAACTATACTCTAATTTTTCAAGTATTATCTGCTGCACACTTCTTTAGATAAGTGACTTGTCCTTTTGCTAAAACTCCATCTATGCATCTGCTTTGATGCTTTCCTTACTCTTATGCCAAACATTATTTATTCAACTTTGACTCTCTGCATATATTCTATATTTCTATACCTGTGTGTTAATTGTCATGCATGCATGGAGAGCTTCTGATTGTAGAAGAGCTATTGATTTTTTTTTATGCTTTTGATGATGATTGACTGAGGATGTGAATTTTTGATGCTAATCACTAAGAGCAAGATAAGAGAGAGGCTGAAAGAAAAAAAGTCACATTATCAACCAGCCGATCATTAGTTTGCTGCAGATCAGTGTGCTAATATGCTCAGCAGCACACGAGGAGCTTTAATTAGGGTAATGAGAAACAGCATTCAGCTGATATCAAAGTAATGACACATGCGGACACGCCCGAACATCTAAACAGAATATTTCATCTCTTCAAAAATGAGCTTTTCACATTCAATTACTCTCTATTATACGCTAGATAAATGTGGTCAGTGGTTGGCTTAGTGGTGATGAGTAAACATAAAGGCTGGAGATACGCATGTGTAAACACAAAGAGGACACCAAAAATGGATTCGCTAATCCTCTGATCTTTCTTTACTCTTCTTTTGCTTTCACTTAATTTCTTCCTTGTTTTTAAGCCTCTGTTCCTTCTTCTTGTCTTAAGCGGAAACAACAGTCATAAATGTGTGTGTGTGTGAGAGTATAGGCTTTTTAGCTCAGCATGCATTCTGCTCATGCCCTGTTTCTCCTCACACATCTGCCTGCCTGCATCAGTTGTAGTTTTACAACCAACAATATCATCATGTGCTTGTTGTTTAAGACCCAGCTATTCTGTTTGGATCTCAGCTCTGTTCTTGATAACATCATATGCCAGTGTAGAGAATAGACAATGGCCTTATGTTGCCTTCTTCTAATGCCCTCCCCAACACTCTTTTCTCTGCCTCTCTCTCTCTTTCCCTGCCTCTCTCCCACTGTGTTCTGGGCTCTCTCTGTCTCCCTCTCTCCTACCATCTGTTCAGTTTGCCGGGCATGGGTGGTTTTACTGCTTAAAAGGGACTCTCCTAACCACCCATATATGTCCATTTATTATTCTCCGTGGGTTGTTCTATTCTTGTCCCAGTACAGTAGTGAACGCTGACCAGTGCCTCGCTATGTTAAATAGGAGTGGAAGAGCTTTAGCGGGTCAGTGGATGCACGTAGAGGTGAGAGAGACTCACCCCTGCTAGTTCTGTAATGCAAAAATATGTGAAGGGGGGAGAGAGAAAGGAGGATAAAGGGAAAAAAATGGATGTGAAGGAGGCCAAAGTGAGATACAGTGTATCAAAAAGAGAACAGATGGCTGAAGAGAAAATAATTCAAAAGAAGAAAAAATTGAGAGATAGATCAGAGGAAAATAAAGAACGAGGCAGTGAAGGAGACAGAGTTGTAGGCTGGGTCAGGGAATAATGATGCTGCTGCATTTTTAATAGTTGGCCACTTTGTAGCGACCCTTGTCTAATGGATTCTCTGCCTCTTAAAAGCTCCTGTCAGAGCCCTCTACCTCAAACAGTTACACCACGGAAATTGCTGAGGGCTCCAGTAGTCCCCACACTTACTTGCAGATTGTCCGATGATCTAATATTGTCTGGCAGCAAACATTATTCCAGTTAGTACACAGACGTTTTGGAAAATCCTGTTTAGAGGTAATTTTGCTTACATGAAGCAGCTTTGGAAAAACTGAGAGCTTAAAAAAATGTCCAAGACTCAGAGAGACATCGCAAATCATTGAGATGTGTTTCAGCTTTTAGAACAAAGATTCTGACAAAGACTTTCATTGGTGGAATGAAAAAGGAATGACAAAGAGCGCAATCTTTAGCTGTTAGCTATTTTTAGTGTGTTTGTTTGTGTTTGAAAAACCTTTATGTAAATACCCACCCTAGTTACATAAATTAGGGGGCCAAAACATTAGAAACACCTCTTAATATAATGCACTCCAGTACGACACCACCACCTCAATAATAAACATTTAGTAGAATTATCACATTCTGACAGTTTAAACAAAAACTGAGAAATTATAATTGGATATTGGATTGTATTATATTAGGGTGTACCTAATAAAATGGCCAGTGAATGTATGTTCAGTTACCTCACATCAGTGCTTGAAAATAACGTGTTAGAAGATGAATACAGACTCTAAAATGTTTATGTTGTTCAGCTGCATGGTTCATGTCTGTATGAATTACAGGTTATTATATATTTATAATTAGAATATTACAAGTGATTACAAGTTGGAAGTTCTAACAACACTGTATAAACAACAGAGCGGAGTGTGTTTCACAGTGGATTCTAATTGTTTGTCTTCTCATTAAGATTATTTTAAATCTCAACTGGAACCTGTCAACATCACACGTATAAGTGAGAGAATAGTTATTTTCTTAGAAAATGGTAAGCAAACTATAAAATAGTATCGTCTGCTGTAAGTAGCAGGGTTACAAAATGTTACAAGATGTCATGTTCTTACTGGATTTCAATTTGCAACTAATTATGTATTGTCCTCTGCATTTACTCACTCACAAACTGCTCCTGTCTTGTTATTTCTCCTGCTGAAAAAAGATGTGCTGGAATTCTTGTCTGTGTTGGTTTCAGTAATCTTAAAACCTGTTTCTAGCTTAGCTGTGTGTAGTGAGGGACCCTTTTTACACCGAAGCCGTTGACCCGTGATGTCCTTGTGTCAAGCTGTTTACACACAATGTGGGCCTGAGATATGAGTCAGTGTCACAAATTTAGTCTATATTAAAAAATATATATATGAAAAAAAGGCAAATATCTATAAAGCTGATGTTCTTCTTTTGTCTCAGATCTTGTTAATATAGACCATAAAATTGGAATTATAGTAACACTTTGTGTTCACCAACCAAATATATTTATAATATTGAAAATATTCATCTATAACACACAATTGTTTTTTGCATACATTCTGCATATTGAATACATGATGTCATTATTACTGTCAGCATGGGGATTCAGTTGGCGCATTGCTTATTCTCATTTTTCATTCATTGTGTGAACTCCCTGGTGGGAGTGTGATGGGGTGGGGTGTGAGGGTTTGTGCACTGGTGGGCAAGTGATCCCTACACCAGAGACCAGACAGATAATTGAAAGAAAGGCCTGTGGGATTTTCCCCCGTATGTCCTTCCTTATCCTGCTTAGCTGTTGCTTCCTTCCCCTATCTATCTCTCCGCTCTCGTTTCCTCTCAGTCATCTCCTCGTATCTGTTACTATATCTCTTCTTGTCTCAAGGTAGTGCAGGTCAGACATGTTAAAGGAAAATTCCACCATGAATTTCACACAGCGCTTCTTAAGAATTTGACATGCTAGATCCAGCTACTTATTAAAAGAAGAGAGAATAAAGGAGTTGCGATACCTGTAGTAAGGAGAGTCTGACTTTTCTTTAGCGTAGCTGTCATCACTTGTGAACCTGTAAAATGTTTGACCTTCTCTGGCAGCTGATGGACTACAACTTTTTCTCAGTAACCACAAGATGAGTGTAGCAACAACAGGAACCTAAATTCTGCATCATCATACTATCTGTCTATACTGTACATGTTCAATTCACATTATAGTTTCCTCAGCATTTCCTCCTAGCATTTCTGGTTAAAGATGATAATAATGCTGAATAGCCTGATAATGTATCCGTAATCCATCAATCTAGTGTTGTGTTGGGTAAAATTGTAAGTATCAGCCCCTTACCTCAATTATAAAGCCAGACCAAGCTCTTAGGGTTAGATTTAGGTAGTCTGTAGTCATATAAATTAGAGCTCATCGTTAGATCCCTGCATTCTACACATATTTGCCATGCCGACACTTATGATAGGCCTTAAAGCACATGCTAAGGTTAAAGCCCACAAAATGAGATCCTGGTATTTACCAGGATTTGGGCCACATACCAGCAAGACGCCCATATTTTAAACATGCATGTGCTTGAGTATCTGTTCGAATGCATATATTTGAGTTTGCAGACGAAAACTACCACCTCCCCAAAATGGCGGTGTGTGTGAAATTCTCCATCAGTGCCAGTGTATGCACTGATTATTTCAGTGCAACACTAAAAAATATGTGTTCATATCATATTTCCAGTAGAACCACTTGGACATGTGCAAACTAGTAAGTCAGAAGATTTATATTCTGTATGTTTGGCATCTCAGAGAAGAAATTTCTTGTGTATTCACAAGAAATATTTATCTATATGATTTTTACAGATTGCCACGTTACCAGATAATCTCATTAGTATGATGAGAATCCATAATAATAAAAAATGGGGGAAAGAGTTTTTCTCATAAACAATTATATATTTCTGAGAAGCAATAATCTTAAAACCCAGGAAAATATTCAACTCTCCTGGATACTCTTGCATCACACATTAGTAGCTTCTAACCAGTGGTAGCATTTAAGATAATCTTACTTGCACAAAAGAACGTAAGAAACATTTTTGCATCCTGCAGCACAGTAGCAGTAACAGCTGTGAACAAACACTGGAGCTCAACCTCAGTGTTCTTTCTCAGTCTGAGAGGAAAATATAAAGAAATGCAGTTAAACTCTATAAAAATGCCACAGTGTTTGCCCTTAAAGACAGTTTAGTTGGGTTA
This sequence comes from Sandelia bainsii, assembly GCA_032362345.1. NCBI lineage: Eukaryota > Metazoa > Chordata > Actinopteri > Anabantiformes > Anabantidae > Sandelia > Sandelia bainsii. The sequence goes on along the minus strand of JAUMHL010000009.1, from coordinate 17,242,169 downwards.
CAGACACACTCTTGTCCCTGAGCCAGAGGTGGCTGGCCAGGCCAAACATCTCCTATTCCCTGCTAATGAAATCCTGAATAAAACCCTCCCTGCTCAGCTTGATCCCACACATACACACCCACACACACAATTAGACAAGGACACATACACAAACGTAGACACACATTCCAGTACGCGCACACACATGCAGAACCCCTGCAGCCCCAGCCAGGGATTATCCAGTGAAAACACTCCTTTTGTTGGGCCTCAGTAAAATTACTTTTTGGAGCTCTCATGCTTTTATCATAGTTGTCTACGTAACTATGTGTGGGTTTTCTGGGTTTTGTGTGTGTGTGTCTGTGCGTTTGTCAGTGAAGGTAGTCCGAGCACAGGCTGTTGCTGATTGCATGGAGTGCATCCAAAGTGAATGGTTACTAATGACACTTGAAAGTAAGCTGTTTATATTTCCCTCTGTTGGTGTGTGTGTGTGAGACAGTGATCGTGTGTGTGTCCCTACTCATATGCCAGTGAATTTTTTAAAGATAGTATAACACCAAATCACCACGCTGAGTTGTGTGTTGGCAGGCCGGTCTGCTGTTTGTGACATTTCGTCTCGACATTTATGAATAAAGACACTGATACTTATAAAGAAGGCCGTGGTGACCAAAGTTGCTTCCTGTAGGCCTGCTGTGGCTTGAGCTCCACCTCTTTTATGAGGACATGTTTTAGAGGTTCTTCAGGACTATTTGGATGCTTTTGTCACTTTGTGTGTTACTGAAGGACGTGTTTGTTTTTTTTGGTTCAGTGGTTGTTCAGACTTCGATGCATGTCACTCCCACATAATCCTCCTACTACTACTGCACTCTCATTTTAACCATGAAACCGATCTTTTCCTAACCTTAACTAAATAAATATGTTCCTTAAACAACAAAACTTAACATAGGTTTAGAAGAACATGCTCATATGTGTCTTTTGATGGAATGGTGATTGGTCTAAAAACATTGTTGCTTAGGGATGAGAACTTTCTTACATGAAGCTGAGGCAGACTTCTGTAACACCAGCAAATGTATACTCATACTCTTGTTGGATAAGTATTTTCTGCGGTACCAATTCACAGCCTGGGCAATATCCAACTCAGTTGACTGGGCTCAGATTGTTACATTGCTACATTCAGCTTCTATTCATTCACACTACTGGCCCTCCTCAGAGACTACCAGCCTTTCCTAAAGCTGTGTTAAAGTGTGTTGTTTGCAAGTATGTTTCGTGTGTGACTGTCCGTGTGTGTGTGTGTGTGTGTGTGTTTGTGCGAGTATTCCAGTGCGAGATGTGTGTTACTGCTTGTGCCCTAGACACAGAGAGATGTGGCGAGAGTGCCAAAGCGAGAGATAAACAGAGAATGTCAGAAAAGGAGGAGAAGTAAAGTATGTGCACGTGTGTAAGTGTACGAGTGTGTTGAGGGTCCAAACTAGCTTTGTAGCACTCAGTGAAGTGTTGATTTAAGTGAAAGTGGAGGGAGGAGATGGGATAAAAGGCCTGACTAGATTAGGCTGGCACACACCACTGAGGCGTGCTGCACTGGCCTTTCAGCACACTGAGTGCGCATGTGTGTATGTGTCTGAGAAACCAGCATTTATGTGACAGTGTTGAGGACGTTCAAATAGGGTTTGTGCCTGCAACTGTTGGATGCAGTTCCTCTGCTGCTAATAGTGCAGCTGTACAATAAAGCAGCGTATTAGCAGAGCCAGCACAGCCACTGTAAGAGCACTGATCATTGTTCTGACCTTTCAGCAATACTCTGTACAGCACAGAATAAGTTGTGTTATTGTGAAGGGGAGTTATGGAGGTTTTACAATGTCACACACAGTTCTGTATATCCTTACATTGTTTATCTTAGTGATGGAGATGGGAAATAGATTACAGAAGCAGTTTTTCATCTTTAGTTCTTTTAATGTACTGATAACCTTGCAGTTTCTGTCAGTAGGAGGCTGAATTACTGCATATTCAAACTCCCCCACCAGACGCCCCACTGTTTAAAGTCAAAGTAGTCTCCAACAATAATAGTTCATTGGCTAAGTTCTTGCAGAACTGTCTTTCCCTGTTAGTCTCTCTGTGTGACAGGTGAGGGTAAAAATAACATTTAAAGTGGTTTTAAATGCTTGAGGTGTGCCTGATTTAACTCAAATAGACAACAAAACAGCTTGAAAAGCTGTACCACAGCTTGTAAAATTTGACAAGTCATCTGCCCTCTTGCTTATTTAAATATTAAAGGTGTATTTCACTGCTCTTTAGCCAAGGTTTAAAGAGCACAAGACACTCAGCTCACTTATTATTGCTGAGGTGTTAGTGCAGTAAGGCTTAACAGTCATTGAGCCTTATTTATTAACAAACAGTGCATAAAATGCAGTTCACTGAGTCCTGGGATGTCGCATGTTGGCAATAGAGAAAGAGTCCAGCCCAGCCACTGCTAAATAGTAGTCCATAGTTGTTCATTTTTTCCTTCTGTTTAGTGCTGCTTGTTACATTACCACCATGCTCTCATTTGTGCCAAAACATCAGAGGAGACAGAGTGTACTGCATGTGGTACAGCAGTGATCAGTGGTCACGCACAGTACATGTACATAGCATGTAGCTGATGTTTATCTTTAAAGACTTATTAAGCATGCATGTGTCTATACTTGTGGATGCCATTTATAAATATGTTAAAATGTACTTTTAGAAGATGTGTATTTAATATGTCCTACAAGGCACTATATTAAGAATACCAAGAATTTCTGTTATATATAATACTGATAAATATACTGATATTAAATAAATCAGGATGTCTTTCCTTAACTGATATTCCATTGGTTTACACCTTGGAATAACACCTCTCTAATGTTCCATGTCTCCTACCAGCAATATCAAAATGCAGAAGCAACACACCATCACCATTTCATATAGACTATAAAACTCAGAACATGCATGCACATATGCAGGTGTAAATGAGATGCACTGCAAATATTTGTCTATGCAATAGAAACATGCATACACATGCACATACACATACATATGCACATAACAACTGTCAACTGCTAGATTAGATGCAGTGGAGGCTCTGAGTACAGCAGGAGGAGCATTCAGTGCACCGCTGTGACAGAAAATACTAACTGTAGCACTCTTACCATTATCAACCCTAGAATTATCCTCTCAGTGGAGGTCTCACTCGGTCCTCCCTGTCTTTCTCAAGAAGAAATCAATGATGCGGGGGACACTCTGCATGTGCAGTGGGAGACCCACCTGCATACAATACATACAATAATAGCAGATGGGATTTTTGTTCTGTAGAGAATGAGACAAGAATGCAGATGTAACCTGATGATATTGCTAAATGTGCCATCAATATATGAAGAGTCCATTTTTTTTGCGGTGCTTGCTAAAATTAACATACAGTACTAAAGACTGAATTTAACTTTAGTTATGCATTATGTCAGAAGCACTGTAGTGGATTAAGTACTGAGCTGACAGAGGTGAAACCTCAATCAATCTTCTTATTGCACTGCAGTAAGTTGGCCAAAGCATTACTTTTTAAAAAGTCAATGTACTTCAGTAGTGGATATTACTTGTAATGGAAGGCTATTTGCAAAAATAGGAAGAAATAAAGAAACATACAACTGAAAATAGCACAAATGTGCTCTCTCTACTCCCACTTTACTGCATTCACAAGCATTTACTGTACAGGAGCTGTATTACAGATCCATACAGCAGTGGGCACAGCAGTAGATTGTATACATAAGAGGGAGAATACATATCATAGAATAATGGACATTACATAATGGCACAGGTCCAGGTGGTCTCTGGAGGTTTGCACATCCACAGGATGTTGGGTCAAAAAAGGAAAAACACATTGGCAGAAGAGAGGATTAGAGTGAAGGATGGGCAAAGGCACAGATAAAGCATAGAAATGGCAAGAAATGGGATCACAGGGAAATATGAAAAGCTTTTAAATTAAGTTTATGAGAGAATCATTTTGTGGATCAACATGTAGGGAGGAATCCCTATGGGTGGGAGTCATTTAAATTTCTAAAATTAACTTTTTCAGATAGTGTGAGAAAATGCAAATCAGCAAAGGCATCATGGCAGACACAAAGCTGAAAAACTGTGATACAGATTTCAAAACATACAATATGTACTTTCTAACAGTCAATCAAGAGACAGGAAGTCCAGCTGACGTACAGATTGAGCGGCGAACCCAGACAGACGGGAAATGGGGTTGACAAAAGTGAAGAGGAAAAACAGAGACAAAGCAACAGAGTTAGACTCTTGCTTTCTTCCAAAGTACAGCCACAAGCTGTTAGTCTCAGTCTGCCAACCTAGCTCAACTTCCCAGCCATAGATAAGCTTAGTGTGTGTGTATGTCTGTACATAATTCATAATGGAAGTGTAGCCAAATCAAGATCTAGTGATGATCATGACCAGTGGCACAAAACAGGAGACAGAAAAAGAATGGGAAGAGAGAGAGAGAGAGAGACAAGGAAAAGTGGAAATGCGAGGAAAATTGTTATACAAATATAGTTACAGGTTACAGAGCATGAAGTACTTTAAATTCATCCCACACTTACCTGTATGCACCAGCATGTGCTCCCTTACACATTCCCACAGGCTTCTGGAGTATAACTCTCTCTCCTCCTTCTGTTTCTCTATCTCCCTTCAATGCCTCCCTCCCTCTTTTACTTTCAAAGAAGGGTAATCCTTCTTGTAGCTAATGTGCTGTGACATTTCATGGTACAATAGGATTTGGGAGACACTGTGTATTCTCATGGTGCTGGGGTCTGGCTGATAACCTCACTGTCTGGGTGATTTTAGACTACAGCAACTCTTGGACTTTTGTTTTTCCTTTTTTATCTCACTTTAGAAATCTATAATTCACATCTGTAATTCACAACAATGCAATACCGAGGTGACAACACTGTTATTGGTAAAGCTCAGTAACCACAGACTGTCACGCAACACCACAGATGAAAAAAAGTACCGTTAATTAGATCTCATTCATAAATTTAACATGGCATGAACAGCAAAGACAGGTTTTTCTGAGTTGTGACACAGATGACAGCTGATAAAATAATTCATGTTAAGTGAGTTGTGAATATTTGACTTGTACACTATATGTTCTTATTTAGAGAAGATATTACTGGAAGAAAATTAAAGATAGAGAAAGTGTTTTATGCTGTTGTGGATTTGAACTTTAGAAATAATTGCACTGGAGGCACAGAATATTAACACTAAAACAATACATAAGTCAAAACAAATTGTTTAATTGAAATTCCACTAAAATTCACCAGATGAGGAAGAGGGTTGAGATGAGATCCTAATTTTGCCGTGGAAGTCCATTGTAATAATAATAATAATAATAAGTCCATTGTAATTGCATAACTAGAAAAGTTGTACAGTTTAGCTTTTGGCCACTGGCTAAAGATTTTCATGACAGGTGATTGAAAACCTCTGCAAAAAGCAAGTGCTGTAAATTTCAAGTAGATTCCAAGTCTTGTGTGGTTGTCACTGAAAACAACAAGTTAAATGGCATAATAATGATGGAAATACTTATTTTTAGGCAGCATCTGTACAATTAATCCTATTGTCATCAGTGTTAAAAGAAGAGAAACTCACTGACGGCCAAAGTGCTTATCTCACCAACAGAACTGATGTGTGAGGATAGAATATGTGGGCAGGAAATGTGCTCATCAACCTTCAGGCGTAGATACTGTGCTGCCAGAGTACCTTCAACTAGACGGTGCTTAGAGAGGGAAATGTTGTAAGAGATAAATGTTGAATAGTTAGCATGGCATTTGTTGGGGATTATTCTTGTAGGCTGTCAACAAAGCAGATTGTTTAATAGCAATAAAGAACATCAGAAACATACAAAACAATAAAGATGAATGAAGGGAAGATGCAGTCCTCAGTGCCTCACGCTTTTACCTTTATATTAAATGAATAAACACCCTCTAAATGGTCTTTGATATATTTTTTTGTGGTGTACTTTGAGTTAACAGAACCTCTGAGATACATTTTACAGGTTTCACAAGCAGACAAAACTCTGAATTCAATTTCTTGGCGTCCTGGCACTTTACACACACATAGCCGAAGCAGTTGCAGACGTGTCTGCACATCGAAGCATGCGCTCGACATAATTCTTTCTTTTGCTGAGAAATTCATTGTACCTGCTTTGATATTTTTCATTGCTATAAATACGATTCCTTCTGTCTGCAAAAAAATGTTGAATAAGTCAAATTGGCACAGAGAGACATTCAGAAAAAATAAGAACAAACCGTGATTATGAGGTTATGACAATAATGACTTGCCCTGAAAAGGCTAATTCCATTCACGACCTGTCATTTTCCTCTACGCTAAGACAAGCCTTAAATCATCAAAGGAAAAAAAAAGCCTCCAAAGCTGCATGAATGTCTTCCTCAGCTAAATACAGATTACAACTGAAGTGAGCAGAGTGTTTATCTAGCTAACAACCGTGCCACGGGACTAACATCTTGTCGTTATGATTTGCCGTAAGATTTCTTTTGAGAGCGTGACAGCGAACACGAGACAGATAGAAGCTGAGAAGTGTCACGCCCAGATTCATGAGACGGGGTTGGCAACCCTGCTATTGCTGTTTTGGCTGACTGTGTTATACCTGGAGGAACTCAGCGTACACTGTAGCCAATTTAGTTGGAGCACAGCTGCTAAGAGGCTCCCTGAGGTGTGTGTGTGTGTGTGTATGTATGTTCCAGGATTAAGCCACAGCACCAATTAAAGCCTCAGACTGGTTTTTAAAGGATAAATTATTAACAGCAGAAGTGACCTCTCTGGTGGCCTTTCTACCCTCCTATGATGTTCTCTTGTATTCTTCTCTCCATCCTTCCTCTGTCCCTTCCTCTTCTTTTGTCTTTCCTTGCTTCTGTTTTTATTCTCTACAGTCATTTTTGTTTCACTATTTGCCAGTGCCTCGCTGTCCTTGTACAACCTCTGAAATATCACGGAAGGATTTTTTTAGAAAAATATTTTGATACCTTACTCTTACTCTCATTTTCTCACTAAGAGACTAAGACTAAAGTGGCAGAATGGCAGAGATAGGGATATGTTCTGTCAGTAAAACATATTGGAGAAGGATTTGTTTCTGTTTACTCCATTGCCTCTCTCTACCTTGCATCTGTGATATTTCTCTTTCAAGATGTGTTTTTCCTCACTGAGTACTTTGGTATATTTATGCCTCCAGGATAAAGTTGGGCTTGATTGTTGCTCTATGCAGCTGTATTCCCATTTTCCCCCCTGTGTTCAATAGAAAAAGCATGTTAGCCAGTAATGGATACTTTTAACCTTTTCCAGGTAATTTAATCAGGCCTTTAAATCAATCCAAGCACACAGTGTCTGGGTTATGATCGGTGAATACACTGACTGCTGCTCTCTCTGTTCAGCCTTTTTTTTTTTATGGCCAAACCATGTCTCCTTCTGATTTGATGAATGCTTCAGTGATGGTTTCTGAATTATAAATGGTTGCTACTGTGTATTATCTCTCAGGAGGACAAAAGAGTAGTGAGGATTGACATTGTTTATAGACTTAAATCTTTTTAACACCGGGGTCAGCTTCATGCTGTCATTCAGTTTTCCCGCAAATGGAATTTCCTGTGGAAAACGGTGCAACATCCCCTCACGATATTTTATTGGTCCAGAGGCTCGTCAAAGTCCAGAAGCAGTTTGTTTGGCAGTTGACTCTGTTAGCATTCTGTTGGATCACTACACATACAATATAAATTGGCAGTTTCATTTCAACAGTAAAGTGCTAATCCAGAGTGTGAAATTATGAAGCCTAACTCATGTCATGTGAGTCTGATGTGTTCCTTTGCCTCTTTAGTCTGGCAGGATGTCTTATGTATTCTCTCTGACGTCGTTTTCAACATGTTTCTGTCTAATCTTCCGCTTGAGAAATAAAATTAATTATAAAAAACATAATGATTTGAATGAGCTCTGTCTTTGTTACAATGCCCTATTATGGATTTTCCCTCTAGATATCCTCAGGTCATCATCTGATCTCAGTCAGCCGGCTTGGATTCCACTCAATATGCTCTTACACTCTCTTCTTCCCTCCCTCCCCTTTTCCCCTCTTTCCTTCTATCCGTCTCTCTTCTTGCCTGAATATTTGCTCCTCTCAGATTCGATGAACAAATTTAATTCTAGCAGAGAAAGAAACAGGAAGGAATGAGTGACACAGTGAAGGAAGGAAGCAGAGTAATAACGAATGGTCAGTGACCCTGAGAGCAGACAAGGTAAAGATAAGTGTGTTTAAATCAGACCTGGTTGATCTGAAGGAGGGAGGCATATTGAACCATGTTACATTAGACTGAATATAGACGTAGCAGTGCATTGACCCTGCAACGCTGCTTTCCTTACAAGTGGAATTCCAGTAAACCCCGCAGTTCCAGTACAGGATCATATGAGCTAAATAATCTATGTTCAGACGCCTAGTGCACATCACGTCTTACAATTACACATTCTGTTTACTACCATAGCTTAGTGAGCTGACCTTAAATAGAAGTTGTTGTTTACAGTGTTTTCTTATGACTTCTATTAGCATTGATCACATGGTACGTAATACGTCAACCTTGGGTTTGTTTTACAGTACAGTTCAGCTGTGTCCTGTTGTTGAGTGCCAAGTCACATCCCTCCCTCCTGTAGGGATATGGATGTGTATTTGTGAATTTGACAGTTCTCACTTTTAAACTGTACAAAAATTGAATGATTTTAGTTCAAAGGCATATAGATTTATACTTTATGGACATATAATGTACATGTATACATATGTATTTGCCTTATATTAAAAGCTAATAAGCTTCTGCTATATAGCATTTAATAATCTTTTTCATGTGGCATAAAAAATATTTTGACTTTGTGCTTGGATTTTTATGTTTAATAAAAATTGTCTTAAAGATCTGATGCAGCTCATGCTGCATTATTATGGATGATCTTACTGTTAACTTGGAATCTTTTTCCATTCAGATTTTTAAGGGAACCATGTTGAAAGTCATGTTGTGCCGCAAGTACACACAGCTTGTGTTAGACCAGAGACTGTAGAGGAACAACATCTCACAGCATCAGATAATGAATCATATTTACAGAAAGCGCCAGCTTTCTGCAAATTGTTGTGAGCTGCTCGGCCATTGCATATAACAGCAGAATTACTGTTTCTACAGAACTCCAGGTGGCAGGATAATAGGTATAGAATATTGTTTGGTCATTTATTTTAGTGTAATTAAAAATGTATTTTTGTGTATTTGTGTGTTGGACATAACAGAAAGGTTTCTGATTGAGGAGCATCTGTGTGCACCTGTGCCAGGTATTGCAACAAAAATTGCACTGCATCTGGATTTGTGATAAAAGGGGAGTCTGAGCTGATTTTATCACTAATGCCAAACGAGCATCAAAATTGCACTATGCCAACTAATCAGCATATACACAGCTTATGCTATGCCTCCTCTCCCACATAGGTGCAAACAAGTTCAACTGGCTCCAGGAAAATTGCAAAACAGGTGCAGAGTAAATAAATAGATTTTCACAGAGGAAAATTGCATAAAGACTGCATTTGGACTTATGCTGGTATTGTGCCTACAGGAAAATAGAGCCCTTAGTGTTGTTATAACTGACAGGTTTATCTAAAGTTATCTTTTATGTTTTAAAAGTAAGTGGTCTGTTACATGATATTGAAGGGCATTTTCTCTGTTTGTGTTCTTTTGTTTAGGAATGCATATTACCATATTATAATGTGATTGGTTATTTCAAGGAGTTTATCCTGGTACACAATAAAACTGAACAATATTGATGTGATTTAATATATTTTAGACTGGCACTGACTCTGTTGAGTGTTCTGATAACTTCCACCTCTGCAACAGACTTTCATAATGCGGAATATAATCACCAACACCTCATATTGTTACTTGGCTGCCTGTTTCATTAATTTAATAACTTACACCATTTCCATTTCTGGTGTTTTGTACACCCACATAATATACTGTATGTCACAACCTATGATGTTTATAGAGAAATTTTAATTGATTCACTAATGAGGCCAGACCCACCCCAACATACATGCACACATACACATTGCTATCTTTTCAATTCAATTCAATTCAATTCAACTTTATTTATATAGCACCAAATCACAACATAAGTCATCTCAAGGCACTTTACAGTGTAAG
>JAUMHL010000009.1:17180037-17231873 GCA_032362345.1 Sandelia bainsii | reverse complement strand
TCACCCAGCTGGCCTGATTTCCCAGCTGCTGTGGGACTACCGGGAGACCGCTAACCTGAGCTATGCTAGGTGGTTCCACACCAGCTACCGGGGCCTGACTATCTGGTTTGTTTTCCATAGTGCGGAGCCGAGTTTCCAATTTGGCCAACCTCACCTCCAAAGCTACAAATAAGCTACATTTGTTACCGATACCATTACCACTAAAGGAGGCAGAGAAGCTAAACATATGACAAACTGAGCAGGACAGAGAGGGAGAGACAGAGGGAGACAGAGAAGCCATAGCTAACAGTACTGGAACAAGCTAGCGGAGCTAAGAAAACAAAATAATACACAGTTAGCAGGAGTTTTTAAAACAAGTGATTGAGTAATCCAAGTGTCTGATTTAACTCTTAAAACACTCAGTGTCCAACAATCAGTGAATGAGTCAGCTTAGAGTTTAGAAATTAATTTGTAATCAAACCCACCGAGCAGGAGCAGGAACAGCAAACAATCCGCGTCGGATACAGGAAGCAGCTGTAGTAATGCACTTCCCACGTCTCTCTCTCTCTCTCTCCCAAGTTTCTCAGTTTCTCATTTTTGCTGAGAGAAGACAAAGCCAACACAGAATTGTGTGCACCCCCACACACAAACCCACCAATTCCTATCGTTTAGCTTCTCATTGTTGCTGTGGAGAAACATTATTCTGTCTGCACACTTATTCTATAGTCTGCATTCTTTGACCTGATGCTATAAAAGCATTGTGTCTTATTCTTACGCCCTCTTATTCTGATGGTAATTTGACTGCCTGAAAGGCCTGGCAAATGATTGTTCTGTCTCATTCAACAAAATATGGTAAAAAGTCATTCCTCGGATTAAAAAAAGCTCTGCGGTGGATTTCCAGGGCACTGTTGTCATGTGTGCAGTTGCCTGTCGGCCCCCTGTTCATATGTTAATGAGCCAAAGCTTGATTGTTTCCTCATATTTTAATTTCCTGCATGATGTTGGACGAGAGAGGGAGTGTGAGCATGCAGAAGAGATGAGACAAGAGGAAAAGAGATGACGGGCCAAGAAAAGTAGAGAGGGCAGAGCCTGTCGGCAGCTGAGGAATGAGGAGGAGGAGGTGAAAGTTGAAGCTGAAAGATGAGGAGATTAAGTCATATAGGCGGAGGAGAAAAGCAAAATGTTTGACAAGAACAGTAAGAGGTGAGGGACATTATTAATATGCAAGGAGGAGATGATAAGATAAAGAGAGATAAAAGCACTGCTGGATGATAAGTGGCATGTAGGAATATACAGTTCACCTTTTAAGAACACATCCAGAGTTCATTAGCAGTAACAAAGAACTACAGCAAAGCCTACTGCTGATAGAACTCTGCAATATTTAACATGGTTTCATTTTAAACTTTGAGGGGAGTCACCAAAGAACAATGAAACTTCCATACTTTTCCATGTTATATAGATTTTATATAAAGCCAATCACGAACCTCATCTGCGGCCGTTCATTGTGCAGACTGCAGGGATGAAAAACTGACCGGGGGCAATGAGAGGAGGAGCGAGAGAGACTTCCTTGAATAAACGAACTTGTCATTTGCATAAATATACATAATAAAAGAGCTTTGTGCAAAGCTCCTCTTCAATATGCATGTTTTTTCCCCTTTTTGTAACTTGCATTCTAGAGGTCATGCAATTAAGAATGAAGAATGTAGCTTATGTTTTTTTTTAGAATATACTTAGATAGGTGGAGAAGAAATCATCAGGATGGGTTTTGAAGTATAATGTAGTGGAACTATTCGGTTGGATGTCACTCAGGAATGTTGTTTTAGAAAGAGGGTGCAAGGTTAGCTGCTTCTGTGTAGTTAACATTTTTAGTTTTGGTGATTGTTAACAGCAAAGACAGCACATATACAAGAAAACAACTTTCAACAAATATACACATTCAAAATACACCCAGATACAGAAAGTTGTTGCATAAGTTCATGTTTGTGGGTTTGTCACTAACAGTTCCCATAACCCCACATACAATCACTCACTCAGCCATGACCCCAAGAACAATAGCTTCGAATTAGTCTCAAGTTAAACAGCATGCCTGTAAACTAACACATACCCCTCGACCTCTTTGGTCTTTGACCTTCTCAAAAACAACACCACTGGAATTTGCTGAGAGTTCAGCAGCTCACCACAGTCTCCATCATCTCCTTATCTGCCAACAGGTCAGTGAGCACCAAGCTCAAACTGGATGTCCTCCTAGAATGTTAGTGCAACTTGTTTGTGACAGCCCAAGTGCTGTTGAGGCTGCTGTTGCTTATGTTAACAAGAGAGATAAAGAGGTAGACAGCTGGAATGTGGTGTTCCTCTGGGTAGCAACCTAAATGACCTGATCTTCCGAGGAGACAGCAAGAAACTGGGGAGGAGTCATTTGGGAAAGGAAGCTAGAGTGTGATGAGAGATAAGGAAGAGGGGAAATTTGGGATATAAACAGGAAGACAAGAGAGAATGAAAGTGAAAGTACTGTACTTGAAGTGTTATGGTGACTAGATGAATACGCAGAAAATCAGATCAGTAGCTTTATCACATTGCTAGTTCTTAAATGCTGGAACAAAGACTTCATATCAGGAGGAGCTCAGCAATGACAGAACAGATTTTTATTAGATGAGACAAAGGAAACGTTTTAATGAAGAGGATTTTAGCAGGAGTATTTTTATATCAGTCAAATATACTGCATTGCATTTCATCTTAATTGTAGTTGTACAAATGTTGCTGTTTCCATCTGCATTATTCTTCTGATGAGAAGGGAAATAGGTCAGACTACATTCTGACAGGTCAACCTTCTGCACTTTTAAAAGTGATCGTTTTCCACTCTGACTGAAAGTGATTTTAAATCTAGGATGATGAAACTAGCAGACACCCTGGTAAAACACCATATCCAGTTGCTTCTGTCTCTGAAAACTGCAGGGTTGTATGCAGGTCCTGAAAACCCTAACTAGATTTAAATTATATTAATTCTAGCTATTTGCTTAAGGGTGTAATAAAATCTAGTATTACACTTGTAAAATATAGTGGTATGTTTTGTCCAGTGACAAATGACACCATTCACAAAGACTTATATTTCATTTTGTATTTTAACTACAAATTTGAGCTGGTATTTTATGGTAAATGGTAAGAAAAGAGGTCTGAAAGCCTTATATTTAACGATCTCAAGGCAAATCATTTTCACTTCCGCTGAACTGACATTTGAAATGGTTTTATTAAATAGGCCTCAGGTGTGATACTCTCCAGACTAATCACAATGTATGCATCTAGCCTACAGTACACATTCCTCACCTTGTCATGTGGAAACCTGGAAGTATATTGGATATCACTAGCTATCTCACACGGCATTAACTTGACTTTTAACTTTTAACAAAAGTTGTCTGCTTCCATTAACATAACTTTTACCTTCCTTTGTTTTTTGTATTTCTTCTTCTGTATTTCTCTCTCCTGTGTTGTGATTGTAACACCCTGAGGCCACATCCAATCAAACAAGGCCTGGAGAAACCAATCTGACACTGAAGTTGTTTTTGTCAATTCCTAAATAGATGATTTGTTGTCTTTTCAAGGTTTCCAACAGAATTGGCTTCATTCAGCTGCTTGTGTAATCTTCGAACCTGAATGGTACTGTACACTGGAACCCATGTTTCCGTTCTGATGTATTCATAATCTCTTCCTTAAACCCATCCGTTGCTGTGTTTAGAGGCGCTGAGTGTAAGGGAGAATTTCAGTGCTGGACCCAAAAATAGCCCACATTCTTTCCTCTGTGTTTCAGGAAGTATCAGAAGAGGCTGGAACAACCCGCTCTCCAATGTCCCATCCTCTTTCCCCTAGTACTTTCTCACTCAGTTCTCTTCATCAGCCATCAGCTTTGTTCACCATTTATCCTTTTCTTGGCCAGCTTCTCTTTTGCTGTCTTTACTGGGTGACCAGCAGATTCACTAATGGGGGAAATTTACATCAGCCGGAATTTTTTTTGCATCTAATTCAACTTTGGTGAACTTTGAATCTCCATGTTTGACCAACAACAAGTCATTTTGGCAGATTCAAAACAGAGCAGGCTATAATAGCTAATTAGCTGTGTTGCACCTTCTACTTTTATTTAACTGTCCTCTGTTGGAACATAAACTGCTCCGCAAGAGCGTTTAGCTTGTCAGTTACACTAGTTTACTAACAAGCCATGCTGGTTGTCATTATGTGACGTTTAAAACGACGCATATTTTGCAAAGATACAAAATGAGACCAAAGCAAGCTGTTGTTTCAAAGATAAAAGAACTCAGTATTTGTTGGATTCAATAATGATATCCTTATGACAATTAAAAAAGTAACTCTTTACTAGTAAGTGTTAACTTATTAAGGTGCTCGGTCACCACAACCTGCCAGAACAGGTGCAGTACACCTTGGCATGCATCACTGCAATATTTGAGCTGTTATATGCTTTGCTCCACTTATCTTAGATTAGATGGGTGCAGCTCTTTCCACATATGTTCAGTTGGATTAATATCAGGACTTAGAGAAAGACACTTTTGAATGGTCAAATGTTTTCACTCTTTGCCAAACACAGCAAGGCATCCCAAACAACTGAGCCTCCTCACAATGACTTTTTCTTTTCTTTTCTTTTTCTATTCACAGGTACATAAAGCTACACCAACATTGTTTTGTAGCCTTTATCTTGACCATGCTTGGTAATTATTTCTTCTTTATCTTCTCAGGTGGTTCTTTGTTTTTTTTCTTGTCTATGTTCAGCGGTGCAGCAATTCTACCATACAACACAATGAGGACTTTCCCCAATTTAAATAGTGTGAATGATTATAAAGCTGAAGTCTCTTGTGTTACTTATTAAAGATAAGAAAGTGTTTGAAATGGCACTACTATTACCACTACTTCTAAGGAGTGCTAATATTTATTTTAAGGCCATTTTACAAGTTCTTTGTTTCTAGAAAAGTCGGGTCTTTTTTCTGAAATGCTATAACTAAAATGTATGATGCTAATTTGCTAGAACCTTTATTTATCTGACCAAATATTTTTTTCACATCATAACTTAATTGTATTTTGTAAATATAAGACATTTTTTATGCCTGTAACACACTCAAAAAACTGTGTTAAATCATCGTTCCTTTTGATTACACTCAGGATACTGATTGTTGTAGTTTTGCAGGAGGAATATTTGCCCATTCTTGCTTGATAAAAGACTTCAGGTGCTCAGTGATCCACAGTCGCTGTTGTCTGATTATCCTTTATGTGATTCACCATACATTTTCAATAGGAGACAGATCAGGACTGCAGGCAGACCACTCAAGTACACTTACTCTATACACTTACTCTATACTCAAGAACTTGGCATCCATTTTTTTCAAAAACAAGCAGAAACATGCCTGTGTTCCAGCTTATTTTGAGTGTGTTGCAGGCATGAATCTTTTTTGTTTGTTGTTTTGTTGTTTGCAATTTCTTGGTTTCCTGCACAAATTGGTCATGAAAAGTGATCTGATCTAGAAAAAGAATTCTGAAATAGGGTTTTTTAGAAAGAAATCAGCCCTTTTCACAGCTTATTTGTTTTATGCTTTGGCAACTCAATGGCATGCAGGTATGCCTGAAAAAAAGAAATTTTAATTTCAACACTCCGTTTAGCACTATTAGCCATGTCTGTATGCTTATCAAGTAGTCATAGAATACCATATAAAGAACACCTTGCAGCAGTGTTGTGCGGTGTGCTGTTGTTTGCAGGCTCCAATGTGCATGTAATGTATTAAAACGCAGTGACGGTGTTTGTTTTGTGTGACAGTTTGTGTCCCTGCCTCTGAGCCTTTTCCCCACTGCGAGAGCTGCTCCACTGTACTAAGTGTGTCAACAATACCAGCTGAGAGGCAGGCTTCAGTCCACACGCTCTGACTGCAGACTAATCTTTAAAAGATGGAAACTGGGAGAAAGAGAGAAACCAGAGTAGGAGGGAAAGAGGGAGAAATACAGAGTGAATGTGTGGTATAGAAAGATAGAGGTGAAAAGAGCACAAGGCTATGCAATGGTGGAGTTGAATTTCACAGTGAGAGAGAGGAGAAGAGAGGAGAACGCATGGATGCCAGGGAGAGGGAGTGAAAGAGATTTTAATGTTTCAAAGGATTTCCCTATCACAGTCTCTGACACATTACATACACAGCTCACTATCGGCCCGACCCTGACAGCTGCACAAATTGGCTGAAAGAGGTTCCCTGGGTAAAGGCTTTGATCATGTGTGTGTGTGTGTGTGTGTGGGTGTGTTGTGTCAGCGAGTGAGAGGAAGGAGGGAGGTTTTTTACATTTGTACATACCTGGACATCTGAGTGTGTGAACAGTATGTGTGTGTGAAGAAAGGCTCTTTTCTGCTCCACATTATGGTGGAATGATATGAATGTACATAGATAAGGTTGTTTGTGTGTGTGGGTAAAAAGCTTCCAGTCTGGGTATGTTTTGTGTATGTTTAGATGTTGCATGTCCTGGCATTGTGCTTGTAAGGATGCCATCTGTGCGGTGTCTTATTCTAAGCATGGTATACGTAGCTTTTATTTCCCTTTTAGATTTCAGCCTGGGGTCTTTTATTTGTATCTGACACTTCCCATCAAACTTGAATCCTTGTTATCTTTCAGGTGTGGTCTGTAAACAAACCCATTGTCAAAGGCTGCTATCAAATCAGCCCAAGACACAGTCCCTGCTTTGAAGCAGCAAGGTTTTCATTATCACAGACATCACATGACTGCACACATGCACTTCTCAGTACAGTTCTCAAACTGCTGGTCACTGAGTTGTGACCTGTTTACTAGCAACTAAAACCCTATCTTTAATAAGAATACAGTTTGAAGAAATAAGAATTACAGTCATTTTCCAGACTGCATACTTTTAGAAAGCACAACCATTATTGTATGTATAATATATTGTATTACAGAATATTTTAACCTGCAAATGATAACTGATCATATTTTTGTTACTGAGTTGTGATTCAATGTATAAAATGGCACTCTTTCCTAGTGCACAAGGTAACATCTTTGTATTTTTTGTTTTACTGTATCTGACTAAAACAGATTCTGTTTACAGTGATATTAAACAACAGTGAAAACAACAAATCTCACATTTGAGAAACCTAGAATCAGTTCTGATTGACAGCTGACTTAAGTGATTGGTGATTACTCTTCTACCATCTACTTCTTTTGATTCTGTCAACTTTAGCACAATTTAACATACATTTGCACTGTCAGTAGCTTGCAGACTCAGAGACAATATTTTCTCAGTGAAAACTGAATTGGAAAAATTCCAAACTGCAAGAGTTTTAGGAGGCACTTGCTATATAGAGAGGTATTTATCACAGCCATTACAACGAAGCATTACCTACTGTACAGTTTTTTGTTCATCTCTGTACTGTGTCATGTTTTTGTTGCATTGTATAAGCCCATTCTTGGCTGTTAGTGTGTAGCACTGGCCTGTTAATGACACTGCTGCACAAGCGCCATCTCCTTTTACTTCTACCTTTTCTGCTGTGCATGTGTAGAATCCTGTTAGTGTTGTCTTTTCTGCGATGCCTGTGTGTGTGTATGTGTGCCTGTCAGGAATCATGTGCTAGTTGAGGGAAGTACAGGTAATGGATTAATATAGGAGCTGGCTCAGGCTTCACATTGCTGTGTGGTGACAACCTGTCATTATCACAAACACTGTTTCACACACACTAGCACTCATGTACACACACTCTTCTTGTTTCACCTGCCTCTCTCCCTTCCATCCACTTTATTTCTCTCACATGTCTCATCAGGGCATACAGTGGAGCTGGTCTGTGATCATCTCAAACTGTTCCTAACAGTGGGACAGATGCTGAGGCCAGACGTCTTTGTAGAGCCATTGTTGCTGTTTTGCCCCAAACATCAAGGCAGCAGATAGTGTTTTGAATGCTTGCGGTCATATGAGCCATCAAACTTGTTTGCTTCTCCAAACTTAACCTAATAGTTTGCCTAAGGCACTGAGCAGGCAGGGTGGATGCAGTCTAAACTCATGAGTTCCAAACCTCCATTAATCCCCACACTGGCCTTTCTCGACGCCAGCAACAGTCATCTTATTAAGTCATTTAGTCAGTACTGAGCTGTGTAATTGGACAGTGGAGGCTGAAACATTTGAGTAAGTTAGAGGTGATAAAGGGCCCAAGCCTGAATTACCACTGGATGACTGGGTTTCTGCACTCATACCGCTTTTTTTTTTGTTTGTTAAAGGAGCAGTAGCGAGCAAGATCACTTATATAAAGAAAATGTAATTTGATTTAATTTTATTCCCTTGGATCTGTTTGATTCAAGCCTGCTTGTGCTGGAAAACAAATTAAATGATGTGATTTGCAGATTCTGTTTTCTAAATGACCTGACAAGACAATTCATGTTGATTTCATAGTTCACTGATTTATCTGTGGTCATGTCTGTGGTGTACACTATACATTATGATGACACAGACTAAGAAATGATGCTTATTGCATTGTCATTAAAGCAAATTAAAGCTGGATAAGTTACTGCTAAGAGGCAGCACAGCCTGTTATTATTACTACTACAAGCTCCTCTAGTAAAACTTGGTACCATGATCATCATGAGAACTACTAATTACACATATCCTGCTTCCTTAATTTGATGTGCTTCCTGTTGAATCAAGTTATTGTGGTGGGACTTGATGCAGGAAGAGATTATTCAAAATGATGGTTGGTTGGTAGAAAGATGTTTTGTTTAATGGATAGGAGCTTGAAAATAAATTTTTGTGATTATTATGGTGCAAAATATGGGTGAAAATATTTTGTTGTGACCTTAAGTGATCTTCCCTTCCCTTCTTTTCTCTGTCTCAATAGCAGTCGTATGCTCCTCCCCAGCCACCCATGGCTCCACCCAGCCCAGGCACAACAGGAGGAGGTGGTGGTGGAGGTGGAGGAGGTCAAGGAGGAGGACTAGTCGAGCAACTTAGTAAGACCAACCTCTACATCAGAGGTCTGCCACCTGCCACCACCGACCAGGACCTCATCAAACTCTGCCAGCCGTGAGTTCTATTCTATTCTATTCTATTCTATTCTATTTGAGCAAATCTGACTTGCATCACACAGCATCCCTCACTGTAGCTGGGTTCACTCCATTGCTGCATAGTTCATTTCTGCTTGTGCTAATTAGTTTTGCGTGAGTCCAACAGCAGCTTCTAATGAGTATCAACATTTTGCTTTTGACCTCTGTGTTCCTCCCCATGTGCTTCCTCAGAGGAAAAAACACAACTCAACTGGGCCTAACCCATCCGCTCCCTTCTGTACTGGGTCACCTACACACACACACAAGGACAGACACATATATCCTTCTGTTGGTCAGCAGAGGTTTTAAATCCCAGATTTTCTAACGTTGTGAGACACTGTGTGGCATATCTCTTTTTTATATTTTGTTATTGTTAACAAGTCCCATGAAACAACTAAAGTCAATGAACTGCCTCTACTAACCGTAAGGTCTAGGAATCCATTACTTGAGCTTTAGCTTATTCGTTTGTGCTTTAGCACATCACTGTTTACTTTAAGCTAATAAGTGCATATCAGTGAACCACACTGTTACTGTACACTGGGTGATGTATCTTCATTATGAAAATATGGGCACTGTGGTTTAATAATAGCTCCTGTATCACTTACACAGTCTCTCTGTCACTGGACATGCTCTTGGACATAGTTTTGTAGTATTATTAAGAATCACAGCTTTTTTTCTGCCTTTTTGACTTGTGCAAAGTTAACATGAAAAAATGAAATAGTCTCTACATGGTCCTGGGAATATCAGGACTGCACTATTCTGGCCTCTCTCAATCAGCTCCTGCAGTACCAGCTCCAAAATGACTCATTCATTGTAGCAGCTACATACTGAGCACTGACTGAGGCTGCGTCACTTCTGGCTACTGTAGTTCTACTCCCACAAATATATAGTTGAACGTATCTATTCTTGTTGATATTAAATTGGTGGTTGATGTGGTTACCCTGATTATTTCTGGTCTGTTGTAACCTGACAGGTGATATTATAGCTGTACACTGGACTCAGTAAAGCTTAGCACTTATTCTATTTTGCTACAAGGTCTATTGTGCATGTTTTATTCCAAATGTCCCATTGTGGACAGAATTAACACAGAATGTAACACAAACAATAACGAGAGAGAATTATGTTTGCCTTCAGCTATTACCTGATATTATCAAATGTATTTGGAGAATAATATTGCGTATTGAGCTGTATATTCTATGGGTAAGAGTTTTAAATGGTCTCTTCAAAATTTCCAATTGATTCACTGATAAAGAATCAAATGTGAAGACTATAAGACATACACACACATGCACCATACCTCCTCCTTCTGTGTGTCAGCTGCAGTTCAAGCCTGTTGTATTTCAGCTTAGCCCTGGAGGCATTCTGGAGAAACAGGGTGAAAAATGGGGGCCAATAAAAGTTTCATTAGAAGCCCAGTCAGTGTGCCAAGTGGCCAGTAACATTTAGGAAAGGTCAGTGGGGGAGTGGTCCTGTGTGTGCTGTTGGATGGCAGTTGTGGGTTTCCAACTCTCTTCAGCTTTTGGAAATAGACAGAGTGACAGTTTCCTGTCACTCACTGACATGACATGCATGCGTGCACACACACACATGAACAGGCATTTCATTCATGCGCACGGTTACAATGAATAACGGAAGGACAGTCCCTTGACACACAAAAATACACACACTCTTTCAGTTCAATGTCATCCTCGTTCTTATTGTTACCAAGCATGGCTTTTTTGTGTGCCAATCCGCCCAACAGCACCATCCTCTCCCTTCCCGTTCTGTCATCCTTGTTTCCTCCTTCCTCTCCTCTCTGTCCCCCTCTCTCAGTACTCCTCCCTCCATGCCTCTCTCTCTCTGTCTCTGTGCCAGTTCTCAGTGTGTCAGTGAAAAGTGCTGTTGTCAGCTGACATTTCCAATCACTCCCCCGGTCAGCCAAACTATGGACACACTTTTAACGTCTGGGGACAGAGCAGAACGTGAGCAGAATCTAAAGCAGAGCACAAGGGCAATTTCTCACTCACTCACTCTTCAGTCACACTTCTTTGTCTTTCACCACTATGCTCACCACTCATTCTCTATCTATCTATCTATCTGTCTGTCTGTCTGTCTGTCTGTCTGTCTATCTGTCTATCTATCTGTCTATCTATCTACGAGGTCACGCAAGCTTTAACCACTCAGGGCCACTGTAGGGAGAAATCACAATATCAAATTTAGTTTGGGAAACATCATAGTTTGGGTTAAAATTGGGTTTGGGATAAAATAGCTAAGGAATTGATTTAAATTTGGCACAAATGTCCACTTGGGCTCAAAGACAAACTGATTAGATGTTGGTGATCAAATGCCATGGTCACTTTGACCTCCCATCCATACTATACTGAACACAATATCACAGGAATGCCTTGAAGGCATGTCTTCAAATTTGACACAAATGTCCATTTGGATGCAAGGATGAAGTGATTACATTTAGTAGTTGAAGGTCAAAGGTCAAGGTCAGTGTAAGCTTCTGTCCATCCTATCCATTTGTTCCATTTTTGTGAATGCAAAATCAGAGGAAAGGAAATCTTCTGATTTGCTGTCCACTTAGGCTCGAGGATGTGTGGATTAGATTTTGGTGGTCAAAGGTCACCTCATGTATGTGCCTGAAGGGAATGTCATTACATCTGGCACAAACATCTGGTAGGTGTAGGTTATCCCTTATCCTAAATCATTATTATTGCAGTTATGACAACTGATTACAGCCATTTAATGGGTTGATAAAATTTTGAGCAAGTGTACTTTTGCAGTGCACAAGTTTGTTAAAGAAGGTCTCAGGCAACTGAGCTCTAGTCCTAAATCAATAGCAAATTAACACAGTAAAGGTGCCAGTCTGTTTCATTAGAGGTGCTTACTGAACAACCTTCAGAAACCCCACATCTTTGTGATGTTGTAAAAGGAGGCGACAAAAATGTATGTAATTTATTTCACCTTTCATGTGTATACAACAAAGTCCACATTCTGATTTCTTTTTCCAGGAAATGTATCCCCATTATCCCTTTCTGAAGTATTATTAAGGTTCTCCATTCTCTGACAACCTGCTTCTCACCCCACCTTCAAGTGTGGAAACAATTTTACCTTCTGATGTGTAAAAATTGTGTACACAAATTCTTTTCTGGTATCACCTGAACTTTAGGTCAACGGCCATGTTCTTTTGCCACCACACGTGTTTTACACCTAATTTAACAGTAATTCTACTGATAAATGGAAACAGTATTGGGCTTTTTGAAGAATGATGACCAAGAATTAAACTTTTTCAAACTAATTTATTTACCCACAATTATCTCTGTAAGATAGTAGTGTAGCGAATATGGTCAGCTATTTAGTCAGACATCAATCTTCTATCTTATCTCATAGCAAAAGTTCTCACTCTACCCTATAGTAAAATCAGATGAAAGGTAGAGGAAGATACAGTAAAAATAAAAAAATAATATCAACTTTCTTGAAATAAAATGGCTCTTATCTTTATATTTTTTGGTTATATACCTGATGAAGACTACAAATGTGTGGCCATACAGTAGTTTACCCACTATTACACTACCGCTATAATACCAATTCATAAATGCACCACCAAATTAAAGTGTCTTGGAGTTACTGATTTAAACTTCATGAAAAGTCCTTATAGCAGATAAACTTACTGTTTCAGTGACATTGAGCCATTTCATCATAGAAAACACTCCAAGACTTCATTTCTTACTGCCTGAAGTTGTTGAACTTCATATGAGGAATAAATTTGAAGACTTCTGAAGCACTGCGCTCTCTCTCAGTCCTCCCTCTGTGTTTGTCTATTTGAGTCTAACTGGGGGGATGAGGGAAATGCAAGAGACAAGACAGCTGTATCGGATCCCCAATTAGGAGATACCACACACGTAGACCAACCTGTGTGTGTACGCTCATAAATGCACACACTCAAACACATACAGAGCCTCACACACTCCTACATCAAATACACTGGATGTGTGCCTATACAGTATATAATGTGCAAATATACGTTGACAGAGATGTCGAAATTGTTTGTGTTGGTTCATTAGAAATTAGAATATGAGCATCCACAGGCTGACGGTGTTGCACAAAGGAACTGAAACACATACATGATGTTATAAGAGCGCTTTGAGGACTGCCATCAACACACACATGCAGAATCAGTGTTGCTTGCCAAAATTTGGTGCATTGAGTTTTGTATTGACATTCCTCCTTGGCCTAGAAAACACTGTCAGTTTCAGTGTTCTTAGTGTTCTTTGTATATTGTAACTTTTGGTGGAAGAAATAAAAACTTTAGTTTTGGAATGGAAGGACTTTCCATGTGTTGAAGAGAACATGTACCATACCCTATCCTTAAAGGCTTGTCATAGTGAAAATCACACTGTCAGCGTATTTCCCACCAACCCAACAGTGGAAAAGCATTTCTTTCTTGCTTTTACGACTGTTTTGTAGGATTTGTATGAATCCATGAAAACAGAGAATGGTACATTACCCACCAAGTCCTGGTGAGTAGTTTATATTTCATGATACAAAGACAAAATGTAGGGAAGTAGCCTACCTCTTCACTTTATCAGTTTACCTTCTTGTCTTAAAACTTTAATATTGTTCATGTGTAAAGATTACTTTCAGTAGACTCAGGTGAACATCTGTAGGTTTTAGACAGTTTTTCAGTTGTTTTTTATATTATACAGTACATTGAACTGTTAAATGAATAAAATGTTGTAGCTGTAATCTCAGTAGTTAAAAATATAAAACATGTTAATCAAATCCACCACTAAATACTGTATTTAAATCCATCTTGGTTTATTGGGTAGCAGCTGTGTAATTCACACCACAGGAAATAAATACTGGGGATCAAACGGGATTGTAAATCAAGGTGGTGTGCTTACCATTTTTCTCAACTGCTTTGGCTCATTTCTTCTCTTTCACCATAAATCTCAAAGGTTGATATGAATTTACCCACACAGTACATACAGCACAAATATAGTTAATCAGCAAAAGGATATGTCTCACTCAAACCCATTAGCTCATAAAAAATTAAGTCCTCATGTTACTATATAAGTCAACCAACTGTTCCATTAGCATCATGTAAGTCAAGGTTCTCAAAATGTTTAGACATTTAGTCAGTAAGACAATGGTGTACTTACATTTATACTAATGTGTGGAAACAATTTTATTTTCCTGTAATGTGTGGACGGGTGGCGGCGGTAGAGGTTAGCACTGTCACCTCACAGCAAGAAGGACCCAGGTTTGAGTTCACAGGTCGGCTGGGCACCTTTCTGTGTGGAGTTTGCATGTTCTCCTTGTGTCTGCGTTGTTTCTCTCCGGGTACTCCGGCTTCCTCCGGCTTCCTCCCACCGTTCAAAGACATACATGTTAGGGTAACTGGTGACTCTAAATTGCCCATAGGTGTGAAGGTGAGTGTGAATGTATGTCTCTACATGTCGGCCCTGTGATAGACTGGCAACCTCTCCAGGGTGTACCCTACCTCTCGCCCAATGACAGCTGGAATAGGCTTCAGATCTATAAAAAGGTTTGTCATGATCCACTAAGTCTACTTTATAGCACATGGTTTATATTGGAAACTTCTTAAGTGAAGTTAAAATTTTATCTAACAACAATTTTATTAATTTAGCAGAATTTCCTGTATATACAGTTTTCAAACCTGTTCACTTTGTGCCCATTTTACTGTGTTGTGAATTTATTTTTATATGGAATACAATTGCAAAATGTGCAAAAAAGTGAACACCTGTGAGTACTTTCAAACCAACAGAATCTATGCATGTGGAATTCATAACAATCGCGAGTTCGACATATAGCATGAACTAATGTGCATGTGATGGTGTGAACAATTAAATGATTCTTAAATATTTTGGAATGTACATTAAGACTTTAAATGAGAAGCAACTGACCTATTTTGATCAAAAGAAAATATACAGTTTATGCAATTGCTTTTCGTAGGAAAAGAATGAAAGAAGCTGTTTTGTTGCACAGAATAATATTGTTAGGAAAACTTTAACTAAGCCAAGTAAATACTTTACTTAGTAGCACTGAGAAACTACTACTACCATGAACATCCAGTGTAAACAAATCACATACTCAGTTCTAGCCCTGATCTGTTTCCCTGTAGCCCTTTATTGGTATGTTTTAAATATTTTAAGTTTTAAGCACTGTCTCATGTGTCACTACCATTAGGTCAAGTGTAGGTCAGTGTTATTTCCACTAGCACCAGGCTTCTGCTGGAATCAATGAAAAGCTTCCAGTTGGAATTTGAACACAGAACAGGATATTCTGCACGTTCTTCTCCTCTTAGTCCATGCTTTTCTCAACCTCCTTACTTCTGACGTCATCTGATCTATTATCAATACTTTGTTCCATTTCTTCACCACAATAGCACATTGTTTTAGCTATTTGGATAAAATGGAATGTTATCCAGAGTCAAGTCCAGAGTGAGACACCATTTTGGATGGCGCTGTGTTGTTGTAATCTGACATTTCCCTAAGGCCATGGCGTCATCCATCTCTCCTCTCCCTGCCTCTCCTCCTCCTCCTATTTTGATTTTCAGTGCAGCTAAATTGTGTTACTACAGAAGGAACAGGTGGATTTATACTTGTATCTCATACACGCTGATGTGATGGTAGCACACAGGCACAAATACAGTCATACATTCAACATACATACGCTGTATTTGTTTTCCAGTTTGTGAAAACAGACAACTGTGAACATTTTTTAAAAAGTTTCATAGTGTGTCAAGCTAGATACCTTTCTCTTTTGCTCTCCCCCTCTCACTTTCTCTTTCTTTCTCTTTCTTTTTCACACACGCACACACAAATGAACAGAGTCTGGAAATGTTTCACTTTTCTGCTGGGAAGATCAACCTGCCAACACAGAGACGGTGCATGAGATCTTTGTCACGCATTCATATTCACTCCACAGAAACTCGCAACTGCAACCCACACAAGCATTTGTATGCTCAAATGTGTCCAGGCACATACACTCACACATGCACTCTAGGTGTTTACACTGATACAAACACACCCAGGTTTGAATCACACAGAGGCAGAAGTCAACAAAGAGCTGGTTATTGCCAGATGGTGTGTGTGTAATGTGTGTGATTACCACTTTAGTGTTTTTGATCTGCGATGTTGCCTTGCGTCTGCAGTGTTTTTGCATCTGCTGTGTGTTTTCGTCTTTAGATTTATGTGTGGGTGATTAGTCCTGTCTTGTTTTTCACATTTGCAACCGTTGGATTAGTCCCTGAACCACAGGCCAAAGGCCTTGTTTATCACCAGCGATGACACTTTGTATTAAAAAAAGAAAGAAAGAAAGAACTCCAGATGAACATTACATTTGACTTCAGCTTGTCCCAGTTTGTGGATTTATAAATACCCTAAGAATATCTTAAACTGCAACAAAATGTGCAAAAAGATTCTGCATTGTTCTGAAAAAAAGGAGTAATTTTCTCTCTACCAATTTTGAGATCATAAGCTGCTCAGCTGTCGTGTTATGTGTGATAGCAGCCTTTTAAAGTCTTTTTTCTGCCTTTATTTCTAAAGTCTTCTGTCCCAATAGAGTTTGATGCGAGGCTGTCAGGCGAGCTGGTCTCTGTTCTCTTCTTCTCACTGACGGAAGCAGTTGGCTGACAGAGACTCTCCTGATGGTGACAACTAAATGATCTCTTCTTTATTAAACACCTCTTACTATCTCTCCATCGCTGCCTGACTACCTCGCTTCCTCCTTGCCTTCAATGTCTCTTTTTATCGTTTGACTGACTGCTCTCCCTCTCCTCGTCTATTTCTCATTCCTCCGAGCCTCTCCCACCCTCCCCTTGCTTTTTTCACCCTCTCTGCTCATAACCTCCTGCATTGTATGTTTGCCTGGTTTCTCTATCATTTTTGTCTCCTTCCTTGTGGTGTCTCTCTTTTTTTTTTTTCTCTAAAAGGGAAGAAGGAATAAACTTCCATCCCTCACCTCAGGCCATCAGCCAGTCAGCTAGCCAGTCAATCTGTTTGATAGTCAATCAGCCAGCCAGTCAGTCATTGTGGAGCAGTGTTAAAACATTAATTAAAAAGTCTCATCGCCAGAACCAGGCAGTGATCCAGACTGATTTCAGCGATGCAAGCTTTCTCTCTATTTCTTTCTCTCTATCTCTTTTTCTTATGTTTTCCTCCCTTGGCTCTCCTCATAACTTCTCAGCTCAGTTTTTTTTTTTTTTTTGTCTGTTTCTTGTTCCCTTCTTTCCAAGAAGACTGAAGGTCCGACAGGGCCGATAAGAAACATTATTAACTCATTTCTGAGAACAGAGAACTTGAGAATAGATGTGGGATGGTGATGAAAATAAAGTAAGAAGAAGAGGAGAGGCAGCGGTGTCAAAGACAGGGACAAATAAGGTAGCGCAATGGACAGCAGGCTTTAAAATTTGGCAGAGAGAACAGATAGAAAGATGTATGGAGGTTGTCCATCTCTCTTATAGGGCCTTCTAGCGGATTGGGTGCCATACAGATGTCTGGTTATTATCATCATTTATTAGACAGTGCTGGCTGTGTTCTGAGGCCTGCGGTTGGAATTTGAAACAGATGAGGACAGAATAGAAAGATAGAAGCATAGACAGAAAATGCAACCGTGATAAGGTGAAATCTCTCATGGACTTCCCAAGAAGCTGTGGCAGGATCATTCTTTGTTCAGTGTTGGCTGCCATTTTTAGTGTCTTTTCTCCAGGTGTTATATTTCTTACATTTTGAAATTTTTTTTTTTTCACGTAACCAGTATATAAAAATGTAAATCAAGACAAGGAGACTGCAGTCCCTATGCTAATACACTCACAATGACAGTGGTAACATACTGTTATAAAGTTTATCATGCTCACTGTTTTTGTAGTAGCATGTTAACAGTTGCTAATAAACACTTAACACAAACCAAAGCCGAGTCTGATGGAAATGTTTGCCAGGTCATAATTCTAAGTAATGTGCAAATTAAACATTTTGTGTTATTCATAGAAAAACAGCCTGCACAATGACAAAGATTTAAAATGTACTGCAGATGCAAAAAGAGACAGTTAAAACTGAATAAAAGTGAAGGTTTTGATAAAAAGGACATGATGCACAAATAATATGAAACATCAGATCTTGTAATTCGAGACACAAGTAGCAACATACATTTATTAAGCCTCTAGCTTTTTCCTTAAGGAGATAGAAAGGTATGAATGTCAGCAGGTTTGTGTAACTGACGGATCTCTGTTACAGTAGGATGTGATAAAAAAAGGAGTGTTATGTAAAATAAAGTTGTGTTCTAAATAGACAAAACAAAACAGAAACCAAAAATCAGGACCTAAACATGAACACACCAATAAATACCCTCAGGTGTCTGATAGAACTGCTTAGCAAACTGAAAGACATTTAAAATTTTTGTCACATGAAATTGTTGTGATTTTTCCATCAAACATTCAAAGCACTTCAGTTTCAGAAAAACTACTGTCCAGGGACTTTCCCAGGGGTAAACCTTCCTCCAGCAAATTGTAATTTGTGTTTACATAGCAGGGCCAAAGCCACAGGATATTAATCTAATTAGGTAACTCAGCTGTCAAAGTGAGACATTTGTCTTGTCAGTCTGTACACATGTGTAATGTTGTCTGCTGCAAAAATGGACAACAACAGCCTGGACTTTGTTGTTGGTACACTGCTCATAACATCTCTGCAGCACCTTCTTCCTCTTCGTAAGTTGCAATTAGCAAGCAATACCACCTGTCTGCAGTTGTGATGCAGTATGCAAATGCTAGCATACTGATCTGTAGTGTTCAGTGCTGCAAGCCCCTCCCTGAAAGTTTTTGAACCTTCAGAAAAAGACCCTGAGCTGGGACTTTCTTCGGGGTAACTGTCTTCCTGGAACTTAATTCATGACTCTGGTTTATTGGGTGGAAACACAGGAACTGGGTTCTTCACAAGGTTCTGTTGCTAAGGGGAATTTCTTACAGTGGACACACACATTTAGATGTTCATGTAATTAACAGGTCATTCTGAGGAGGACATGACCATTTGTTCAAGACAAATCACTGATTAGTTGGATTGCAATATTGTTGAGACACTTCAATCAGAACCACAAAAATGAAACACATGGTGGCGCTAGATGAAATGTCAGGGGCCATGAATGTCATGGCAATCCACTGATTAGCTGGATTGCAATGTTAGACTTAAATTTCAGTCTTGAGCAAAAGTGATGAACCAACAGACCTATGTTGCCAGAGCTATGGCTAACAAAACATTCGATTCAAATTACAACCAACATTGCCACAGACTAAGCTAATCACAGTGTTTTGTTGTTGTTTCTTACAGATATGGTAAGATTGTGTCAACAAAAGCCATCCTAGACAAGAACACCAATCAGTGCAAAGGTGAGTGAGAATCTGTTGACTATCCAGTATGATTATATCTTGCAGTGCAAAGTCACCCTGTACTTCACAAGCACAGATTTTGATTTGAGTCTGGAAAACATTATTTGAGAATTGATTGAACTTGGCAGCTTAAAGGCAGACCAATCAGTGCACTATGGGGAGTGGTTTTCGTTTTTATATCCCTTCCGCTTTTCTTTTTTTTTTTCATCCCCTATTAATCAGTGCCTAAAGGTTTTCATAATGGGCTAAAATGTCTGTCAACACACAGTGTGACATCAAATTAAAAGAAATTGCTTCAGCTTGTGTGTGAGACATCCAGTGTGTTATTGCACAAAGGGCATGTGTCTGCATTAGATTAGTGTGTTTCTATGTGGTATGGGTGTTTCTACACAGTGCACAACACAACAGCAGTGACCTCCATTATGACCATGGCACTGTTTAATCAATATAAATGATGCACTGCTGAAGTACCTTTGTTTTGTTTTATTTCTCTATGATGTTGATTTCAGGAATTCACCCTAATGATACAGTACTCGATGACTTAAGCGGCTTTTGAAAATAAGATGTTGATATTGTTGTCATTGGCCAAATCAAAATGGAGAACACCATACAATTGGCACAATGTGTTTCAAATAGCCTTTGTGGTGAGTGAGACTCACTCAAGTGTCTTCTGATGAGGGTCTGCTAAATTGTTGGAGTGGTCTGAATAAAGCAGTAATCAATATGATTGTAGTTGCTTTTGAAGAGGCACACACGAGCATGTGTTCAGCATGATTGCTGCTCATCTGCCTCCACTCAAAGGTATTCTGACATGGTTTAGGACAACAGCACAAATGCCCTGTAATCAGCACATCAGCTTCAATATGTACAGGTGAAGGAAAACTTAGTCTGATTGATACTGATAGTAGAGATATTAATGCATACTCTAAGACATCATGCGCTCTGATTACTTTGAATAAGATATTTTGAGTAAATGATTGCAGTCCCTACTGCCTTAACTTTGTAATGGGAAAACTGACCTTCACTGAATCTCCCCCTTAAAACTGTTTTACTCCACTTATTATCGTGGTTCTCTCTAATTGGGCAGCTATACAAATTTTACAGACTTCATCGTTCCAGTACCTGCCTTAGCATCGCATAATCAAATATGGCTTTGAGCTCTGAAAGCATATGGAAATGTCTGTCTTGATATCATTACAGGATAACCAAAGGGAAGGTGGAATATTCTATAAACCCAGTAATAATAATTATGTTATTCTATTCCTCATTAATTCATTTTCATCGCTCTCACTTGAAATAGAGTTTTAAAAATTGCTTTTGGTGCAGCCTTGTGTTCATGATGTTTGCTTGCTTATTATGGCTTTAATGGAAAATAATATCTATTTTACTCAATATCACATTGTATCTGAAAAGTTATTAAAAACAAACCATTTGACTGATTTTGTTCTTAATAAGAATATTTAGATGGTCTTTGTGATAAACAATTGCATGAAAAGACCAAACCCTGCACTGAACTGATCCTACTAACAACTATTGTCTATGGGTACAAAGCCTGGTAAGGCTTATTTTTCTGTGCCGTAGAGCTCCATTGTTATACAATAACTAATGCATCAATGAGACACACCATTGCACTGGGTGACATATTTCTATTATTTCTTTCTTCACTATCCGTATACCTGTATCCATAATGGTGACGGGGGTGGTTGCATGTTTTTTGGCTCACATGCATACAGAGCAAGGGTTTGGATCTAGATATACAGTACAAGGACCAAATATACTCTAAAAGAGTTTGTGAGGTAGATCTACCCCTGGTTGACGGGCAATAAAGAGAGGGGTCAAAGAGAAGAGTTGCAAAAGCATGTGTACAGTATGTGAGTGACAAGAAGGTAAGAGCACGCAAGGTGTAGGACTCATTGTTTTTCATTTTATCTGTGAATTCATTGGTATATTGACAAATGTGTGAAAATCTGAAAAATAATTATACACAAAAACCAAGATAGTTTACTGTTAGAGTTGCCATTTGCAGCTCAGACACATTATAGTTTAACTGCTTTTCTTTTTTTCTCTGTTATTTGCCCAAAATAGTTGCTTCTATTTCTTATATCGAAGTATTTAAAGTGTCATCATATAGGACTCCGGCTTTGAAGATAAAAGCCAAATGAAAAGCATTGAAAATAATTTGATCATTAAAAAAAATCTTGGTATTTTGATGTAAAACCAATTAGTCATAAGTAGGTGTGTGTCTGACTGTGTGTGTGTGTGTGTGTGTGTGTGCGTGTGCGTATTTGTTTTGGAACCAGATCTAGATATAATTCAGACAACGCCTTTATGAAAACATTAGAGCAACTGCTTCAAAACACAAACCCAAAGCTACCAATTTCTGCTTACTATTTAGTGCATACAATACCCAAAATGCACCAGGTTCAGTTGTAGCAAAATAGGTGTTTTTTACAGGCTGTGGCCCTCATCAGCAAATTCACCGCTGGTGATGTACAGTAAACTTCATACATCTTTTAGCCAGCCGTTATCTCACAATGGAGTTTCATTATCAGTCGGCCATTAGAATGCTTTACAACCGGATAAGTGTTGGTTTGATTGCAGAGGCATTCAGCGGGGACAAGATAAGCACTTAGCGTGACTAAGAGAGTACAAATTGGCACAAATAGTTCTCTTGGAAAGGAAAGGATGGATGGGAGGAGACTCAGGGAGGGGGTTAAAAATAACCTGGGACTGACAGGAAAGGAAGGGGACCCTTTCAAACTGATGATTTAGCAGACAGCCTCTTCTTTTAGGGAATATTTTGCAGAGAGCAAAGAGAGAGAGGTGGAGAGCATGAGTGATCTAGACAAAGAGACAAGTGAATAAATAAAAGGTCTGCAGGGATCATTTTGCATACTGCTGTTGTCATGTGAAAACCTTGCAGTTCAAATTTATCTCATTTTTTTACATCATTATGATTACAACTATTTTGTGGTGTTCTGAAATCTGATGATTCTAATGACCTGTTTAATGAAATATTTTCTTCTTTGTCTTTGAAAAACTTTTCTCTGGACCAACATGTTGATGTATGTATGTATAGTGTATACACATGTTAAAAACACTGTCCTGAGAATTAGAATATTGCTCTTACTGTTCAATGCATTGTAATTTCAGAGAATAAAGAAATCAAATGTCTGTTCTCTGAAGTAGTTCTTTTATTTGTGAAGTCTTACTTAGTAGCAAGCTCAGTGTTAAATACACTGACAGTTTTCTAGTTAGTAGTGTGGGAGCTCTGGGGGAGGCAGAGGGCACACTGCACAGGATAAAGGAAGGAACGGACAGGAAACCACTTCAGATTGTAAAAGATTTCCATTTCCCAAAGACAAGTGCCCTCCCTCTCACTGTCTCCATGTCTCCTGCCTGTTCCCCACCTCCCTCCCTCCCTTCCTCTCCCATTGCTCATCTCATTCTTGCTCTTTCTCCATGTCTGCCACTCTATCCCTCTTTCCCCAACTCAGTGCGTCACCCCTTTTCCTCTTTTACTCCTCCTCTCTCCTGCACCCTCTGTACTCGATTAGCTTGTTATAATGGCCCAAGGCCAGGAACTCTGGAAGCTCAGGAGATTAGATGGAAGCTTGGGATGTATGTGTGCGTGTGTGTGTGTGTGTGTGTGTGTAAGTGCTCAGTGTTTATCTTCGCTTCCAGCTGTGTCTATGAGCACATATGCATGTGTATTCATGTGTGAGTGTGCTTCATAATAAAATGTTTTTTTTTTCTCCTCATTGATGAGTGGAACATTTGTCAGACCTGACTGAGCAAGATGAATTTTCATCTCAGTCTCATCATAAGGCCACAGATGGGAGGGACAGGGCACAAATGAGAAGGATTATATAATTCAAAGATATTATTTTCATTCTTATGTTCTCTGGAAATATCCTTATCATCTTGCCCAGGAGACCTATAATTTACATTCACATGAGATGAGAGTTTTTATTGAACTAAAGAGGGTTGATTTAGTATAAAGGTTATATGAAAATGGACAAATTACATGTTGGGCAGGAGTATGGGGAAGGGATTTTCAAACTGTCTGTGGGATTGCATGGCAGACCTCATAGACTCAACAAGCTCCCTCTCAGCTGAAGTGTCCTTGAGCAAGACCGTGAACCCGTACCAGCTGCAAGAGTTTGCCATCTCGCTGATGATTGACCTCTGACCTGGAGAGCGGGGAACAATATTTTCAGAATACACAGATTTCTCCTTGAGAGCTTATGAGCTGAGGACTTAGAGAAAAAATGTCCCTAGCATACATGTCACTGTAATGCTCAGTAGTGTCTGATGTATAGGTATGATGTTCGCAAGCGAAAACTCAAACACATTTAGATGTAAGGACTTACTAAAATATGCAGGGTGAAGCTAGATTACATGCCAGCAACTCAATATTTTATTTAGAGAGCATGTACAAGGCTCCTGGGACTTGGACTCAATTTTCTGGTACAGTAATACTAAGGACACGTTTGAAATGAGCTTTCATAATTCATCTGTAAATCACCGTAAACAGAGCAGCTCCAAGAAGTGGCTACACTGAAGATTAAAGTCTCAAACCTCTAGTTTGATGGAGGTAAACTGGCACAATCTGCCACCTACCTGACTGCTGTGTGGATATAAGAATTTCCTATTAGCACCTAAGTTATCACCATATGGTGTGGTGTTGCTGTGTGTTTGTAAATTATGAATATTTCACTTATTTATGTCACTAGTCCACTGTAAAAGAAAAATAATAAATGATATAATAATGAAAATAAACTAATTAAAAATAATAAAGAATAATTTGGATACAGTTGTGTCATCATGTTAAGACATCTATGTAATTCTGTCTCACACCACTGCAAACACCAGACTATAAACTGTATTTGTCAAATATCTGTTTCAGTGAAATCCTTTACACCTTGGATGGATCCAGATAATTGTTATTGGCTATTAATAGATAATAAAATGCCTTTTGTTATCTATTAATAGCCAATATCAATTATCATTATAATTATAAGGTGTAAAGGATTTTACTGAAGCACATATTTGACAATTACAATTTACACATACAAATTTAATTGATATTGACAAATACAATTTAATTGATATTGGCTATTAAGGCCACAAATTACTAATGGCAAGTAAAATCATTCAGACCTACAGTATCACAGAACCCCCTGCTGCCCTGATAACACATTAATATAATAATCCATAATAAATTTCATGCTTAATTATTACATATAAGGAAATGGAAATTATTAAATAAGCTACTCAACAAATTAAGCTGTCACAACTGCTGTTTAAGAGCTTTATGTTATTGTACATGTGATTTGTTCTGTGTGGAGGCTGACTCATCTCAATAATGAACGGGAACTGTTGATCGGTAATATTTTATGCTCTGTCCTGCTCTGATAAAGCTTTGTGACACTAGAAACATATAAGGCTGGTTTACAACTATCCTCCTTTTTTTAGTGACAGAATTATCCATTGTGAGCTGGGTTTTGATTTCCATTTTCCCACTAATTACATGAAGAGTCTATTGTTAGACAAACAGCCATTTGTTAAAGTGTGAAATATGGGAGATTTGGAACCTCCTTTTTTTCTGGAATAAAAATTAAACCATCTTGCCAGGCTAGCAATAAGTACTGTATGTGCATTCTCAATCAGTTCAACATATGTATAGATAAAGTACAAGAAACAGTGAGAGAGAGAGAGAGAGAGAGTGTGTGTGTGTGTGTGTGTGTGTGTGTGTGTGTGTGTGTGTGTGTGTGTGTGTGTGTGTGTGTGTGACTGCACTCTTTCATGTAAAATCAATCTGTGTTCTGTGAATATCTGTGTGGATCTGTTTTTACCATAGTTGTTAATGTGTGCACATCGTGTGTACAGACTGTAGTATGAACTTGCATGGGTGTTTATCTTACCCTATTTTGGCTAAATTATGAGTTTCTCACTAGCAACATATATATATATATATATATAAATGTGTTTGTGCAATGCAGATATTGCTGTGAAAGCAGCTTGCTGCCTTTGAACAATAAAAGATCATCTGCTTATCAGCAAAACAGAGCATGGCTCAAAATCCTGAAAAAAGACAGACAGAAGAACAGATGTTAGGAATGTGGGAATAGACTGAGAGTGTGCGTGTGAAAGAGAGAGAAAGTGAAAGTGTATTCCCTTGTTCTTAACTTGTTTACATTTAGGATTGAAATGATTGAGGCTTTTGAAATGTGGATCATTTAACTGTGTTAACATGCAGCCCACTCAAAAATTGCTGGAATTTCCAAGCTGCTGTGCTTTTCGAACATTTTTTCCCTCCGGCTTATTGCTTGTGTGTCAATATCTCTTTTTTATTAGTCTCTCACATACTGTACACACACAGCCAAAACCAATTTTGCATAAACAGTCTCTCAGTTTTGTTCACATATACAACACACCCTTGTACACAAACTGTCATTTATGCTGCAGACAGGCTGTCTTCTTTGCTTCTCTCTGTCTGTTTGACATCTATTTCCAGCCCCACCCATGTGACCCAGTAAAACAGGGTGTATTTCTGAAAGTTGAGATTGAAATGTTTGTGTTCAGACCTTTTGTCCTTCTGTACTTCCTGCAGGGTCCAACCTAGATCCCCAAGAGCATCAACTACACACTCACACAGACACACACAGACCCATACAAAATGTTGAAAACCTTATCACAAGGAAATTGACTGGGGTTCATTCTCTTTGTGTCTTTTGTTTTTAAAACTAGATTCTGAATCACTTTAATCGATGCATTACATGTAGAAGTGTGCCTTGATGTCAGTGGTGCAGAGGCATGCAGTAGTGACCACTACAGGCAGCACAATAAGCACAGACAGATATAGTGTTGTGCAGGGATGAAATGAGCTCACGTGCAGTGCTTTGGAATATTTAATGTGAGACAAAAGAAGGTCGGTAGATTTTGCTTGTAAAACTAAGGATTCTTTCAGCTCCGAATCAGTACACATGATAATGATGTGTACATCTGCAGAGATTATTATGGAGCACTGTAAAGTTCACTGAAAGACCATTATAGTCATTAAAAACTTGTGAAGACATTAGAGGATCTTTTGTATCATAAACATGATAGCAAGAGTTACTCTTTTGACACCAATTTTGTTGATGCTCTGTGCTGAAACACATTTAATGGGGGAAATAGCAGCTTTCATTAAATACGTGACCAGACTTGATGCAGATGCAGTGTTGGAAACAAAACACAGTTTAGATTTTTGACAGAAAATAACACTGGGTGTATTTGCTCAATAATAGTCAGACTAATTCGTTTTCTTATCTATTTATCCTCTTCTCTTCATCCTACTCCTCTTTACCTCTGTGTTACCTCTATTTTCTGTGCTTACAGGCTATGGCTTTGTGGACTTTGACAGCCCTGCAGCAGCCCAGAAGGCTGTGGCCTCGCTCAAAGCCAGCGGAGTCCAGGCACAGATGGCGAAGGTAAGCTTCACCCTTCTCGTCACCCTCCGGTCTGCTTTACTTCTTGTTAATAGAACTGTTTAGCTTTCATGTATGGCTGTACACCCCATGTAGACTAAATCACTGACTGAAAACGCCAGAGAAAGCTGCTTCTAATGTTGGTGATGATGGTTGATCATTATTTGTAGTCATAATAACAATAATAGTGACAACAGCCGTGCAAAGCGCATAATTGCTGGTTTTGCTGTTACGCTGACTGATCTGAAACTGGCAGGTGTAGCTTGGATGAAGTCCACATTAACGTTATTGATTAACAGCTATGGTTATGATGGGCCATTGACTAAGGCCGCTTTCACACCTTGGTACGTTTGCTTTGGTCCGAATCAGTTGGTGAGTTTGTAAACTTACATCATTTTCCTCCTGGTTCGGTTTCCTTTCACACAGGGAAAAATCCAAGCGAACCAAAATGTGTCGCTTCACATCACGCCGCGGGAACAGCAAAAGTAAA
This sequence comes from Sandelia bainsii, assembly GCA_032362345.1. Classification (NCBI taxonomy): domain Eukaryota; kingdom Metazoa; phylum Chordata; class Actinopteri; order Anabantiformes; family Anabantidae; genus Sandelia; species Sandelia bainsii. Next base: position 17,204,474 of record JAUMHL010000009.1, on the reverse strand, counting down.
TACAGGAAGTAGATCCTGTGTCGTGGACCGCTGTAAATATCTATGACAGAGGAGACAATAACATGATGAATGTTAACGTGGGTCGGTCGTCCTCCCTGGGATTGTTTATTACGTTAAATCACTTGCACATTCAGCCGACCAGATGTCTGTGAGACACTACACCTTCTCACGACATCACGTTTGTCCGCGATTCATCCTGCAGCAGGTTTTAGGTGTTCTAACGAAAACGCCAATTTAAGTCTACACATGATTTAATGCCCTCAGATAATGCGATTCATAGTGTTTGGTCCTGTTTTGGTTCGGTACGCGTTCTCGCCAGGCGGACCGCACCAGAGTTCGCTATTTGATTCGGATCGAGACCACCTCTTCTTGGGGGTCTGTTGTTTTGGTGCGCACCCGAGTGCGATTACTGTGTTCACACCGGACCAACCGAACCGCACCAAGGGGGGAAACGAACGGACTAAAGCCTGTAGGTGTGAAATGACTGAACTGAACTGGTATCTTTCTGTCCCATATTTATTTTCTGGTGATTCATTTTATGATTTTTATATGTTTCTCCTGTATCTGCTCTCTTTTTTCTTCTCAAATGGTAATAATGTGTTTGTAGTTGAAGATGTGTGTGTGTGTGTGTGTGTGTGCGCGCGCGCACATGAAGGTGCGCATCACGGAGACACAAGAGAGCACAAAAAAGAGGGGTTGAGAGCGTTAAATCAGTTTTACATGCATATATTAGCATGAATCACATCACTCTACAGTACCAGTGAATTGCCCAAATGACTGTCTCTCTTCTTGCAAAGAAAACACACAGGTTGTTCTTCAATGTGTATGTGTGTGTAGCTTGCATTTGTAGACAGCAGTGTTGTGCCAAAACATGTGGGCCTAACCAGCACAATCACATTATCCTTCTATGCGTGTGAGAGAAAGACACTGAATAGCCTGCCTTGCTTTCAGATTCATTAAGACTGTATCACTGCATACTTCCTTTTATAAATGAGAGAGGAGTGCAATTAAAATAGGCCAGTCTTCAGGCACCAGGAGCATCCCATTGAATTAAACAGCAGCAAGCCTCTGAGCCACCTTTGCCTTGCTCTTCTATTAAACCTCTTTTCATTAGACTTCCATCTCTTATTTTGTTGCTAACGGCTTGGTGGGGCATTTGGAAGAGCAGCGTTGATGTGTTTAGCTGTTATTAAAGAGAGAAGAGCCCTCGACTCCTTGGAGATTGAGTTTTCCGGAGGGATGCAATGGAGGGCAAGGAGTCAATTCCGAATGAAATTACACAGACTTCTTACTGTTTCATGCACTAATTATGCACACAGCTTCTGATGTCCCAGCTAGCTTACCTAAATCAGGGTGCAATGACGAACTCGGTTTCCAAAACACTGAAGTTGGATTTTCAGCTCAAGCCTTTAACATTTTGTAAGATGAGCAGCTTAATTGGGGTTTGACAAAATCTTGGTTTTAACACATTCTGTACCAATTAAACTGACTGAAACACATTTGTCAAAGTGAAAACTCATGCCATCTGAGTTCTTACATCTTTCTCAGACTTACTGGGGTTTTGTAGATTTGCTGGGACAGAAACTTTTGTTCTTGGTTCTAATTTGCAAGAGAGTTGCAAGCTTCTCCACCAAAGAGAGCAGTGAGGTGGTGTAGAGAGAAAAAATGAGGTGATTAGCTTTTGTGAAAGAGAGATGAGACATGTAAGAGAGGTGACTTGATTATTTTTTGGGAAGTGGAGATTTGGAGAAAGAGATGACATTAAACATTACCAAGCCTGTGGTGGACTGAAATGTATTATAAATCAAATTCAACTTTTTCAAAAGTAAGGAAGCTGTAGTATATTTGCAGCATTTACTGTGTAAAAAATATCAGGGGTGTCCTACAGCTTTTCTTGCCTCATAAAGTTAACATACACTACAGAAACAATCATAAAACACACATTTGCCATCTTGTAAATCAAATTGTTTTCAAGCAACAAGTGGTGTGGTGTGATTTAATTTAATGTAATATTAAGATGCTAGCAGATGTTAGAAACTTTTATTATTTGTTATGTGTTGTGTTGCATGTGTGTTGCAGAAGTTTTGACAGGAAATACTACAGTATATGCCTAACTTTTTTGACAAAATAATAACTGCGTCTGTGCAATCCTTAATGATAATGAAAAGAGCAGAAAATGTTTTATAAGTGGTTTCCAATAAAACATTTATTTAGCTCTTACTTTTTTAATCTGGACAGTGACAGTATTTCACTGGACATGGAGCTTATGATATTCACCACCTCTCTGTTCTCTCCATTCACAAGGGGCTACTTGATTTAAAATTGAAAGACGCAATGAATAAAAGGGGAGTAACGTGACTTAATAAGTAGAATAAAATGATGATGGAGTCAGTGTTAAACATGTGAGAGTGCAGCATATTTACACAGACTCAAAATTAAATTTAAATACCAGATTGAATAATACTGACTTATAATTTAAAATGAAAAAAAAAAATCTTCAATTCAGTTTTCAAAAATGTAAGCCTTGAAAAAGATCAAAAGTTACACACTGAAGTGGTGATAAATGTTCAGTAAAATTTAACTATTCCATTACACTTTAAAACTCACAGCCGTTCCTAGAGTCAGCTACATCTTAAAAGCCCAAACCATAATGCCAGTGTAGACAATAAATCAGAAAACGTTGTCAAGTCATTTGGTCTGTGAAGCCAATATATCAACAAATGTCAGACAGAGGTAGAGTCAAGTTCCAGCAATAATAATGCAATAGTCAAAAAGGTTGGACCAAAAGGTTCCAGGGTCTCAGCTTCAGACAGCCTTAGAGAGAAAATTTAATTGCTGCCAGGCCTTACTTGATGACAGTGGCATACTTATGCATCCACTGTCAAATCAGTTCAAATAAAAAAAATAAAATTCTTTAAAGCTTTACAATGAGGATGAGCCGCATTGCACTGTACAGGAATATAAGGAGAGGGGATAAACTCAAGACAAGAACTTAGAATAGACAAATTTAAAGCAGCTGCATACACCAATCAGCCACAACATTAAGACCATTGACGTGAAATGAATAACACTGATTATCTCATTACAATGGTGCCTGTCAAGGGGTGGAATATATTAGACAACAAGTGAGCAGCCGGTTCTAAGGTAAAAAAAAAAAAAGCACGCGTAAAGATCTGAGCAACTTTGACAGCGGGATGTCAGGTCCGGATGACAGGTCTTGTGGGGTGTTCCCAGAATGCAGTGGTTCATACCTACCAAAAATGGTCCAAAGAAGGACAACTTACAAACCACAGACAGGGTCACAATCATTGTGATGTGTGCATGGAGCAAAAGTTAGCCCATCTGGTCCAATCCCATAGAAGAGCTACTGTAGCACAAATTACTGAAACATTTAATGCTGGCTGTGATTGACAGCTGTCTGAACACAAAGTGCATTGCAGCTTGCTACGTATGGGACTGCGTAGTCTCAGACTATCCCATGCCGTCCTCTGTCCTGAAGGGAGTTTCATCAAAAGTGGACCAGGGAGCAATGGAAGAAGGTGGCTTGTTTCTGATGAATCACGTCTTCTTTTACATCATGCGAATGGCCAAGTGTGTGTGCATTGTTTTCTCAAGGGAGAGATGAGAGTTTGATCCAGAGAGGCCCCACTTTGTCAGTTACAGAACTTACTGTAATGGACATGCTACTGACGTCTTGGTGCAAGATACCAGAGAAGACTTTTAGCGTTCATAACTTGATGACTTGATTTCTCAGGAATAAGAGCACAATTGAAACAGGATTGGGCTGTTGCTGTGTATGTAATTGTATTCACTGCAATACATAATTATCTGATAAACCCTTAGGTTGCACTGACATCTACTTTGTGATAGAAGTAATGTTTTGTTTGTGAAATAAGTGAGACAACAAGAAAATAAAGCAAGCTGAGATGTTAAAAGAGAGTAGAAAGTGTACGTGTGTGTGTGTGTCATATGCTCACATTCTCAGTCTTCTGGGTAATTACTGTTGACCTGAAAGATGATTACTGCTACAGCTGCACTCCCCCTCTCTTTTGCCTGTTCTCTCACAAATCGTTTTTCAGTCGCGATGCTTTATTCTTGCTTTCTCTTGCTGTGAGTTTATTTGTCCGTGGAATCCTCATTGAACATTTTGTGTCATCCTTCAAACTCATAGATAGTATTAAGACAGTAGAATCTTTGCATACTGCATTATGACATTTTTTTAGTGTTGAGTGATTGAATATAGATTTTCTAATGCACTTTACACAGGTGTGGGATGATGGTGTTTGTGTGTGTGTGGGAAGTCATTACACAAGATTGATATTCCTCTGTGAAAGCACAATATTAATACAATGTGTATTAAAATTCATATCAGGGTGCTACTTTAACATGCAAACACAGAAACACACACACGAGCACTGTGTGTGTGTGTGTGTTTGTGTTGTTGTGTGTACAATAACAGTTACAGAGGACCAAGGTCACAATGCTAATTAGTGAGATGGTGAGATGGTACCACTGGCAGTGACACTTCACACCTCCCTCCCTTCTTCTCTTCCTTTCTTCTTCTACCCTCCACTTTGTCCTTGGCACCTCCTGCCTTTTTCTCCCCTCTCTGTCTCTGTTTTTGCTTTTTGTTTTTTGTTTTTTTACCTCCCATTCTTCCCTCTTTTTTGGCCCACTTTGGTGTCTTCATTTGACCCCTCTGCAACCTCTCTCCTCATTTTCTCTCCTCTGTTTTTATTTCTCAACCCTCCTCTACTGGTACATGGATGTGTGTGTGTGTGTGTGTGTGTGTGTGTGTGTCTGCAGCAGGTGCTGCAATGCCTCCCCCACAGTCATTAGTTACAGGGTTGAGTCAGGACAGAGAATGAACGATGAGTGAGAGAGAGGAGGGGGGTCTGTGTGGATTGAAAGATGAAGGCTGGGTGTGATGAGAAAGAAGGAGAGGACACACACATGCACACAGTGAATTCCGTGACTGTCATTTATCAACCCTGATTAAACCCTTAGGTTAGTCCAGTTGTGTGATTAACTCTGCTTTTATTTTCTTTCTTATGTTTGTGTGTGTGTCTGTAAAAAGTCAGATGCTTGATGTTCTCTTGACTTGTTTTACTCATGGATCCAGGGTGCACTAGTTCTCTTGGCCGTGTGCATGTGAGTGTACCCAGTTTAGATATGCCTGTATATTCTGTGAGCATGTCTGTCTCACATCTCAAGTTAGTGATGGGAGGAGGACAACAGAGCTGACTGAGACATAAAAGAAGACAAAAACACATATACAGGAATACATGAGCACCTCTCTCTTTCTCGCCCTGCTTTCAGCTTGTCTATCACTTGTTTTTTTTTCTTTCCTGAATTTGTCACCTTCTTTTTCTCACTTCTTTTTCTTTCCCTCATCTTTCACTCCTGTTTGTTCAAATGTGTTCGCTTTCTTTTTATTTATATGTATTCTTCTTTTCTCTGTTTTTCCTATACCTGTCACATCTTGCGATTCTCTCTCTTGTGCCTTTCTGCAGTGTCATGTGAAATTTGGTAGTGATCTGGTTTCCAAAGTGAACTCTGAGACAGAAAAGCAGAATTTGAAAATGGACCAGTAATAACTAACTCGACACTTTGAAATATGACAGGAGGAGCTGAGAGTCAAACCATCAACCCCACAATTGGTAGACGACCACTCTACCAGCTGACAGCCCCACACATTTGAGTAATAATAAGATTATAAATACTCCATGGTCACGGAGTAACACAGGAGGTCCTCAGCTTGCAGAATAGGCAAAACGCTGCACATACTGTATATACTAATTTCAAAATTTGTTTTATTTTTCATTGGACTTCAGTTCTTAAAAAAGTATTGATATTACTGTAGTAAACCCACTTTATCCTAAATGGAATTCAGATTTTCATACAAACCTATGATGTAAGGCAGGCATGTCCAAAGCCCGGCCCGCAGCTTCGGTTTTAAAATGTATTATTTATGGCGCAGGATGGACTGAAATAAAACAAATCGGCCCACATATAATCCCATGCATGCATCTTAAATACCGGGTCCCACGTCGTCTCTGTTAGCTCAGCTGGTATGGAGTTACGCTCTGACACTGGAGATCCGTGTTCACTTCCTGGCTACGGTAGACTGATACAGGCATTCATCAACTGCGCACACACAGAAATGAGGGCAGACAAATGTTTTTCATTTGTTCACTCCTATGAGGCTTAGATTTGGTTACATTTAAAATGATAATTGTGACAATACAATGAAAATAAAATTGTTTTAAAACAGTGCATATTTATGTAAATCCTACTGTAAAAAATGTTTGAAGGGATCATCGACCCCCGGGACTCTTCACATTATCAAATCTGGCCCTTGTTAAAGTAAGTTTAGACACCACTGATGTAAGGTTTTATGTATTTGGAAAAGCTTAAGATTATAACAAACTGTAATTGGAATTCTCTCTTTGTCTGTCAGTGATGATAATAATGGATTTTTTAAAGATGATAAATCCGTGTTTGTGGAAACAGCCAGTATTGCTATGGACATCTACGGTGCACTTCTGACTGGAGAATGCGAATTGATTTTTTTTTTTTTTTATCATGTGCTTCATCCTTGTGTCTGGTTCAAGGCAGAGTTGACATTGTAAAATACAGATAATGAATTATGTTTGGTTTAAAAGTAGAAGACAATGGAGTGGCCAAGGACGTGTGCACATATGCATTCATAGCAACTCTTAAATGAAAGTGCAACGTGTGTTTGTGTGTGTACATGCTGTAAGCTTCTTTGTGAACCTGTATCTTTTTGTGCGGCTGGACAACCTCTGATCCAACAAAAGCAAGAGAAGGACAATGAGGAGAAGGAGAAAAGGGTGGGAGAGAGAAGAGATGAGTGGTAGGGAGCCTAGTGAGTGAAACCCAATTGAATTAAATGTAATCTGGCCTGAATGTGCACAACCATCAGCTGCACTCCAATCTTATTAACCCTGCATTACCAGCCCTGGATTGTGTGTATGTGTATGTATGCATGCGTCTTTTTATGTTGGTCTGTGTGGAAGGATATGGTAGAAAGAGAGATGGAGGAGTTAAGTGGATAACTGAGAAAAGGACATGAAGAGATGGACGGGATGAGAGGAAGAGAGAGTATAGGTGGCAGAGGGATGGAGAACCAAACAAAGATGAATATGTGTGTTTGGGAGATTAAAGCGCCTCTGTGTCATTGCTAATGAAAAATAATTTCTCATCATAACAGTAATCACAATAATTTCTGGTGACACATAACACTTTTGTTATTTTGGTGCATTAGCTTGTGTATTATACCATAAAAAGTTAAAAGTGCAATAATGTGGTAACTTCCAAATGTTAATACTTAAATACTTGAAAGAGTGCAACAACAGTATAAGTACCAAGAATAGAAATACACAAACATTTATTTTATGAGTTTCTGGGACTGGTTGCAAACAACTGCAGTGTTCCAGTTTCATAACACAAAAGGCAAAATTAAAAAGGATCAGTCAGATTCAATTTCTGCTCGTAGCAACTGATGTGTCACTTTACAGCAGGATGATGAACAGCATACTGGAGGTTTAGAAAAGACAAGAGGAAACACTGACGCAGTAAACCTTTTTAATAAGGAATCACCAGTTAACCTAACCTAACTAAATGGCATTGAACTGTGGAAGGAAGCAGGATTACCCGAAGAAAACCCACACAGGGCACAGGGAGAACATGCAAACTCCCACACAGAAAGGCATCTGTCCAACTGGTGGATTGGAACCCAGGTCCTTCTAAGTGTGAGGCAAGAGTGCTCCCTCACAACACACCATAGATTCATAAATACTTTAGATAATGTATTCAATAAAAAATTCTCGTTTTCCTACTTGATGCAAAATCCTTTTCTGAGATAAAGACAGGAAAAGAGGTAGGCAGACAAACAAAGCACATCAATAGGGATACAGAGGAGATTCTGACTACTTTTTTCTGTTTTCTGTAGTTTGCCAACATTTTTGCAAAAGTGTGCTGCATTTTCCAGTGATCTCTTTGTAATCAGTGATCACTGATTACCGTCTTTGTGTTGATGACGTTTGAGTTCCTTTGATTTCTTCATCTGTTTAACTCAAACAAACATTTACGCCTACTTGAGGTGTTGCATCACATCTTTGTTACTTTTTGAGTCCTTGCATGCACTGATCATAGACATCACCAAACCAAACATTTTCTTAATATGGAAAGGGTCCTGGTTGCTAATTTTAAGTCACTTCATAACTCCTAATGTGCTCAAAATGGGTTTCTGTGGACAGCTGCAATTAATATGCTATAATTTCTGCAGTTTCCTGCATCAGGTCTGACAGCAGAAAAAGAGTAAAAAGAAAACTGGGTAGTGGTTAAGTGAATATGTCTGTACTCTGAAAGAACATGCCCCAAGAGTGTCAAAGATGGACTTTTGAATGAGAGAAAAGTTTTCTGTTTTTAGACTGTTTAGCAGCATCTCCAGCTTATCATTTTGTTTGAGTAAGATACGGCTGTGAATGCCTCACTTTGGAGTTAAACCCCTCAGATTCAGTATCACCCCAGCATTGCCCCGGAGAGGATGGAAAACAAAGAGGAATGAGGGAAATATTGCTGTGAACAGAGGAGGAATGGTGTAGGCAGCTGGAGAGTGGGGGTGGTGCTTAGTTTGATGGAGCTGGGTTGAGAACAGCTCTATAAGGACAGAGATAACTGGAAAACACTATAAAACGCCTCTCCTCACATTCTCTCTCTCTCTGTGGAATTAGCCTTTGAGTGGGCTGCTGGAGCGAGGGAGGGTGCATGTGAGAGATTGATGGAGGGAGGGAGTGGGAAGCCCGAGCTGTAGCGAGGGAGGCTTGAGAGAGATGGAGTGAATATGGAGTGGGCAACCTGAACTCTGAGAGGGAGGAGTGCAAAGTGATCAAGGAGGAAGTACAGGAAGGAAATAAAAGTCCAGAAGAAAGGAGGGTTGGAGGAAGAAAAAGGGCAGTGCTGCATTTAAAATCTACGTCCATACACTGTGAGGAATGCATATGAATGAAGCGTAATAATGGTAGTGGGAGAAGCTGGCTGAAATGTCCTTATTTTATGGGGACAATATTAAGTCTATTTTCTGACTGGCTGTTCAGTCCTCACATCTCTCATTATTATTGGTGGCCAGACATGTTTGTTGTTTGTCATTGGGCAGACAGCAGAGTCGGCTAGATTCACAATCCGATGGCATAATTCAGCCATCCATCAAACTTGGTGGACAGCAGTATCCAAGCTGCTCTTCCAGACACACACACACACACACACAGAGAGAGCCTTCTGAGTAGAATATCACAAATCAAATGCTGTAACCTTTCAGAACGTCTTGAGTCTGCACATGCCCACTGAAAACCAATGAGGCTTTTTCTCTTGCTGTATTAGTCTGTCTACTCTGCCTCACCACTTGTCCTTCTCTTTTCTCTTACTTTCATTTTCTTTCAATCACACATCCTCATTCCACTCCTTCCTCTTAAAAAGTTTATTCACTGAGGTCATGAGGGTCATTTTCCTTTGTTGATCTAAGCACAAATACACTAAGGATCACGATGACCTGCAATTCCTGGTGGTCTGTATAACATGCTCATAACATAAGATGCTCAAACAAAAGCTTTTGCAAGCTTGTGGCTTGTGCAGTCTCAATGGCTGGGGTCTTTGGACAGCGTGGGAGCTCAGTGTCTTGTCCAAGGACACTTCGACATACGTCCAGAAGGAGTCAGGCCGTAAACCGCCCACCCTAGAGTTGACGGGCAACTCCTCTGTCAACTAAACCACTGCCACTCCGCATTAAGCAGAAACTGTCCTCCTAAAATATAATTTCATACATTTTTTATGCCAACAGATTGTTACAACTAACAGTAACACATTCTCATTAGCACCTTTAGCAGCCAAAGTACTTTTGCAGGCATAGTAATTGTGACAGAAGCAAAGGGATAAAGTAAGGTGGCATAGCGTTCAGGAGATCAGGGTGGATGGTTGGGTCACAAAATCCAGGACTTTTCCACAGGAGAGTCCAGTGTGAAATGGTCTGTGTTTTAACCATGACCACTCCACAATTTTAACTAGGTTTTAATTATTGTTACCATGACGACAATGAGCCTGTAATATTAAGGAAGTACTGATTTTAACCTAAACCCAGATCTTTTACTAACCCTAACCGTGTAGTTTTGTTGTGATGGTTCCACAACCATAACCAGGTTTTTATGATAGTTTCGGTGAACTGGTACGCCATTTCATCATATTATATCATATATTTCAAGAGAAGTGTGCTAGCCACCATAGCGTCTAATTTCAATAGATATCTGCCAGGGGCGCTGATAGAGGTGCTATTTGTACAAAATGCACTTTTGCAGGTAAAGCCAAGGAAATTTTATTTATATAGCACATTTCATACACAGGGCAATTCAAAGTGCTTTACATAAAAATTAAAATATATTAAAAATATAATAAAATCACCAAATCTCCAACAAGAAGTGTCATGAGCCAGTCGACCACTGGTGTCTTCCCCATGCACTACATGTATTGATGATATTTATTATCATCAATACAATTATTTATTATTATGATCATTATTAACTGGTTGACTGGTTAGTGGTGGATTCTTGTTTATCAGATCCTCTACAAGTACAATTTGGGGTTATAGCACTGCTGGGAGAATACAAGCTGGTTTGTAGTGGGTGTTCATATGACGAAGCTTTAATGAGGCTCCGTCTCAGGAGGACACTAAACCTGCTCAGTTTGGGCTGGAAGGGCTTAAGAACCCTTGTTATTGCCTAATGGCTTTGTAAGGGGAGGATGTGTTTTGTACAGGTAAAATGAATATATGAATGTGAGTGTGCTGTCATGAGGTGCCCTTGGAGGAAGATATGATGGTAATTAGGCTGCTGTTTTCTCAATAGTGTTCCAGCGATGAGTCTATCTAACCTCTCGGCTGTGTGTGTGTGTGTGTGTGTGTGTAGAGTCAGTGAGTCAGTTGTGTTTAGTGGTGCAACTGTATGAGTATGTTCAAGTATCAAAGATGAAAGTTAGAAGTCCATGTCTGTGCATGTGTCTTTGTATGTGTGTGTGTGTGTGTGTGGGGCTGCCCTTGCAGTATTTGCTGACTCAGGCTGGTTTTCCCTTTCTAAAAGTAAATAACCTTGGTCCACCAAGCTGTCAGCTGGCCCCACTGTGCCCTTGTCCCAACATCTAAAGGCGGCGCGAAAATCTCTGCTCTCTCATCTGAGCACCACAGCAACACACACTACAAGCACATCTTCAGAGGGCCTGTGTTCTGCAAAACACTTGTATCTTCAAAAAGCCACCTTCTGAAGCAGAACTGGTATACTTTACATGCTTTTATTTTCTGCCAGCATATTAAATTAATTCTCCTACATGTTGCTAGAAGATGCTTTGAGTACGTCATCTGTAGCTCAGAGACTGTACTTCAACCAGAAGGCTGAGTTCAAACACACTACATTTTGTTGTTTTTCATAACAAATTTTAATATCAGCCAATGGAAAAGCAGTGTCTCAATGGGAGAATCATGGGAGAATTACTTTGAAATATATACTAGTGGTTTCTGTTTGGCTAAAACAAACTAAGCTAAGCCAAAACAAACCAAACCAGAATTTAAGAAAGAAAATAAAATTGGCAATGTAGTCAGATGCATATTTGTTTTTGTGTTTGGCTGTTCTTTATTTATTATCCCTTAACTTTTAGTCCCTCTATATACTCTATCTATGTCTCTTTCTCTTATTCTGAATTATCTTGTTCTGCCATTATATTCCTCACTGATACTTGTTTTTCTCCTTTCTTTCATCTTGTTTTGCTTATCTCTCTCACTCTTTCTCTTTCTGTCCCCTCTCTTTCTTTTCCAAGCCATCTCCCCCTGGAGGTTAACCATGGCAACAGGCCACAGCTTTGGGGGGTCTGTGTCTGTAGGACAAAATCTTTGATCAGGATGAAATAGTTTCAGGTGGAATTGGAAAACACACAACATGCACAGATGTGTACAAATTTGTGTGTGTTTGTACTGCATCTACAAAGTATGTAGTAGTTGTTGTTAAATCAATATACTGTACATTCCTATAACAGGAGTTTAACAAGATGACACAAGAAACAATATGAATAATGTTGCTAAATAAAAATGTGATCACCATGGATGCAGTGGATGACTGAATAAGAAATGAAAGATGTAGATTTGAGTTTTTCTGAGCACACGTTTACTTTATTTGCTGTGATCAGAGTTATCAAAAATAACGATTCAAAACTGCATAAATTTAAACTTTATTTTATATTGTCCTTATTTTGATTGCACTCAGGTCATACTTAGAGCAAACAGTTTCATTCATACACACACACATACAAATACTTGACCTTGATGGTTGAATTGCAGCTTGACAGATGCAGTGAGAGCAGCAGAGTTGATGAAAAAGGTCTTTTATTGAAGTGTAAACCAGCATTCCTCTCTAGGACTTTATAGCCGAGGCCAGCAGAAGGTGTGGGTGGACATGGGCAGCTTAACTCTCTGTTATACAGCAAGTCAACCAGCTTGTGCAACATTTATTAGTGCTGCAGGAGTTATTTGCCCTTGGATGATATGACAGTCTCATTTTTAGACTTTTACTGCAGTACAATTAAAGTGAGGGGAAGGTTGCAGCCTTTGCCTTTATGCCCCTCATTTACACTCTTTGCTTACCCTCAAGAAGCATTGTTTTAAAAATCCCTTAATGTTTGAATTCAGGATGCAGTGGAGATGTCTTTTTTTACTCTTGGGTGACATATGAACCTGAGATTAGACATTTTCTTTGGCTGTATTTTTCATATACTTAAACCGCATTTCTTCATATTAATTTCGGCATTCATGTAACATGACACAATGGGAAAAAACACCAACTCCAGACAGAATCAAATGCATTTCTTTCTTTCCTCGGCGGAAATGTGATTCTCGCGTCTGAGCCCATGCTTTATGTTTTAATCACCGCACTGCCAAGAGCACAAACCTACTCCGCTAAACTTTTTGAGAACTTTTTTAATTTTGCAGTTTCCTTTTAATTTGTTTTCTCTCTAGCTGTGGTTCTTAACTTCATATTCCAATGATTTGTCTGAGGACAAACTGCATGCTATTAGTAGGAAAAAAGGAAGCTGGAAACAAACAAACCTGCATTCAATAAGCTTGTCTAAAAATGTTCTTTATTAATTTAGTCTTTCCTTATCCAAGAAAGAGTTGCCTCGATGATAATTCGGCAATTCACCAAGCCTGGTGGTTTATTGCATTTTTCTAATGAAATGCTCGGATACAGACAGACAGTAAAGGACCATTTCAGTGGAATGGAAGGAGAGAGAGATTGGGAGAAGAATCATTTTGGAAGCAGAGCTGAACCTTCTTTTAATCTGTTGGAGTAGATAGTGCAGGGCCATAGTGTAAACTGCAGATCATGCACCCAGGGTTACAAAGTTTGAGTCTCACTCTTGACCAGTGAACTACTTTTCATCCTCTCTCACCCCCACATTTCCTCACAGTCTTTACAGGATACTGTCCACTAAATCAGAAATACCACTGCAGTGAAGAATGATGTATTTAGCAAAAACTGTAGATACATAAAATGCATGTATCTATGTAACATGTATATATTTGACCCAACTCAGACAAATTAAATAATTTAATGTACCTGTATGATTTATTCCTGAAGGCATCTGGATATTTTTCACTTCAAATCTGAACCTTTATGTTTTTGTTGACTTCAGTCTATGTTGTTTTTCTTTTTCTATAAGCATTCTCCCTTTTTTAGGTTTATACGCTGATGATGCAACACTTTTATATAAACCTAAAACCTGGTCAGTCCATTAGTGAAACACACAATATAGTTGTAGATCTCAAAGGAATGACATACCGTTTTTAGTGTAAAATATTACTTTAACCTTTCTTGGGAAATACAAGTGGACAGAGCAGTGCAGTGTTGTTTCCTGCTAAATTATTTTGGACAAATATATTTCTTTTATAAGCTGCTACCCAACCTCTAACAATTTTACGTCTACATATAATTTAAATTATTGATTAATGTAGGGAGCAAAAGGCAGGTGGCTTTGGCTCATTTGAGACAGCTTATCTGCTTGTCATTGCCTGTTTGAGCCCTGGCTCCAAAGCCAGTGTCATTAGGCAAGACACGCTCCCTGTGAGATGTCGACAGTTGTAAAATCACTTTGTCCGTTTAAAGCACTGTAAAACTTTTACATTACAAATTTTACATTAGACTTGGATCTAAGTACTGTAGAATATCATGTTTCTCAAGTACATCTCAATTTTGACTATAAAGTTTTCTTTAATCTATATAGCTCAAAGTGGTCATTTAGGCAAACCCTATGGGCACTACATATCCTAAGAAAGCTATCCAGAGGTGATTTCTCTTAAATTAATCTCCATACTTCTACTAAGATGCAGTTTAAGAAAACAATTCAGACTTCAGTACACTCAAAGTAGGAATGTAATTTATTTCTCAGGAGGCAAAGGAAAGGCAATTGTGAGCAGCACAGTTTTCCTCTGGGCTGTACCTGCAGAGTCAGAGACAACTTCCCTGCTTGGTTGCAGACTCCATTAATCATTTAGAGCAAGGATTTCCCTGAAGCCTGCTCTGTGCTCAGGCAGACACTACGACATCAGGCTGACAAGGCCTCAGATGACACTGAGACACATATATCAGACATAAAAGAGACTTGTTTGAAAATCCCTCTGTTTTCATGAACATTCATGTCCACTCAGTATCTTTCTATTGTTCTTTAATATGCCAAATATACACCAAAGCAGATGTGTGGATGGAATGGACTATTATTTTCTTGAGAGTGAGGAAGTCTGTGTTGTTTTTACATTCTGAAGAGTATTTAAATCAGCCCTGTCTGAACTCTAAACGATGCGAGTTTTTCATCCCCTTTTCGCAGCACTTGACGTGCAACTGTTCCATAGCTTTGCCACTAAAAATGTTTAAGAAGTGTCTCTTAAAATAGACGGTTTTCAATTTCCACTCAAGGTTGTTTTACCTTTGCTTTGTCTGTGATTGATTTGTTTTAAAACCTTTGTCAAATGGCTGAAAATTTGGTTAAACAGCAAACTGATGGGAAAATCTGGCCTTGGTCAAAAATAACTGGAATGATGCACACAAGACCAGAGTGGTTCTGTGTAAATTTAACAACATGCTTTTCCAAGCCAAGCTGCTCACTGGGAATTCCTGACTTGGAGGAGGAATGGAAATTTTGCCTGAGCTATTACTGACCTTTAACAAATGCATGCATTTATTTGCACACGCACACACACTAAACACTTTCTGTTTACTCGGTTAAACCACAAAAACACGACATACAGACAAGTGCATGCTGACTTACATTGCACACATGCATACACTTATGTGAGTGAGAAAAATATGTCTTTGGAGACTATTTGACTGTATGTGGTGTGTGCTTGTGTGTTTACGTGTAGGCCTGTCTCCAAGATCAGCCGTCTGCATTCCAGGTAATTAGACTGGCCAACAGCTGAGTCCCATTAGCCTTGATTACAGCATTCAGTACAACAGAAGAGGAGAGAGAGAGAAAAGAAAGAAAGCTTGAGAGAAGGATGTGTATGGACGTTATACCAGTGCCTTGGCATGGTTGGTTGCCTTAGAATCCTAACAGTCTTACCTAAGGTCCTTGATGTTATGAGGGGCACAATCATAATGTGTTTTGTGTCCATAAATAGGTTTTTTTTATACATACTTTGCATAGCTCTTCAAAAATGTGTTTTACTTAATGGGCTTCCTACAGTGATTTTACCAGTCAGCCGAAGTTGCAATCTTAAACCCAAAATGGATCCCAGATTTGTTTCTGGGGGATCTTCACACAATGAGAAACATCATATTTTTTCAATGAGTTTAAATGCCACATTTGGGTTGTTGGCTGGTTCAGGGCCGACCACATAACCACAGGAAGTGACACCACTTCTGCTCAGCTGTTAGGAATTAGGCCCACACTCACAAGTTGTGTTTGTGTGGTCAGTTTGAAGAACAAACAAGTGCATCTGCAAAAAAAAAACAACAGCAAAACAGATGTAACACTAAAATCAAGCCAGAATGCTGTTTTATCTATGCATTCATTTTATCTACTTTAATTCAAATCACACTGGGAATCACATTGAATGTTACAAGGCATTTGCTTTGCATTCAGCCTAAGAAATATTTATTTAATCCACCCAGAGCTTCTCAGTCTCTCTGTATGTTCACCTCCACCCTTTCTCCTTCCTTGTAACTTTATCTGTGTCTCTCTCTCTATTCTATCTCTGTCTAAACCTCCCTGATAGTTTCAGTGTCTCAGGATTGGGTGATTGATTCAAGCTCTGTACGGCTGACAGACGAGCAGCCTGCACACTGGTGTGCAGCAGAGACTGCACTCTGCTCTGACTTTCTGATGAATTACTAGCCTTTTAATACACACAGTAGAGACAGTGAGAGTGAAAAAAAAGAGAAATATGGGATGAGATGGAAGGGAACCGTGTAAAAATTGCAATGAGAAAGTGAGGACAGTAGAGAGCAATGCAAAGTTTGTAAAAAAAAAAAAGTGGGCTGACGAGAAAGAGGGGAACATGTAAATGAATGGCTAAACTGAGTAATAACTGCATGTGTGACTAGAGATTGTGAAAACTGTGTGTGTGTGTGTGTGTGTTTTGTCCCCATTATCTAGAAAGGCCTCTCTTATTGCTTTAAATGACTCATGCAGAGTGTGAAGACGCAGGCAGTGTTGGAAGCCAGAGGGAGGAAAAACGCTCTGCCCATCAAGAAATTGAATTAAACATTGAAACATAGTCAGTCTCTCACTTAGTCAAGTGTGATGTCATTTCTTTGAATAGTCAGGGTTTCTTTGCCACTTCACAGCCACTAGAGAGCCACAGAGTGGAAAACAGCTTTTCTACTTCTGAATATTTTCATAAGTATGCCATCACTTGAAAAGCCTTTAACCTCAATTTTAATGATGCTGGAGCATTAGCTCAATCTTTTAAAGGATTGCTAAGCTAAAGGACCTTTATAGCCAATTAACCACAGCAAAAAAGGACTGGTGTAGGGTTTACTTTTTCAGCTTAAAAAAAAAATTATCGAAAGTTGAAAGGATGTGATAACTCCATGCCCTTTTTGTATTGTTGCATATTAAAAATAATACTCTGGAGACATTCAACACACAAATACATTGAAGAAATTACCAGCTGTGGCAATTCTTGTTGTGAATAGCGCACACTGTACAGCCACAAGCATTGGAATTTCCTGACTCGCAAGAACCCTGACGTTAACGTGGCCTTAGTCTGACCGAAACCTGCAGCAAGACTTAGATAAAACTCACATAATGAGCAAAATAGTTGAGACACAAAGCAAATACTGTAGACCAAAAAATACTGTACAAGCAAGAAATGTGACATGTGATTGGTGTGTTGAGACCTGTAGTTGACAGAACATAAACAGTCTGTTTTTGTGCTTTGCCTACAATACAAAAGCAAACTCGTGTACATAAGTGGCAGCAGCTGCCATGCGTCATGCCTACTAATATTAACTGACCAAAGACTAAATGATGATGTAATCAGTATCCAATGTTGATTTCACTGAGCCTCCAGTCATCATGAAGATGGAGAAAAGTGTATATCTCCATGGCTAATGAAACCCTGGGGATTTCAGGGTTTAGGGTTCATAAAGTATTTATGTTATGTTCATTAAGTATTGATTAAGCCGTTAGAGAGCCTTTAGATGCCCAGACAATCATTATGAAAGATTAGAATTTGGCTTGAGGAAGAGGAAGATGGAGGAAGGCAGAAATGCAGAGGGAAGAAGTGCTATTGGTGAGGGATGAATTGAAATGAAGGAGAATAAAGATGAGAATGATGTGAAAAGGAAAAACACAGTTAGGAGGCAAGAGAGAGAGGAAAAAAAGGGGCAAGAAGGGTGAGCAGAAAAAAAATCTGCTCTTTAAATATTAATTAAGCATTCAGATAGCATTTTAGTCTGCAAGGATACCATTATAGGAGATTAGGTTTTAATCTGAGGAAGAGGAGGGGCGAATAGCAAGTAGGCAAAAGAGGATAGGACAGGAGGAGGAGGGTGAGCATGAGAAAGGAGGAAGTTAAGGATTGAGAGGTGGCCAAAGGAGGAGGAAGAATAGATAGATTAAAAGAGGAAATGAGCAGGATTAAGTGAAAGACAAGCTGGAACGGTAAGAGGACGGAAGAAGTCGCCACATAGTGAACAGAAAGTCTGATTTCCTTAATCATATGCTGCTTCTTTATGAACGTGCTCTGCCAGTTGTCTTCACTTAATTTCATCCATTTTTTAGTAAGCTCTCATTCCAGGAGTTCAGGGCTGTGGGAGGCTGAGATGTGTCATTTCTGGTGTGAAGTGTTGCTATTTGAGATGCAAGCAGGATTGCAAAGAAATGTGACATTCAAGTACTGTCTCACCTCATATCTAGCCATCTAGCATACAGACTCAGCCAGCGTTTTTTTCTGTGTACAGTATTTAACCATTGCTTTGCCCTCTCTTTACCTTGTAGCTCTTTAGCAGGTGTTATTGCAAGGTAACCAGGAAGTAGTCTGATAATAGGCACAGACCTGCTATGAGGATGCAGCAATGGGGTTTAATGGGGCTGAAAACACAGACTGACTGGCTGGCAGGCAGGCTACACAATCAGGGAGAGGCACAGCTGGTGTGAAGCTGTTTCCAGCTCATGACAGATGTTACACAGAGAGGGAGGGGGGAGACAAAGAGACGGAGGGAAAGAAGGGACAGAGAAAGAGAGGTGAGTCATTTGCAGCATGCAGAGTGAGAGATCACTGATAAGTAACTTTGTGCAAACGGTAACTTTGAGCAAAGTCAAGCAGAGTTCATTCACGTGTGGGTGCTCCAAAACGCTTTAGTTCATATCCCAGGAGCACTTGTGCAAATAAACGTGTTTTACAGCCAACTGTGTATAGAGATGGTGTAATGAAGCGTAATGTGATTTCAGTAACCCCTCCCCATGATGCCCCTCTTGATTTTGTACCCGCCTAACTCTTGATTTCCCTGGATTGAGATTATATAAAGATACAAAGAAAACAAAGGATTTTCAGGCAGGCAGTGGAATAGGCATTGTAATCAATGCCTCGGTGAGTGAAGGAGAGGTTATACTGTAGCATCCCTCTGCCTTGATTCCTTTTGTAGTAGTCCTTAGTAACTGGAAACTGTATGGAAAATGTGTACTGAAACAAAACAGCTCTCCCACTTTAAAACGAAATTGGACAAACCACTGTGAGATTTTGTTTAAGATATATTGTTTTTGGATTAAATTATCTTGTAACCACGCTGACCACAGTGATAGGAAATGTTCTGTTTTAACATTTAATCTTTTCATGGCTTGCATACAGGGGGGACAGGATTCTGTCAGTGTTTTCTCCACAGACAAGCTGAGGAAATTCTGCTGTAGATAAAGTGTAACTCTAGACTGAAAAATTGAAATTCTTTGAGTCTAGTTATTGTTGATAATGAGTCCACCACCACAGTAAGAATGTAAAGCACACCAGAGATATAGTGCAGCCTCGGGTGTACTCTGGAGTTAATTTGTTTGAATGACAAACACTCAGAGACTTGTAACTTTCAAGTGTGACAGGGCGATGGATGTGTTTGGGTTTCTCCATTGATTCCTCCGCTGAATTCCTGAAACTTGGGTGTGGATATGCCTTTATTAACTTTAATCGTATTAGCTTTAGACAGTGCTTGACTACTGAATCTTCACTTGTGCCTTAAAAGTTCTTATTTTTATTGTAAGGGGTTCTCACAGGAGCTAGGTATATATATTCCCTGCTTATCAAACCAGACCTTATTAAGATGTTGTTTCCCATTATTTCTTAACCATTGTGCTGCAGTGTGTAACTTGGTTTAAAAATAATCTCTGGGGCAATTGTTTGGGCATTTGCAAATCAGGATATATTTTGATTATGTTAATAACACTACACAATAACACTCACAGTAGTCAAATGTGTCTTTATGTTCTGATGTTAATGCAAAGGTCCAGATCATGACCTTAAGTAATAGATAGCATTTTTCTAATCAGTAAAACAAGTAGAAATGTCAGATTATATTATGAATTTCCTCTTTTCTAAATGTTTTTGTCCAAGTGTTAGAAGGCTTGAATGCTTACTGCGCACAAATTTGTGAACATTGAAACAAATTTTGCTTCTTGAAATCATTCCTACTGTTCAGATCATGTTCTGATTGTTCTCACTGTGAGTGGAAACAAAGGCTTCCTTGCTAAGCTGCAAATGAGGGACAATAACATAAAGAGGGACTTTTAATACTAAAAGGACGGTAGCTTTGGAATATAACCTCTTGAAAATGTTTTTGACAAACTTTTGACAAATCTGGATGTATTTGAACAGTGTGTTTTTTGCCACCTGTTTCAAATGTTATAATAGTATTCAACTTTTATCAGTTGTTGCTGGGTTAGTGGGGTCCTGCTCTAGCTAGTACAATTAGTTATTATCATGCACCTGACCTTTGTTATCAAACTGCCAATAATATAACGTGTCACCTCCTTATTTGTGGAGGTCAGAGTGGAAGACAGACTTGAAAAATATTGTTGTCCTGAAAACTTGAGTTAACCCAGGTCTGTGACAAGTAGAATGGTTTGATCATTTCAGTGACTTAACTCTGTAAGAAAGATCAATGAAAGATTCCACAGCTGTTACGTATGACTGGCCTTTGATGTTGCTGCTTTCGTCCGACACTGCTTGCACGAACGCACAACCACACACAAACACACACTCAAGTATCCACGCAAATGTAAAAGATTACGTACAAAGCCAGTTGCTCTGCGTGGGAAGACAACTGTGGCACTCTGTGTATTGGACACTCTGCCATAGGAAAATCCCTACTAACGACAAAAGGTAAAGTATTTCAGACTACTTCACTGAAGCTGTTCTGGATAATCTGAGTCACTGATTACATAGATGACTTTGGTCACAGACTGCCAGACTTGGAACTCCCACTCTTAAAATGAAACAGCTTTGGTGCATGCAAAGGAAAATCCTCCATGGATAATTGGAACATGGAAATATTTAGGTTTAAAATTAGCCACATAGGGCAGCTTTTTATGGTTAATACAAACAAATATTCTGCCTACTTTAGTATTTGTGTCCTTAGTGGAATCAAAATGTCAGACGCTCATGTTTAATATAAAGAAGAGCTTTTGGAGAAAAAAAATTCTGAGTAAAGGACTTTTGAGGCACTTCTGGGCACTGCGTGTAGTAAGTTGGAAGTTATTAAGCATCATTACAGCATAGAAGAGAAACGCAGTCATAAACTCTCATTAAACATCACAGCATCAGCAAATGTTCTGTTTTGGTCACCCAGAACATTAGAAACCCGTCTTATAATATTATATATATAATGCACTCCAGTACGACTTCACCACCCTCTATGACCTCAATAACATGCATGTTTTATACTCTGTTTTCTCATTATGTCAATAGCGAGTCTCTGTAAAATAGAGCATTCTTCATCAAACCTTCTCCTCCATCCATCCTTCTTTAATTTGCAAGTGCAGTAGTTACACAGGCACACACAGGCTTTGGTCTCCTGTGGAGGATCATTTCAATGGATTGCTGCAAAACAGAACAAAAATAATTGAAGTATACCAGTCTAACTAACTAAGAGGCACATTAGATGGAGGTTCCCTCAATCCTGTGGAAAAATGTAATGCAACTCTGTTAATATATATGAATCCTGAGGGGGTTTCCTTATTGCTTCAGGGGTTCTAAACATGAAGCCAGTGCAGTGCCTTTCCAAAGAAATGTTTATTCCTCATTTGAGGAGCATTTGCCACTTGAGTTAAATTCACAGATGTTTTGCAGTGGGATATTCAGTCATAAATATGGAAATAAACAACTTGGATGGCACTATGTTAACCTTTATTGCATTTACAGCTTTAAGTGGAGAGTTACAGTCAGTTCCTTTGTTCTCAGCTTTCCCTTTCGCAGCACCTAAGGGCAGTCTCATGTCTTGATTTACTTGATTTATCCTCCTGGATTCAGAATAACTCTTAAGCAACTGCATTTTTGTTATGAGCTGCTCACCTAACATGGATATTGGTGAGGTTTAATTGTGAAGAATCAACATCACAAATTCTTCTTAAATTCTCATTTAATTTTCTTTACGGAGAACAAGCGTTTATTGTGAGGCCTTTGAATATTATTGCATGTTGGCTGTTAAGCCTTCAAAACACAATTTCAATCAGCACTTGACTTATTAAGACCAGAAAAAATTATACATCTTCTTGTTTCTTTCTGCCTATGTTTTGCAAAGTATAGTGACAGTCATTTCTTTCTTTCTTTCCACAGCAACAGGAACAGGATCCCACCAACCTTTACATCTCCAACCTGCCAGTGTCCATGGATGAGCAGGAACTGGAGAACATGCTGAAGCCTTTTGGTCATGTAATTTCCACACGGATACTGAGGGATGCCAATGGCCTGAGCAGAGGAGTTGGCTTTGCGAGGTATTCATGGAAAGACATATACAGCACACACTTGATTTTCTTTTATTGTGTTGTCAAACTTCATATGTTAATTGTCAATCACATCAAAATATATTTGAGTTTAAGAGTTTACTTGACAAAGTACTGTATAATTACTTATCAGACACACAATAATAATAATTCATAATTACACTATGGCCCAGATTCATGTTTCAGATAAAAGAAAGAAGCAATTATGACTCTGCCATTTACAACCAAAGGACTTTAAAGCTCTAATCATACAACTCCACATTCCTGTATCGTTGACCCTTTCACCCTCCTCTATGTGTGTTTGTCTGTGTGGTCTTCTCTGTTACACTGTGGAGTGTGCCAGTGATTAGAATGCTGTCAGGGCTCCATTCAGGGTCACTGGCTATGTGAAGTGAACCCAAGACACACACAGAGACATGCATGCTTACATATCACACACACACACACATTCACAATCTCTTTCTCTCTGTCACCATTTTTCTCTCCCACACACACTCAGACACTGGCTTTTGCTTGCCAAGCAGGCAATTAGTCATTGAGCTGTGATTGGGTGAGCAGAGCTGAATAGAGGCAGACAAAAAGGACATGACACACAACAGATCAGACTGAATGGAGCTTTTAAACTGGGACAAAGGAGAGGAAACCCCACAGAATACACAGAGACACACAAACACACACACACACATCCTCAGGCCTACCTAAGGCATTTTGCTCAGGCATACACAAACAACCAAGCACCGATGCATATATAGGCAGGCATATAATGGCCCTACTGCAGTTTTTCTCTCTGTGTGTGTCAGGATGGAGTCGACAGAAAAGTGTGATGTGGTGATCCAAAATTTCAACGGGAAATTCTTGAAAACCCCTCCAGGCATGACAGGTAGGTGCCAGTCACCAAGACACCAAGAAGCCCAAGGCGCTACACTATAGGTCAGGGTGCTTATATAGATACAGCACTACATGTGGCATGATGCATTCAACTTTTCCTGCAGAAACGCACAAAGGTTGCTCCACTCAAATGTCAGATCATTTGATCTTGAACTCAGTTTGATGTCAACTTTTAAAATAGAGCTTCCTATAAATTCAGGGGGCGTTGATAAAAAGTACTGGAAGAAATCATTTGTGTCTTGCGAATGGAGCACAGCAGCATAGTCACATGACACCCACATCATGAGGTTACAGTATGTGCATATCTTGATGTTGACGAAACTGTGTGACATTAATCAGCAGAAGAATGTTTCACATTTTTAAAGTAAAAGATAATATTCATATTGGTGTTACTGTATATCTGTGTATATAGTAGTGTGAGTGCTGCTGATAATACATCAGCATTTTCTCTGCTGCCCCCCTACTTAGACCACCTTGAAATGAGAGTATTATGAAGATCTGAGTGATTAATCCCTACACTGTATGATATCTACAGATTAAGACACACTCACGTGGCATATGTGCATACATAGACAGACGTCCTCTAAAGCAAGAGGACGAGGGGTCTGTGGGTGTGAGAGTAAATGACATATAGAGAAAGAGTGCCAAGTGGGATGTCTAAAAATTTGAGAGATAAGGGAAAAAGGACAAGTTGGGAGGGAAAAAAAAGCTGAAGAAGGGAGGACCAAACTGAAAGTGACATAGAATGAGAAAGAAGAGATGGAGATACAGAAGGATCAGATATAGACTGACAGGAGGGGTGCCGCAGCGAAGAAAATGGAAATCAAGGACAGAGAGAGAGAGCTGTGCCCCGTGCCCTGGCAGTATGATTTGTGAGGTACAGCATGGTGGGCGGCTCAGTTTCACACTTGGAAACACACACACACACACATACAGCTCTGGAAAAAAATTAAGAGACCACTGCATGAAAGCTGTGATTGCAAATCAGGGTTATTCCACCAAATATT
>JAUMHL010000009.1:17151776-17179937 GCA_032362345.1 Sandelia bainsii | reverse complement strand
ACATATACCTTTAAATAGCAAAATCAGAGAAACTGATAATTTTGCAGTGGTCTCTTAATTTTTTCCAGAGCTGTACACGTTGCTGTAATTCAAGAAAATCTGAGGTATAGCTGTGTAATTTTGTACCAAATGAATAATGCATCAGTCCATCCCCTTCCAATTTTTCTGAGTAAAAACACTGAATCTTTACCCCTCATATTAACATAAGCTGTGACTGACCACACAGTAAAGAGTCAATAGCTTCATGATAGTGCTAATGTGCAGGTTGACGAGTTTAATTCCATTATAAATCTTAAAAGAAAGATTTAAATTGAAGTTGGAGAAAATAATTTCTGTTCATAATTTAAAAAGAAATGAACTTGTCTACACACTTACTATGACAAAACAGGATATATTCTCTTAATGTTATACAATCCCCCAAAAAATGAAGAAAAAAAAATCCAAAAACAATATTGTAATGCCAAGGCCAATTCATTTGTGTTTGCTGTACACTGAGGACAGTTGGCTCAAAAGATGGATATGAGACAAAATTCTGTTCAATTATTTGATGAGATTTCCACGTAGATATATAAAAAAATGTATAGACCATAGCACCTTTTGTATCAGATCTCCCAAAATGTCAATTTTCTTCTTGCTGCTTTATATGTTGTGTGCATGTAGACAGATCCTCTGTCTCCTGATTCACACTCAACCATACACTGTGCTTACCAATGTAATGACAAATCATGTCTTCAAAGCCAGGTTCTGTTGATTTATGTCACTGGTTTTCTGTATCACTGACATTTCCAAGGCTGTTGTCATGACATTATGACAAGATGACAAGCGTTGATGTGCTTTGTTGTTAGTTTACTTATTACTTACATTTGTTGTCTGAAATACCACAAACTTAGTGTTATCAAAGGTCAAACCTGTGTTACTGATTTATACCACAGTCTGTTGATCCAGGCTTATGTATTGACAGGCAAAAGTAATATTTTACTCTGTAGCTGCGAGATTAATACATGCGCTGATCACATGACCAGAGTTTCCATCAGCCCTTGTTAACAGGAAGTCCATTGATCCACAGTTTTCTGACTTCTCCTGGTGTGTCCGTTCATAGAGATAGAGTATTTAGATCAGACACAGACTTTTACTTTTCTGCTCTTCACCTTTTATTGAGACAGGAAGCACTGGATACTATACAGATCCATATCATTTTCATTGTTAGCTTCCGATGTATAACTACAGGTCCAGATTTTATTTAAAGCATGAGTTCTCCATAGGTACATTGCATTGGAAACATCTTACTGTCATCACTTTTATCATTAGCGCTGTCCTGCATGTTTGACAGTCTAATTTGAGGTCTGTGCATTTACTATACTAGTATATTCTGATTCTGTCTGTGTCTATCCCTGTGCTTGTCGTTCAATAATGTTCTGCCCTCATACTGTGAAAGAAAGAGTCAGCACTAGTGGGAGGCAGTCCCTATCTAGCTATAAAGACCACACACTGTATTTTCTACAGCTTCTTCATGACCATATCAGGTCAATCATGATAAAATTAATCTCTGTTCTTCTGTATGACAAATTAAAACCACCCAAAAATTAGAAAAAAGACTCATTTTTTTCTGTGTTACCAAGGTTACACACTGATATTGAATAAACTGGCCTCGAGGTCACACATGGAATATACAGATTGCTTATAAAATAACTTTATTAAGAGCTCATGATGAAGAGATTATTTAATACAAATAATTTACCTTTTGAAGTCACTGTATTGTGCAGTCAATGTGTGCAGTCTATTTACTACCAGAAAACTCTTGGTCCATTTTGTTTTTACACCATAGACGATCCACACCAGTGTCTGGTTGAAAGTGGATGTTTATTGAAAGCCTACACATACCCATAAATAAACCACACTTATTAGGCAGATACTGCAAAATTGATTGAAGCAAACTAAACAGGATAAATGTGAACGCACCCTAAAAGTCAAATCTGTAAAGTACTGTTGGAACGAGAGTTCAAGTCTGCTCTCAAATAATAATAATTTGCATTTATATAGTGCCTTATACAAACTCAAGGCTGCTTTACATACACACAGAAAAAAAAATGTAACAGGGAAAGAAGTAGAAAAGTGATCAGTGAAAAGAAAAGTTTTTAATTCATACCTCAAGTTCAGCTTTGGGGAATGCAAATACCTTTTTTCCCCTCTTTGAATGTACTGTAAATAAATCCGACACCAATAATAAATAACTTTTAGTTTCAATTAACTTTGGTTTATTCCTCAAACTGACAGCTTACACAGCTGAGTTTTCACAAAAGGTTGAGAATTCCTCATCTCATTGACTTTTTTTATTTTTTTTTATTAGGTTATTAAACCCTCAGCACGTGTTTTATGTAACATAAATGTGCAGAGTCAAAAAGATGGTTCAAGTGAAACCACACTGAAATCCAGGTGCTGGTCATGGCAACATGCTGCAAAAATGGATACAGGCTGTTAGTTATAGCAATAGTGTGCAGTCATCTGTATTGCAAAAATGTCCAGACAGCAACTACCATGTATGTATGACCATATGATATGGTAGACTATGATACTGCTTTAAAAAACATATAAATAAGTGAATATTGTAAGGGCAGTGGGGTTCAGTTATCTTCTTGCTCACACCATTTCTGTCCCACCTACTATCTATCTGTAAGCTCCCCCTCCTCTACTGTATCTCCACTGGTACATTTCCATTTCACCTTCACCCATTTAACACTTTCCTTTTCTTTTCCTATATGTCTCTTTAACATTTGTTGCCTAATCTTTATGTCACTCTTTCTCTCCCAGTGTCTGATGTAGTGTTGTCGCTTTGATATTTGTCTCCGTCCTGCCTGCCCCTGATGGGAA
The DNA here is from genome assembly GCA_032362345.1 of Sandelia bainsii. Lineage (NCBI taxonomy): Eukaryota > Metazoa > Chordata > Actinopteri > Anabantiformes > Anabantidae > Sandelia > Sandelia bainsii. Next base: position 17,177,069 of record JAUMHL010000009.1, on the reverse strand, counting down.
GACAAAGAGAGAATGAGAATGAAAAGAGTCCAGATCTCAAAGAAGGCCCATTATGCCTCAGCAGTTTCAATAATAATCTGGATGCTTTTAATGCGTGCAGTCTTATATGCCTGGTATGGCCATGAGGCCTTATTTACGCCATTCATTACAAAAGTGGTTCAATATGTCCATAAATGGAAAAATAAATTTCATTTTATATAATGGAGGAAAAAAAATGAATGAGAAAACAATAGGAAATCACTATCAGACTTGGTGTCAGCTTCCATGTGTTATTTGGAGCCACTTGTTCAACACTTAGACATTTGCTATGGTTGGTAAAATATGAGTCTTTTGAAGCACTAACCAAATCACAGCAATGCTGTAAAGATCAGAAATCCTTAAAGACATTTGGTGCCATCTTTACATCATTTTGGAGTCAGTGCATGAATAAATCTTGTTCTTACTTGTTTTACAGCCAATTCAGTTTGTGTTGGTTTTTGATGAGAAAACACAGTAAATGTAGTTAACCTCCTCTCACTGGGCGTGGTGGTGGTTTGGTGAGTGGCGGTCATTGTCAGGAATCAACAGACAAGAGGAAAGCACAGGATTAAGACCATCAGCTGTCTAAAATTAGTGCCACCAAATCTTAGTTCTCATCTTACAGTTTTAATTTTAATGATGTAGAATTTCTAACAGCAATATGGATCAACATTTTCTTATGTATATTTTTTTAATTATGGTGGGAAATTGTTGGTTCCTCTCAAGTGTGATGCTTGAACAAGTAACCCTCCAGAGTGTGTATTGTTCTGTCCTGGGGCTTTGCACTCTTAGATGCAGTGTCTTAGAGAGAAAAAAAAAAGGATTACATCCCATTCAGCACAGCTGAGGGATTCCTCATTTTGTCACATTTGGGGATTGGATCCCATTTTCCAACTGAATGATCTCCCATGTTGCACCATCTTGCTGATGGATTGAATTTTATTTTAAATGAGAATTGTCCCATTTGAGAGATTGGGTCCCAGTTATATGAGATTGCTCCTCTTCTACAGTGATAACTGAAACCATTGTGCCATCTACAGTGAGGTTGTCTGCTTATCTACAGGCTGGTGTTGCTCCTAGAAGCAAGATCTTTATTATACTGTATATTTCCCCCACTTAACCAGGGTCATCTAGAGTAACCTGTATATTTCTTCCTCTCCCATATTTTTCTTTATTTCCTCTTTCTTTTCATGTGTGCCTCTCACCAGAAATGAGATGGATATGCCTGTTTACTCTGCTGGAGCTTTAACAGTTTCTACGCTTCCCTCCTGCAGATTGCAATATTCCACAGTTCAAATGACTGGTAACAGTGTGTGCTCCACTTTAACAGTACAAACCATCCACTGTGCTACCTATAGTATGTACACATCCAGTCAGTTAAATGGAATATTCCACAGATAAAAATCTCCAGTTCAAATAAGTAAAGCACTGGTGCATATATTACACTATAGCATTTTTGTGCGCACACACACACACACACACACACACACAAACTTCAGTTCAGAATGATATACAACCAACATCTCTGTCAGTTTGCTGACATCTCTTTGCGTCTTCATGGCTTTTGTGTCTTATTTGCATTACCTAACCCTGCATTGAAAATATGTCATAATGTTTTTGCCCGAATAATGAAAAGAAAACACTGGAGTGGTTCTATTCACCCACTGATCCATGAAGCAGTGACATTTTGGTAGATTAGTTAAACAGTTAAATCAAACAGTGGAAGCCTTAGTTAATGAGTATAAATACATGTTGTATAAAGTCCCCAGTTTGTGAACTAACCACTTCACTTCAATTACTTGCCCTAGTCATGTTTGCAGCTCTTAGCAATGACCTACGTTGTTTAGTAACATTGACTACTGGGAAACACAAATGTGTAGTGACACAACTACACACACACAAAATAGTAGCTTGGTGTGTGGGTGGGTCTTTTTTTTGGTCTTTTCAGTGTTTCAGTTTGTAACTACAAATTTACATTCATCAATTATGACAAAATATAAGCATGTCCACACACAAGTCAGAGAAACCAAAGACAAATTAATTAACTTAAAGGTTGTGTAAGGCATAAAATCTGTGTCTGTTTCCAAAAGTCACTGACTACTGCACATGTGGATTTAATCATCAAAGAAACATACATGTATACTGTAAAATCTGCTGTTTCTCCTCTTTCGCTGTTATGAATAACAAACCTATTTCATGATGAAATACAAATACAATGTACAGTTAAAAACCAGCTAATTAACAAGTCACAGTCACCTGCTGTTTCTGTTATGGCTCCACTAAATGTGATACACTAAGCAGCGAATTTTGCTTCCATTAATTTTCTATGAGACCTGAGCTATTGAGTGCAGTAGTTTGCTTTGTGATGATGTTTAGATTCCCCATTACAGTGTGAGACCCCTCTCTCTAACACGAACACAACCTGGAGGAAGAAATAAAATAAAATAAAATTGTTTTGCTTGGGGCTACGGAGATAGATTTATGTTTGACTTTTACAGCTATTTGCAGTCATGTTGCCTATTTCATTTGGATTGAATTTCAACTCTGTCATATTTACTAAAAATTTGCATCTCTCTAAATGCTTTTAGATATCCAAATATTTGCTTCAGACAGTGTTAATTAACTCAACATGTCGAAAAGTGACCTGTTTTAGGAGGCCAGATGCAGCTGTACCCAAATTCATCACAAATTCATCACTTCATGTTACAGAGCCTCAAAAGTGAGAACAGCGGGGGTCAAACTGACAATTAAAAATGTCCTTCTTCCTTTTAAAGCCCTCTTGTGACATGCAGCAGATTGTAGTAGTGTAGCTGGGAAAGCAAGCTGAATAATTAATCTGATGCACCAGTTTAGCAGCTTTTTCCACAGGTAATCTTGTCTCTGGGTGTTTTATGGTTGTTGCTACCTCCTGATTATATGGCGACTAAGGTTGCCTCTTAGGAATAAATAACATTCATTATTGTCATTATCATCATCAGTATGTATGGCTTGTGACTGCATATAAAGTTGAATGCAGAACAAATTTTTTTTTCTCCCACTGAGAAATACACTATAATACAATTCTGCCACTACGGCCATCACCTGAAGCTGATCCAGTAGTGATGATAATGATGATATTATTGTTATTAGCAGTAGTATTGATTATGAAAATAATAATATTAATAATAATAATAATAATAATAATAACTGTCTTTATAGTAATAGGTTGATTTTGGCAGTGCATCCTCTTAACATTTTGCACATTAGCCAATACAAATTCATGAATAGCTTTTCACCACTTGTGTCCCAACGAAATCATGGCTTGTAAGACAAGTTTTCTTTTTAATTGTCTAATTATGCCAGGAATTAGACAAAACATCCTTCTATTCTTCTTAATATGAAAATACAATAGAACACTAAATCATGTTTCCTGAAAGAAACTTGTTATGATGTCACTCACTCAAACAGGAACAAATTCACACAATTTTGTCAGATCGAATACTGGACTCCTGCAGCAGCCTCTGAAAAACACTAAATTCAACATGCAGATGCACTAAGGCAACCAAAACATTATAACAAAATTGATGTATTTTTGTGCGTAGGCGTGTTTGCGCATGTAAACACTGCCCCATAGCACTGGGCCAGTGTTTAATGTCTTGAGTCATTTGAACAGCTCTGATATAAAAACAGCTTGCAGCAACAATGTTGTGTATGTGCATTTTAATGTCTGTTTATGTGGGATGTTTGATACAGTTGGGGTTTATACAAAACGGCAGAAGGGCAATGTCCTTCCTGTTGTTTCTGTGTGTCACATTTAAGAAGCACAGCTACCATACGGACTTTTCCCTCTGACGTTTTTCTGCATACTTTCCTCACTGAATCTTAACATGAGGGACACCAGGGAAGAGAATGGAGAAGTACACCACATTTTTGAATTTAGTCTGAGATTTTTAACAGGCATCAACCACATCAAGGGACATTTTTTTGCATTACTTTTATTTTGTTCTTTTGGGATCAGCTACTTACCATTAATTCTAACAATAAATGCCCCAGTTTTTCACTTACATCCAAAGACACTAACTTTGTGCTGTCTCTGTGATAAGCCTGATGAATCAAAATCAATTCTTCATGCAAATACAGAGGATAGGAAATTGTTTTTGATCAACACTAGTGTCTGTTGTCTTAGTGTAGTACTTGAGCAAAGAAAATGTCCTGACTATAAACTTGACAAGTTGTCAACCACCGACAATGTGACTTTATCTGTTTGTCACAGTAGTAAAACACAACAGCAACAGATGTTTCCTTTAAGTCTGTGTCAGGTGCGTGTGTCTGCCCTGACATCTCATATTTTCTTGGACTCAAAGTAGCCATTTTTAATCACAAATACACACACATCGATGAACTTCTAAATTGTGGGAGCAAAAATATTTTGCCCATGAACCTGACAATTAAATTTCACATGTCCACATCATTCTCTAATTTGTCTTTTATGAGAATTTGCATTTAATCCTAGTCCAAATTAAAAATTAGAATTCACAACTAGTTCATATTATTTAAAATTCCTCTTTTTTTATTTTTTATAGTAATTAAAATCCTGTGTTGATTCAAATTAAGCACAACTCATTAAAGAGTTTACTTTTGAATATTTACCTCCAGAGGTTTCACAAATGATCTAACCTGTTTCCTCCGCAGGAAGTTCTCCAAAAGGATCCATACCAGTATTTCAACTGAAGAAATCTTGTTTTAAAATTCAGCTATTGAGCCAGACTGAACAAAATAAATAAAATGAAAAAAAAACTTGTATAACTGTTTTTTTTTCATCTGACTGTCAAAGTTGATGTGTTGATAAAAGCAAAAAGTAAGAAAGTGTAACAGAATCATGACGTGCATGGTGCATGGCTTGTAAACATCTACTGAAGACACAAAGCCACAGAAGAAACAAAATATAATGGAAAACAAAAACATTACCATGAGTCAACAGTTCCTCAGCTAGTGAATCTCAGTTCTTTTAGGTTTGGTTTTCTGTCTTCAGTTAAAAACAACCATCAGCTGTGATGCAAATATTGTCCATTGTGTGGGACAAGATGTTTTTTTTATTATGGTGAGATTTGTGGTGAGACATGGTGATACCCACGAAACATAATCCCACACATGACTCTTTACTAAATGTATATGAATGCAGGGAGCAGAGTGGATAAAAGAGCAGAAGAGAAGGGAAGTGATTGAATAGCAAAGGATGATAACAGAAGGCCCAGCCATGGGCCTGTTATTCAGATAGGAATCTAGTTAAAATTGTAAAAAGAAAAAAAGAAAAGTACTCCTGAATACAGTATAATGACACAGCACTCTGTTTATCCATCTGCTTACCCCTGGATGGAGTACCCATCCAGGCCCCAGGCATTCTAAATAACTCTCGTCTCAACCTTGAGCTCGGAATACTTTTCTCCGCTGAGAACACTTATTCTCATTTTTCAGTTTACTGAGATGAAGGAACATTTTTCTTGAAGTAGGTGAGATAATTGCATAGTTTATTTTGGCATGCATAATGTGTGAATCAGTACCCACATGATGACATTGCCTTCACTGGTTTATAGAATACTTTAAACATTTTTTTTTATTTCTGAGCTACATGAGGCTCCACAATTTGACTTTCTCTGCGGTTTGAAATCATTGCCATTTAAATAGGACAAGAGTGCCAGCTAATAGCCTCTTTAAAGATGCATCAGTGATTTAGATGTGCCTTGGTGGATGTATTAAAGTAAGTGAGAGGCAGTGCATAATAGTAGATGACTTATTCAATTTCAGGATCAAGAGGTTTCTTCGTAAATCAGGACATGAACAGAACACATTTTGGTGTAACCGGGTTCCACTGCTGACGTTACAGTGTAAGGCTTCAAAATGTCACTATTTTAAATAGCATTTAAATGCCTTTTTATTTCACCACGCCATTACGATGATTTGATGTGCTATCCATCCTCTTTTGTTTCTACTTAGAAATCTTTTTCATCAAGTTCTCCAAATTGAGTAGCAAAATATGCTGTTTCATGTCATCTAGAACAATAGAGTGTTATCTGAACTGACACTTCTTTCAACAGAATAGCAACATTTGTCTTTACTTTTCTAAACCATCATATTAAAAAATGTTTTATGATGTGACAATACAATGGTAAAAGTTTGGTTGGAGTATACACAAAAATGCTATGGTTTGGTTTAGTGAAAATCGTGGTTTGGACTACATTAAGTACTTTCCTAAGGTTAGGAAAAACATTGTGGCTTGGGTTCAAATTTAGCAGTACTTGCTGAAACAGCTGCTGTTCTTCTTGAGAGGACAATTTCCACATCATATAGCCTACATTAATTACACTAATACACAACTATGTAGACTTCTCTGTACATGTGCTTGTACAACTGTTGCATAAAAGCCATGATACCCAAGGGCAGTATTTACTTTGGGATAACCCTTGCCCAGTCCAGCTACTTCGTGCTATTTCAGAAGCCTGTAAGGTATTTGAAGTTGGAGTTTAGTGAACTTCTGTATGGGAGGTCACACAAAGCTAATCATATTTGTAATCAAGACTTTCTTCTTTCTGTTGTCCAGTAAAGGACTCTGTTGCCTTTGGAGCAATCACAATCTCAGTCTATTGCCCGGGGGTCAAACTGTGTGGAGTTATTTAGCGTGTTAAGTATGCCTATTTGGTTTGTCGTTTGAACCATGCTCACCCTGCTTTGATGATTAGCCCATGGGTTTGTTTCCACGTCAAGGCTGCTTTTGTTGAAGCATGGTTGTAAGAGTTGTAGAGATGGTGCGATAACTGCTGGTGTTTAGAAGTTTGGATTAGAGGTGGGAGAGATAAATGTAAGAGCTGAAGTGCTGTTTTCAGGTCCAGTTGATTTATGTTATGTTTTTTGTTTAAGCTACAGCATAACACCCTGGTCTTAAATCTTATCTTAACCTAATTCATGAAATATATTTTTCTTTCTCATGTTATTAAGACGGTTAATCCATATCTGTGTATGACCTTGACTCCTTCTCTTTCCGACTCACTCTGTAGCCCCAGCAGAGCCGTTGTTGTGCAAGTTTGCTGATGGAGGTCAGAAGAAGAGGCAGACCCAGGTCAAGTATCCCCAGAATGGCCGACCGTGGACACGGGAAGGAGAGGTGAGGCTTAAAAGTTTATTTAATCATCCAAAAAAAAGCTCACTGGTGCCCATCATAAAAGCCGCATCAGCTTTTCTTGAAACACAAATGGGAAAGGCAAATTGTAACACAAGAATCACGTCTTTCAATCAGTTTGTTACTCAATCCTTTTTACCCTCTGTCACTATAAAAGAAAACAACATAGAATTTTTCCTCAGGCAGAATTGTGCTGCAGCAGATATTTCTTAAATCAACAACAGGCTTTCATTTCTCACAATCAGTATGAGAACTAGGGGGTTTTTAAAGAGGAAATTGTAAAGTTAACAAAATCAAAGTGGTGTTACTCTGTCTAAATATCATTATCCACAAACCTTCTTTTCCTACTCAGTTTTGTAGCAAAAGTGTACCAGTAATCTCATCATAATAGTGTTATAATAGTGTCACAGCTCAGTGTCCACAGCTGCTTCAGTTACTGTAGATCCAAAAAGTCATTCATTCTTTATTCATCCATTTTAAACATCTAGCTGATGTTCCCTTTGACATCAGTTTCTTTTTCTTTTAACTCTGAAAAGCTTGACAGACCCCCCTGCAGGGTCATTATCAGCTTTCACTTCCAGTAACATGCTGTAGGCTGAATTAGAGATGCTGTTGACAGTATGAAAGCTGGCATATGTAAAGGTTGTTAAATTTAAAATACAATGTTTCTGCAAGACCCCAATGCCAAGTTGTTTTTTTTCTTTTGTTGAAACTCCCACCTCCAGTCTGTCATCTTTAGAAGAAATAAAACCTTTAGCAGTAAATTGAAAGCAGATTGACTATTGCACAATGCTGAGAGTTCAGAAGTTGTTAGTGTCGATACCAAAGCCTTAATTTACAGAACAAGGGAAAGTGAATAATAATGTCACCACCCACCCATTGAGTGCAGTTTCTCAACATTTGCATTACATGGAGGTTGGGAAAGTGCAGGGTGGTGAAGTGAAATGAAATGGAACCAGACTTAAACAACTGCACGCTAAAACAAGAGCCGCCACAACAAAAACAGGATACTACAGTGTATGTGTTTGACTTTTGTGTGTGTCTATGCGCAGCAGACACATATTGCAATTTTAGTTTCTTTGTGAAAGAAAAGACACAAATCACATCAGGGCTTAGTTAACATTGGAGACCCAGTGGTAGTGATTTTTCTTTGTATCCTGTTGTCAACATTTGTGAATTGTCAGCTGGATTAAAATAAATGATCTGTGCTTTCAGTTGGATTCCTCACACATTTGTCAGTAGCCCAAGTCCTGACAAGCCCCACTTGGCAATGCTGAGGAAAAGCATCCCTACAGAGTTTTGTGCATTTGTTAGAGCTAGGTATCGGAGTCCAAGCTGACTAATAGAGACATCTGGCTGTGGAGGTGCTTTGTGGGGCCTCACTGCATCCTCACACTCAGTCAGCCGACCCTAATCTCCCAGAACCCATCACTCTTAAATGTATCTGGCCTTGGGTCTCCGAGTAGAGCACGTATTACACACAGAATCACTCACACGTATAACATTGTGCAGGAACGCACACATACTGCAGGATACACATGGGTGGATTACAAGACAACAGGCTCCAGGGCAGAGCCTATGTAAGCCCCACTTCCATCCCTCCTACATAGAAGCAAACGCCCAAATAAAAAAGGGGCACATGGGCACATTGCTTGTAGTTGTTTTCCAGAATATTTAGGTTATTCTGTATGTTTGGATATGACTGTATTTTAATAACTTTGTAGTTGTTTATTTTGTAAAAATCCAAGTTTTTGTAGTCATTTAAAATGCTATTGTAGTCATCTATGTCCATGTTTTCTCTTGGTAGTCATTTTGTGTCTCTTTGTAATGTGTCTAGTCTTTTATTGTGTCTCTATAGTCGTCTGCGTGACCATTTACTGTCTTCACAGTTGTTTTGTGTCTCTTCATAGTTGTTGTTTGCCTGTTTGTGGCAATATTCTGTGTCTTTGTAGTTGTTTGATTGACTTTCCAATAAGAAATGTTAACGGTCACTTAAAGCAGAGCCTCTGATCCCCTTATCACTTTGGGCACTTGTGTAATACACATATCTACACATACATATTCATGGACTAATGCTGGTGCAGCAGCTGAGAAATGTTTTTGCTGTTAGATGAAGGAAACTCTAGAACACCTGGTCACTTCTAGCACTGGTTCATAGATCTTTTGTTGCAAAAAACTATTCAATAGATCGAGAGAGAACTAGCATTGAACACAATTTTTTCTCAAGGTGAAAATGAAAATTGTTGTGGAAATATAATGTAATTTTTACCTGCTCTAAATTTTAAGTCTGTTTGAGGACTGCTAAAATAAATCCTAGGATTTGGATTGATTACTTTCTTCTATTTAATGTCGTCAAAGTCAGGCACTCATTTATATTGCTTCTACACTGTATTTTTCCAGTCCTGGCAAGGAACAGTGTTTGGGGAAAAACCAAACATTGCAGCAGAGTTCAGCATAAGGGCACACTTTCAACTCATGTGCCAATTTGGAGAGAAGACCCATGTGTGGAATATAGAACAAATACAAATTACTTGTGTAAGGGAAAGATAGAGAAGGAGAAAAATAAAGATTAGAGGACTGATGACACTATTGTTGCTTTAAGTCTGTTCCAACACTGCCACAAGGCAATAGTGTGGATGAACATCTTTTTTCAAAGCTCAGCAGAGAAATACAGTTTCATTCATTTACACATGAGAGAGAATGTGTGACACAGATAGAGAACAGTCAGAGAGAAAAGTGTCACTTAAAGATGAATACTTGACTTAATAGGGACAACTTTTATTGGAGAGGAGCAGGTACAGAGAAGGAATATTTTGGAAACTAAAATTCACTGTTGTAGCTTTGGGTTCATTATAATATCAGAGTAATTTATCTTGAGTATTATTATTACTCAATAATAATAATAATAATATTTATTAATGTTAAGTAGTGTAATATAGCCCTGTAACTACTGATTTTTTTTTGTATAGTAGGACAAGTACAGTTCCATGAGCAGCACTTCCTGCTGCATGGAATATTAAGTAAATATTTACAAGTGGTTCCTAATCTTGTTTGTACAAGCTGCATATTCTAACTTGATTTGATTAATTGAGTAGTTTAGGTGCTTTTTGCCCACTGTCAGTTTCTAGACTGACAGTACAGATAATTGCTGTGACAATAAGCATTGACTGTGTGTGTAGCTCAGGCAGACTGATTTCAAAAGCAGTAACTTCAGTTTGTCACGTTTTCCTCCTGATTGTCTCCCTTTTGCTCTTTTATTAAAACACAAAGCCATATAGTTAGTAACTGCTAATTTTAACTAACTTTGAAACATTTTCAACTCAATATTATGTGATGTCACCTCAGTTCTTTGCATCCAGTGTGGATTCATGTCTGTTTCTCTCTACATTTGTGTTTCTACTGACTTTGTGTGCTCCAAATTGTTGTTTTAGAGATTCTTTTAATTTTTACCAAAACATTTTAGAAAATGGCAAGTGATGAAAATTATTTACACATTTAATACCTAAGGAAAAATAATACGTCTTCAACATTGAACCAGGAACTCATTGTTTTGTTGCATACCAATATACAGTAACACATGAGGTGCCATAAACACACACACTCACAATCTTACTATATCTGTAAGTATTTTTGGTCAGCATAGAATAACTAAAGTTCACAGATTTGAACTCGGTCATTCTTCTTCTTTTTCATAGGTGCTTATAACAAGCTCATGTGAGATTTTTAGCTATTAAGGATGACATCCATTGTCCTTTACTATACAGGTATTTGTATCTCGCTTACCTGATGGTGATGATTTTCCAGTGGAAGCTTGTGTTCATTTTTTTGTTACATCACAACATACCCTTCTGTACCTCTCTACTTTCTCTCTCCATCCATTACCTTTATTTTCAAACTACATATCAGGTATTTTAACCTCTAAGTGTGTGCATTTCTCTGTTTATCTCTTTCTCCAGAGTGGTATGGCATTAACATATGATCCCACCGCGATGCAGAATGGGTAAGTGGAAGGTTTTCTTCTCAGATTTATAAATTGTGTGGGTCACTTTAGATGTTTGCAAACTTTCCTTTTGATTCACATTCTTTGCCAAATGTTAGCAAACCCCATAAATTGCCGGAGTCCCACCTGTTCATGAGCCTTCACCTAACAGACATGCACATGCACATATATCAGCGAACCATCAGCACTTACACAAGAGTGCTTGCACACAAATGAGCAGACCACACACCCAGGATGCAACAATCATTAACACATAGACTCTCTCTCTGGCTTTCCTGCTCTTGCCCTCATTCTCACATTTGACTGATGCAGACAGAGCATTTATTTATGCACCTATGCATACAAGCTGTCAGGCTTGTAGGTTTTGATTGCAGACAGGGAAGTTGGGCGATGTTGCAATGCCGCTGTAAGACTTTCGTCAGCCAAGGCTATCTGCAGTGCTCCCAGGCTGAATGCAGAGAGCTGGGTGTCTGCCTGTTTCAGAGGGAAATTGGAGATTGGTCCTGTCTGCTAGGAATGCTGCTGGTGATGCGATCCCAGGAGATGCTTCCCTCCAGCTCTGTGTTTCTCTCTTCTATTCTTTCTTCTCAGCTTAGTGCTTACTCTAGTTCTGCTTTTCATTTTCCTTGTCTTCCGTGCTGTTGTCTTTTTCTTCGCTATACATTTTACTTACTTTTACCTTTTTTATATCACCTTTGAACCTTTAACTCTTTCCCTTCTACCATTCTCTTCACCACTTTGTTGACATGGCTAGTTCCTTTCTTTTGGCTCTTCATTTCCAAGCATCTGCTTTGCTTTTGCTCATCTCTGGTGTCTTTATATGTCTTTGTGTGTGTGTCCTTGTGCATGTATAAATGTGTGCCTGTATGCTTGCAGTGCTGTAGCCCTCTCTGACCTTTCTTCTGAGGTCGTCAGAGCTCCTTCCGGCAAAGCACTAAATGACTGTGAAATGCTAATGCAGCTAATTAGAGAGGCGAAAAGCAGGGAGAGAAGGGGGTTGAATAAAAAGGGAGGGCCAACTGGGGTCAAGAGGAGGGTAAAGGCAAAAATAAAGTCAGCCCAAGGAGATGGAAAGGGTAAAAATCAATTACAGGTTTGTGAGATTGCCCAAGCTTGAGAACGGCTGTTTTTTAAGAGTCTGATGCCAATCTCATGTTATTGGAAACATGTGTCCCAACCACCCAGACTACTTTGGCATAGCCTGTCCTCTCTTTTATCAGAGAGACACAATATTCACTTTCTCTGGGTTTTTTCTCAGTATCCCATCTTCTTTCTGGTCTGTTGACCGTCTTCTTGTTTCGCTAACTTTCTCTCTCTTTCTCCCTGCCTCTGTTCTTACTGCTCTCTCTCTACCTTTCTACCTGTTCTCTCTATCTTCTGTCTCTCCTGCCCACACATTTCTCCACTGAAAAGTCACTGAGGTCGGCACTAACTCATCCGCTAATTTTTCAGGGAAAACTCCTGACAGTGCAGGTAGATCACACCAGAGATTCACAGGGAGGTTTTAAATTTAATCCTGCCATAATGTTCTGTTCGCAATTACATGTTTAGTGTATTGTTTAAACAGCCACGTTGGAGTCCCTACTGACAACGAGCTGCTCAGGGCTAATAGCCTCCATCAATAACCTTGGATCTGTCCTCTACATACTATTTCTCTCTCTCAATACACCTCACCCTAATGAAAAATGCAATAAACACAATAAGAGAACCATATTGAATAACCTGCCTGCATTTGCTCATTTATATTCATCAGTGACAGTAATACAGTATCTCTAATACAAGTCATACATTAATTGTACAGTCAAAAAGATGGATCCATACTGCTGAATGATCAATGAAGGAGTTTTATTTTCGTGTCATTGATCATCACGTTACAGCTCCTACTCTAACTTATTTATAGATTTATGTATATATATATATACATGTATATGTATATATGTTTAATCCCTTTAATTTTCATAACATGTCTACAGATGTAATACAATAAATGCCAATATACAGTACAAAAGCTCCAAGAAAAAAGCAGATACTAAAACTGTGCAGGACTGTCAACAGTGTCTGCTGAAGCAATACCTACAGTATAAGACTGAAAGTTGCAAGTGAACAATTTGAGACAATCTATGTCCATTCAGGGAGCTAGAGATAATTTTAAGTAAGCTGAGCCTGTGTCAACATACCTAAGGTAAAACACAAAATAAACCTGCACATGAACCAGAACTGAACCTTGGCAAGGAAACATATGTATTGCTAATAATTAATTATATTTCTTTTTCTGGTTTCTGTTTTTTCTGAAATGTAGAGAGTAAGTGATGACACTTTGTACAACAACTACAGTACTTGGATTTCAACACACCAAGTAGAGCATAAAAATCCAACAGGGAGGCTGGAGGTGCGTGTGAAGCACAGTCACGCTCTTGAGCTTATCGCAGGCAGTTGGAAACCGACTACATTCACTGGACTGCAATAGTTTAGAAATATCTGAGCTTTTCCATTTTGCATCTGAGTTTCAAAACTGCTTGTGCTATCACTGATCAAATTAATGTAATGTGAAACACAAAGCGTAATAACAGAACAGGTGGGCATGTCAAGAACACATTTCACCCTTGAAATAAGATGTGTGCATGCATCATAATGGCATAGCACCATTAAAGCTACATTTTCCTCTCCTGGCTAGTTGCTCAGCCTGGCTGTGACGTCTGTGTATTTTATAATCAATTATATGTAACAGACAATTAGACAACAAGAATAAAATGCAGAATTGTTTACATAGTTTTTCTCAGTAGTAGTTTGCAAGAACCATCTAAAATAACCAGTAGTGCAGTTGTTTTTAAGTACTTTTCTCCCCCAGTTAAGCAACACTTGATTTGTGGCAAGTACCTTTTTATATAATCATGGCTGTGTTAGAGATAGATAACGGAGGGCTCCTCTGTCTGTCCATCCCCTACACCCCTCCCCTCCTTTGCACCATTATTCAGTCAACAGACACTTTGGGATCGATCGGGCACAGCAACACGTCCTGGCGGATGAAACATGTCCTCTCTAGGTACACAATGATAAATAAAGCACCGCAAGCCACAGCATTCTACTGCTCCAGGGTTGAAGGGGGTGAAATGAAAAAAAATAGATGGAGCAAAATCATAAAGCCAAGCAAAGGTATAGGAAGAAAGTAAACAAAGTATAAAATGCAGATGTTATGCAGCCTCCTCTGCAAAGTGGTATATGCGTAGGTGGGAACATAATGAACAATATTGAAATACGTATTTCACCCACTCGCACATTAAGGTGATAATTCATTATCATGCATAGAAAGCAGGAGCAGACTCCTACTTAACATGGTGTGTGTCAAGTCTCATTCTAAGATGTTTGTGATAGTACTATATGGCACAGAATGAAGCTGCAATATTTATTATTTCCATGACAGTCTTGATGATATCTGATCTATCCATGATCCATTTTGTCAGGTGTGTATTAGGTGGTTAAAAACAAAGAGGTACAAAATGCTAATTTTAACCTTTTATGTGGTCTGGAGAGCTAAGCCTGTAGAGCTCTGCAAGATTGGTCAAATGTGATCCCGTTTCATCTCATTTACATACATTTGGCGAAACTGTTCAAAATTAATCTTTTTTTTCTTTCTTTCTTAGGTTCTACTCTTCGCCATATAGCATCTCCACTAATCGGATGATTGCACAGACATCAATCACACCCTTCATTGCTGCCTCTCCTGTCTCCACATATCAGGTAGGTGGGCCCTGTCTGTGGTTTACTGAGTTAGGTCAAGCCTAGGGGCTCTTAGAGCTTTTCCATAGTTCCAATAAATGACAAGGCTCACTGGAAAATTGCCTGTCTGATAAAAGATAGTAGTTGTCAGTAGAGCTGGGCGGTATGACCAAAAATATATATCGCTGTATTTTTTAAGGTTCTGGCAGTTTGAAGGTATATTTCAATTCAGTTTATTTATATAGCACCAACAGCAATCACCTCGAGGCACTTTACATGGTAAGGCTGAGACCTTACAGAATTACATAAACATATACAACTATAGAGAGTTATATAGAAAACTCAACAAATCCCCCCTGAGTAAGTAAGTACTAGGCGACAGTGGAGAGGGAAGGTATTTCTTTTTTTATGCATGTGTGGGCCTTTAGACACATTATTCTACTGTCAGGAGCACATAGAATATAAAAGTAAGGAAGTATTCAGAGCTATTTCTCAAATATTCTATTGCACAACTAAGAAACAAGCTTTATAATAGTGATGCACGTTATTTTATCCTTTAGGCAAAAATGGCTGTTAATCAGTCACAATTGCATTGGTTCTCCTTTTAACATACATAATCTTCCAAATTTTAGGTACAAGGTACAGAACAGTTTAGCTAAAGTATTTTCTCCCTGAGAGAAAAGTATTTGCCCCCTTCCTGATATTTTCTTTTCATATTTGTCACACTTAAATGATTCAGATCAATAAACAAAATTTAATATTACATAAAGATAACCCAAGTAAATACAAAATTCTAAATTAAATAATGATTTCATTTATTAAGGGAAAACAGCTGTCCAAACCCTATGGCCCTATGTGAAAAGTAATTTCCCCATAAATCTAATAAATAGTTGTGCCACCCTTGTTGGCCCCAGATAATCACACTACCATCAACAGTTTGACTGTTTTTATAAAATGCTGTGTTTAATGCAATATGTAACGAGACACACAAAGTTCAACTTTTGTCTCATCAGTCCACAAAATATTTGCCCAAAAGTATAATCAAGGATAATCAAGGTAATCAAGATATAATCAACATAATCAAGATGTTTTTTTTGGCAAATGCGAGACGAATCTTTGTGTTCTTTTTGATCAGCAGTGACTTTCGCCTCTTCGACTCTTCCATGGGTGCCATTTTTGCCCAGTCTCTTTCTTACTGTTGATTAATGAACACTGATCTTAACTGAGGCAAGTGAGGCCTGCAGTTCTTTAGATGTCATTAACGGTTCTTCTATGACCTCCTGGATGAGTCGTAGTAGTAATTTTGGTGGGTTGGCTGCTCCTACTTAACAAAAATTGAAAAATGAAATTGAACTCAGCTTTTAAAAAAATATGATTAATCATAGTTCATTCATAATTTAGCGGGCCAGGCAGGTTTGGTCAACTTTTTCTCCTTAATAAATTCAATTTTGTATTTACTCAGGCTATTGTGTGTGATAAATACGCAAAATGGGGCAAGTGTTTTGTCATTCAGCTGAACCAGTCTTCTTGACTGTCTGCAGCATAGGTTAGGTTGATTGTTACTGCATTCATAAAGGCCCTCCTGCCCTTTCAAACATTTTCTGAGACCCTGGCTTCACTGTTTCACTGGCACTACCGTCTCTGAATCACTCTTGGTATTCCAACACGTTTCCGTCTGAAGTGCTGTAACATTAAGTTCCTAGTGTTACCACCAGCTGCAAAATTTGAGTTTGACAATCTGCTGTATGTAGTATGTAGTAAATTCAAATGTTTCCATACTGCAAATCCAGCTCCTCTGGGGGTCTTGGGTTCAATGCATCTTCATGCATGTTTGTGTTCACTTTCTTCATCATTTTGTTAGTTTGTTAATGGTTTAAAAATAAGTGCGCTATGTGCACTGATTGACATGTGTCCAGAAATTGATGTGACACTGACAATTATATGTACCTCATTTTGACACCAGGAAAATACACAAAGCTCCTCTCTCCTCTCTTTAGATTTCAGCGCTCTGTAAAAAGATATCTCTGGTTGCTTGTTTAATATATTTGTACAGTAAATTGCACAACAGCTCTTCCCCTGTTTACATGTGTGCGGGCCATAGTTTTCAAAGTCAATAGTGCCACTCAAACAGCTTTTAACTCTGTGTGGCGGTGTAACTGCAGTGACTTCCGCATTGTGACATCATGTGTATATGGCTCATAACATGCCATTCTATTAGTAAAGTGATAGCACTTCATTAGCACCGAGCGAACCACTCAGTAAGTACTCAGAAAATCAGTTGTTATTCAGATAAGTTTTTTCTTTTTGGTAAGTCGGAGGGTGTGTCGTCACAGTAACAAATCTCTTGAAATAACCAAAACCAGCAAAGAAATTATTCTATTAACAAGAATTACAAGTGAAGCCAAAGCTTGATGAAAGCTTTATTTCATGGTACAGCTTTTTAAAATCTAAAAAGACATCATTGAACCACACTGCTGCATTAGGTATTCCTTTATTATCATAACCATGGATAGTTTAGTTCATTTTTCATTGATCTCACATACATTGACCTGTTGCCGTAAATGCTCAGTACAACAATTGTCCCCACTCACCAACTGCATTGTATTTACACCCATTTGGTTAATCTTAGCTAAAATCTACAGTGCCCAGCAGTTTTAGGAAATTACTCAGGCTTAGGAAAAAATATAAAAGTATATATTTATGACGTGATTAAGATTTGTACCACGTAATTGCAACTGCATCATGGACAATTCAAGTCATGGCTGACGGATCTTTATTGCATGTCATAGCCCTCTCTAATTGTTTCTGGATTAAAAATTTGTTGAACTGACTTTTTTCACTGCTGTCATGTGTGTAGGCCCTGGATGTTCAGGTCAAGTAAATCTTGTGTTTATTAACACATGAAACAGGGTCATCAACACCTTCCATTCAATTCTAATTCTAGTAATTACAGTATTAAACATAGGCTTCTATTGCAGCACTCCTCCCATCAATATTTCATTCTTAGACACAAATCCTCCTTTTCTCTCTGTTTTTCTATTCCCATGTGTACTCTCTTTCCCACATACACATACTATAGCAATTCATGTCAGAGCTGGTTGCTGATGTAGCTGTGGTTCACTCAGTACTTGATCCTTGGTTTGTCGACCACATAGACTTTAAAACAAACACCAGCCCCCCGCCCCCCACAGATTTACTCCAGCATGAAACACTGCTGTAAATGAGAAAGACAAATGCAAAGACACACCTTTCAGCAGTGCAGAACTCCACACTGAGACATAATCACACTCTGCTTTTTGAGGAAAATATAAGAAAACAGGAGAAGAATTTAACCTACATTGCAACTGTTGTTTATAGACAGACACAGGTAGAGGTGCTACCTTTTCTATCAGATCTCCCAAATTGTGAGTGAACAAATGTATTGAACCTGTGACTGACAAGTTTGTTCTGTGAACTGATTTACAAATAATAATTACCTATAAATGTCGAGATGGAGCATCAAATAAAAGCTGAAATTCTGAACTGTTATTTCATATACATTTTTTTATCTTAAACCCAACAAAAATAAAAACCAACGAGTTAGTCTTTTGACTTTCGGAGGGGACTGTATATCCATACCATATCTTTTGCTTGTGACAAAAAGGGTTTTGGGGACTTGTTTCTCTTCATGTTAGGGTTGGGCATTGGGTACCAGTAGGAGATGAAAGTGTGATTTGTGGCCAAGACAGGCTTTGATGATGAAACCTGCACTGTGCAGCAGTAATTATTAGACTGTATTGCTCTCTGTGGTTTCATATCCTCTTATAATTACAACATAACATACTGTATAGTGGACCCTCAGTTACTGCTGTAATATTCTTCCAGACACACTTCCACAGGGACAGAGGCTCTAAATGGGCTTGTAAAGGCTTGAGCTAATAATTAATTTTCTCCCTTCCCATCTTTGGTTTTCTCATTTTCTCTCCCTTCCTGTCATTCTGTCTTGCAATTGTCCTTTATGATCTCTCTTCCTCAATTCTTTACTCACTTATAACAATGTTCTTTTTGATCTTCCCTTTCTTCACATCTCTTCCCAACCTCCCTCTGCATCCCCCTACTTGTGCTCATGCCCTCCTTCTTTGATTATTTAATTTTTCTTGTCTTTCTTTTCTTTCTCCTCTCTATCCATTTTGGTTTCCTTCGTCCTCTCCTCTCCTCTCCTCTCCTCTCCTTCTCTCTTCTCCTCTCTTATTTGTCCATAGGTCCAGAGTACATCTTGGATGCCACATCAACAGTATGTTATGCAACCTACAGTAAGTTCTTAGCAAGGCTCTTCTTTTAGTGTCAAATGTTAATTTTCACCATTCTTTAATCCCTTTCACTGACTACATTGCTGCCTTTCATTTTTGTGTGTGTACGTTTGTTCCTCACGCGGTTCTCAGTTTGCTAATCTCAGTGCATTCAAGGTAATCCTTGTTTAAGATAGTTTGACCAGCCACGTGATTTCTGTCATACTGACAGCCCCATGATTTATGATCAGAAATTTGTCTTTTGAGACCTGATGGGTTCCACTGTTGCCAACCCAGTGCTTACTATAATTGCTTAGACTTTTAACTGTATTTAATGTCTTAACCCTTTTTATCTCATATTTTTGTCAAGACAATTTCATTTTTTTTGTTCTTTTCATACACAATAGCAATTCAATCTGCTTCTGTTTTTTTAGCCAAGTATGAAAGCATACAAACAATGTGTTTCATTGTTAGCTTCTCAACTGTACATACAGTATAAGAACAGAATAACAAATAGAATAAATAATAAACAAGGATACAAAAAGTAGCATGATATGACAGTGGGGTCTGGTTGGGTCACCTGTACAGTTACGTTGTTCAGGAGAAAAACTGCATCTGGAAAGAAGCTGTTTGCTCACTTCTGGAGGCTCTCAGTCTTTTCCCTCAGGGGAGCAGTTTAAGGACTGAGTGTCCAGGTATGCACAAGGAAATTGAAACTCACCTCAAATTAACATCACAAAATATCAAAAGTGAACCTCCTCAGTGGACTTTACAATCTGCTCCATAGCTTTGGTGCAAATGATGGAGCATGTCACTTATAAATTGAATCAATAAAATATGTAATTCTTATGAAAGCGTCACAAAATTTAAAAAATCCAGGTAATGAAAGAGAAATCACTACAGTTTCCAACAATTGCAGCAGGGTATGAGAGGCAAACTCAGGTCACTCAGAGGAAAAACTGTAGCCCTGCTTCAGAGTCTCACTCTGCTGAATCAGCCTGTGAATAACCTCCCTAAAGCAGCTCAGTGCGATTAGCGGAGCAAAGTCTGAATTCCATAATAAAAGGCTGCTCTCTGCTGGTTTAAAATGAAACTTCAAGTATAGAAGACAGGGTAGTGGTACGCAAAGTTCTGATATTAATGTCAGTGTAAACTGGTAGCTATTGATCAGATTTATACAGTGATCCATATAATACATATACAAAAATATCAATGTAAAGTCATACAATATACTGTAGATGCCAAAAGATACAACAGAATACAGCATTGCAGCAATATTTAAATGTGTCACACCTGGCTGGAGACCTGAGCATGACTGCTTGTCTGATTGTCGGTGTACTGAAGGATTTTGACTGTCTGAGTTCTGTCCAAGCACATACATGCACATTTTGTGTGGTAAACAGGTGCAGACAACCTTGTTTTAAACACAAATACAGGTATATGTTGAAATACACCCACACATACAGTGTGCAGTATGTGTGACTATAGGTGTACAATCAATATATACTATAAACCTGCACTCACCTCCATATTCTTCCCTCTTACTCGACCATGACCTAAAATAACTTTGACACAAACTTAAAAGTTTTCCTTTGGTTTTTCCTTTTTTGGGTCAGGGATTGCGTACAACTACAGTAACAAGAACTTTCAACATGTGCAGGCTTCACTTAGGACTTAATGTAAAATCTCAGTTGGAATGTTTTCAGTCTGACATACTGTCACTACCCAAATATATCAAATAAAATCCATACACCTTCATCCAAGCATGGTACAGAATCCTGTCTTTAACTGGAGGATGGAATGAGGTTTCGTGTTATCTTGTAGGTGATAAAGTGGGGTCACAGCAGTGTGGCCCTGTTCACTGGCTGATTATTTCTTAGCACAGCAGGGCCAATAGAAACGAAAATCATGAAAGTACTTCAGATGAAGATAAACCTTAATTGTATTTTAATATAATAATGTATCCTCATGCATTTGACTTAATGCATTTGTCTTTTGTGCCCACAGGTTTTTACCTGTTCTGCTCTCCTTAGACAACATTTTATAGGGAAAATGTCTTTCAGTCAGGAAGTGGAGATGTTAATTGCAAGACAACTGCACAATCAATGGCTGGCCATCATGGCTTCCTATTTGTGTCTATCTGCCAACTGCTAAAAACGCTCTGTTGTCATGTCTGATTTAAATTATGTCTGTGAGAGAGGATAATACCCTTCTGTAAATGTGTTCTCAGACAAATGTCCCATCTAATTATTTGGCAGTCTGCCTAATATTACTTCTGAAGACTTGGGAGAAGACAGACAGAGAGAGAGAGAGAAGAGAAGAGAGAATGAGGGATTGGAGAAGGAAAATAAATTATTTGCCTGCATTTGACAGGGAGAGGACAGTGAAGAGAGGCAGGTGCAGGGAAAGCGGAGGAAAGAAGGGATTACAAAGAATGAAGAACAAAGATAAGATAACAACTTCTGCAAAAGCATGTCTGAGCTGTGTGTGCCTTGTCTCTACAAAATCCTTGTTAGACAACAAAGGCAAAGGCTAGTCATTGTATTTCCTGGATACAGACAATCTTGGCAAATTATAGCTGCATCAGGGAGGGACACTGAGAGAGACACAGAAGCTTAATTCTGTTCCTATGGTAGCAGAGGCATCCTCGTTGCTGTTGCCACGGTTAATGTCTAGTAACTTTGATTAATGGTGTGCGCTCATTGACACATTTAGGTTGATGCACATGAGCACGCCTCCGCTAAGCACTCAGTCAACAATCCATCACACAATTGGATTTTTTTGTTGTACCAGTACTGGAAGGTTGCTATGTGTAAAACTGACTAATACACATATTTTGATAGGTACATTCTATAGACACAGGATTCCAAAAAAAACAAAATGTATGTCCCTAAAGTTAGAAAGAGAGAAATAAAAAACAGTAAGTGCTGTTTTTGTTTACCAGGTTGAAAGAATTTGTACATACATGCACACATAACTAACGCAGCGTAAGTTAATTCATATACACACCTATACACACAGTGGAGTGCTTCGAGGACTGTGTATTTCCAAGCCTTGGTGGAATGCCCAGATTACTTGAACTCCCTGTCTTTACATCTTAATTAATGAGAGGATGTCTTTGTGCATAATTACACACAAATCCCCCTACAGGAAATGAATGCATTACCCAAACCATGCATAGCAAGAAAGACAAGGAAGGCGGCTTATTGGGGAGGGCTGTAATGAGACATCCCAAGAATGGGGATTTCAGATCTTCCTGAGTTAAATTGCTATGTTAAATCCATTTCAGGAGACAAAGGGGGTGAAGATTGTGTCAGAAGAAAGCACGGTTTATTACATATCTGAGCCTGCAAATAGTGCACAATACTCGGTTTGTTTCTTTTTTAATTCTGAGATCCTGTGTGTGTCACCCGTGCATTCATGTTTAACATTACAACCCAGTAATATTTGTGTTTTTTCTTCAGTGTAGTCCTATAAAATCCAGTGCCTTTGTGTGTCAAAATAAAAGTGAGACAGGAGAAAGAGAAAGGGTGTGGTTTTTAGTACGGAAAATCTATTTAGCAGCATAATACAAACACCTGCTTTTTAGAGTACACCACCTGAAAGAGAGCGAACAGTGCTGGTTCACATCCTTTGCGTGCTCACACACACAGTGGTCCCGTCACACCAGCAGCAGTTAGTGGTTTTCTCGATAAACGGGTGTCATTATCACTAATCCTGTGTATTTGATGCTGCATGGCGCCTGCAGCACTCTGCCAGTCAGCTTCACTTCTCTACTGGAGAAATGACAGCAGAAGGAGGGGAGGAGAGGAGAGAGAGGGAGTGAGTGACAGAACGTGTGAGTTCAAAGTTGAAACAGATCTTGTATCTCCTGTCCTCAGGGGAAAGATAACTGTCTGTCTTGCATACTCATTTATTGCTTACCCCAAGAAAAATGTCTGATACATGAAAACATGAACACACACACACACACTCTCTCTCTCTCTCACACATACAATTATACGCTCATCACACACCAACTAATGCAGTGTTCAGATGCAGACACATGCAGAGGTAGCAGGTTTAACGCTTGTACAGCTATAAATCAGAGCAGACGCTTTCATTGTGGGTTTCCTTTAGCTTTACGCAGCTTTCCCTCTCTATGGACACCTGCTGTGAGATTGGATGAAGTGAAAGAAAGAGCAAGGATGAGAAATCGTTAAACAAGAGAACTTATTATTTAGATGGATATAAAGCTTGGGTATTACTGTAGCTAGAGTCTGGCTTCTAAATCTACCTTCCTAAGCCAAAGCTTTGTGCAGGTTTTGTGAGTAGATCTGTTGATGCATCTGTGTGTGGAGGAATGTGTGGGTGCTTCTTGGTGCGTTGAAGTGCCACTCATTCACTTGTGATGTTGAGGACACTGTTGACAGAGCATTTCTGACAGCCAGGCTCCTATTGCTGTCAAATAGATTTCCTTATGAAGACAGCAGTTATGAGGAAGAGCACTCGCCACTGTTAACAGTGATGAGAATTTCTGTCTGTAGTGTTTGTGTGTTCCTCGCCTGTGAGCTTGCAAACATAAGGATCTTCACTTCTTCACTCTGACAGACTGTATGTGCCTTTGAGGGGAATGCTTCACACAGCTAGAACTTTCATTACTGTTTGTGTGTTATTGTGAGCGTCTTGTTGAAACCCTACAGATATAGAACTGTTAAGACGACTGCTGTACAGCTGGGCTGTGCCTAAAATACATAAATCTGATACCTGTGTTCTTCTAACATCCTATCTCAACATGCAGGTACTGAAGTGCAAACTGCTCTGTTTGAGCGATGCTGACACACATGCACTGATGCTGTCG
Organism: Sandelia bainsii; assembly: GCA_032362345.1. Classification (NCBI taxonomy): domain Eukaryota; kingdom Metazoa; phylum Chordata; class Actinopteri; order Anabantiformes; family Anabantidae; genus Sandelia; species Sandelia bainsii. Next base: position 17,153,073 of record JAUMHL010000009.1, on the reverse strand, counting down.
TTCTCATGGTGTATATAAGTATAATTAAACATCGATCACAAATGAACAGTGTTTACTGCTGCAGGTACAGTGTGAGGAATTTCCTATTAAAGGTACACAGAGCTGTTGAGTCTGTAGCAGAGCTCTACTGGAAAAGTAGAGCTCTGCGCATCAAGGTGTTAGGCTGCATCAAGCTTCATCATATTAAAGAGATTTACAGTAAAACCTTCTCTGCTCTATTCAGAGGCATGTTCTGTCAAGCCGGCTGACTGGCTGCATTGCCATGTACAAAGTCAAACCATCAGTCATCAGTCTTAACTGGGTTATAGCTTGTTTCTTTTAGCTGTTTGGGGAACATATTCATTAGCAACATAAACTTTTTTCAACTCAACTGACATATTTTGCTGTGATCATTTTGTCTGTGTTCTCGTTTGAATCCTGCTTTTGAGCTGATTTACGTAAATGAAAAGTTAGATGAGAAGATTGAGATCACTCTATTTGTCGCTTAGCTACTGTTAGCTTAGTATAAGGATATGAAATGTGGGAAACCAGAGAGGCTGGTTCTATCCAAAAGTAATGTGGTAGTCCTGGTCAATCTAAGGCACAAAATAGTAAAACCCTCAAGCTGTCAGTTTTACAGGCAGCAAACAAGCAAAAATACTTGTAAGCAGCTTGGAGCGCTGCAGTCCAGATGTTACCCCATGAGCTGACATTTTGAAATTTTGTGCCTTCTTCGGTGCTTAAATATTAAAACAAGTCATATATAAAGCTTCTGGGGCACCTGGACGTACAAGATGGTCTGTGCCAAAAGGACTATTACCATAAAAGAAAATTCCAGAATTGAATGTAAAGTTTGTAACAACACAGCTCAAATATCCTTTAGGAGTACACATACAGTAAATTGTGTAGGGTAGATTTCCCACAGAGAAACCATCAGAGCAGTGAAAAAGGTTAATATACTGATTTACAGACATCAGCTGTAATAAACAGCATTACTTAACGTGGGTGCATAAAGGATAAAAATTAATACAGAAAATTAGATTACGTGATGAAGAATCAATCATAGCACACATAGTGACTAATATTACATGTATTAAGTGTATATTTTACACTAGACCTTAGTATCTGTGAAGATTCTCAGTCATCCAGGTCATGGTTATCTAAAAAAAAAAAACGGTTTTTAATGGCAACTGGACTTGTTTTAGTTCCTTGACTACGTTTCACCCTCCATTTCCACCCTCAAGGACAACCCACAGGTGACCACCGATTGCCAACAACTTGAAGATTCCACAGGGTTTATAAACCTGCAACTCCTACC
>JAUMHL010000009.1:17051369-17145130 GCA_032362345.1 Sandelia bainsii | reverse complement strand
TGGCTGTTGGCCAATGTGTTTACATCCTGCGGGTCTATGGTCACATTCGCCGGCCTGTTTAACGTGTGGGCGGGGAGTCTGAATTTTTTTTTCTACCACATCGTCTGATTTTTTTTTCTACCACATCGTCACCTCAAGTGCCTTGAGATGACTTATGTTGTGATTTGGCGCTATACAAATAAAGTTGAATTGAAATAAAGTTGAATCATCATGTCATTTAAACAACACTGTGTATAGATTAGACTGAAAACTGCATGTATGTGATAAATGAGACTTTTTTTTCCTTTAAGTAAGAAGTTATGCATATATTATATTCATAACAATGCTCTGTTAATTGAGCATAGAAATCGTCTCAGAAATGGAACAACACACATTTAGTTTACAGTATATGCTGTAATGTTATATTTAATGGAAACACAAATGAAGAGTGACTGAAAGTTCTCTATGTTTTTATTTGTACATGCCTGGAGAATACAAGAGGTACATGATAGGTTCCAACGTATGGAGAACATCTCTGACCACGAACACCCCCCACCCCCACCCCCCAAAAAATGTTGACCCTGAGGTGACATACAGTACATACAGGACATGAAACCAGTCATCTAGCTGTTTCTTTTTCTTCCTCTCTTACTGCAGTACATAACACATCCAATCTGACCTGAACTTCATATTATAAGTAAATGTATGAACACAAATGTTATTAGTAATGGTTAGGCAAAATGAAAAAAACTGATTATGAACAATGATACAAACAAATTAAATCCAACATATAAATGTATTTAACACTTACATAACACATTATCACAAAACAACAGTGGCACATTTCACATTCAATACACTATATATTATGGATTCTGTAAATGTGGAGTATTATTGTGTGGTTATAGTTTCAAATGACTTCATACATAGTATAAAACACACACAATAAAGCTGTGACAAAGTGCAACCATCGTGTATGAAAAGCAGATGCCTCCTTTGCAATTACATGTATAATTAAGAGGGAGGAAACAAAAAATATTATTAAATCAGTGAATAACCTGTGCTTTGGCCTGAGAGTCTATGTGTGTTTGAGAGCACACAAGTGTGAACTTGTGATTGTAACATCAATTTAGTATTACACAATGATTACACAACCTAACACAAAAATGAGGACATGGACATTTGTGGGTGCTCTTTCATTATTTGTGCGCTGTTATGGCATCATTGTGTTTATTAACCTGTAAAACATTTCCTTTAGGGGAACTTGCAAAAGACCACAGTAAACAAAAAGTTAAAAAAAATGTCTTTCCCTGAGGTAAAAAATGAAATGTGTTTGCTACTTTACTTTTTAGAGCCAAATTTACTGTCTGAATAAAACCAGTCTCACATCTGAAGCTAGCTCAAAGACTCAAACACCCAAGCAGTGAGAGGTTTTCTCACAAGTGAAATAAAAGGCAGTAAATGGCTCAGGCTGAAAAAAAAATCACTATTATTTCTACTGTGAATATAAGTGCCTCTGTATGCGCTACATTAGCCTCCAGCTACGTGCAGAATTAACACAGTCCCTAAGGTTTTGAAAGGCAGATCATTCCCTTTTTTAACTTACACTTTCAGTAGCAGGTGCGAATGATGATAATGAAAACTAAAACAAAAGTTACAATGGTTAGTGCTGAAAATAAAAAGATAAGGCCGGCGAAGACGGGGTCTGTCATGGGGGGGATTTCTTTCACCTCAGACGGGATCATGTTGGACATACTCAGCATGTAGCCCAAACTCCAACCTATGCTGGTTTTCTTCACCTGCAGAGAAAAGAAGAAGATTTCTGTTTTCTCACTGGGAATTTTCATGCTACACACAGTATTGTTTCAGTAGTACATGTTGTCAGTCAGCTACACCAGTTTGCATGTAAAAAAAAAAAAGCTGAGAACACAGAACAGCCCTATCATGAAATTGCACAGTAACAGCTCCAGGGCAAAAGATGAGTCATAACACCCAAAGAACATATTAGAAATCCGAGTGTGTCTCCTCAGTAACTTCCTCTAAAAGAACCAACCAACTGCCAGGCTCACAGATACCCCAAAGGCACTTCACGTCACAGTAACTGCCTTGTCTTTTTGGACTGGAAATTGGGAGCATAGCCAGCTATTTAGGGCCTTTCTTCTAATTTACTCTAAATGGTAACTGCCACACAATTTGAAATCCACCACTGTAGTGTGGAACTTTTTAAGATACTATCTTTCTTTATACTCTAGAGTGATACGCTGAGTGTCACACAAGAGGAATTCCCTCCTGATGAGGGAATGCCATTGTAATAGACAGCCCATGTCCTCAGGGCATCCCGGAGTGATAAATTGCCAGCCTTTCACTCTGCCCTCAACTTTTTGAGTGCAGATCTTTGACATGTCAGCCATCCATCCATCCATCCATTTAATGGGTCCCAGTGGGTGGCCTCATTCACACTTGTGTATGTTAAAGACTGTTAAATATCTGTGACACACCCAACAACTCGTGTAACTATAACACAGAGAATAAATACCGTGGATATGCACTGGCTTCATAACATTGTGAAAGATAGCAGAAAGCAGTAATGGGAGCGAGAAATGTCTTGGTGAACATAATATCATATTGATTTTTTTGTTCAACTGACCTCTCTTTCAAAGTTAATGTTTTTCCAGGTTTCTTTGTCAAACTTGTATCCATCTGTCAGTAAAGTGAAGACATAGTGAGCTGCGTAACAGAAAGTTCTAAGGAATTTGTCAGGCATGGCTTTATTTTCTTTCTTCACCTGAAATGAGGAGAAACAAGCATCAGAGATCAGGAAGAACAGTTCAAATGAACACTTCTAACAACACAGCAATTTTGTAGTCAAGGTGAAGACAAAAGACTAACACTAAGGGAGAGACAACCTGTACGTCACTTTACAGCTTTATTCGTCAAGGAGGAATTTTTTGCAAACAAAACAAAATATATTGCACAGCTGTTTTGGGGTTTAATGCACAGGCATGTGTCATATGTACATATAAACCTGTACAAAAGCATCTATAGTACTTTTTATTTACTGAGGAACAGTCAGTACTAGCAACATGATGATTATATTTTTAAAAGAATACACCACTAAACCACACTGTCACACATCTTGACACAGCCAGTAATGTCAAAGCTGGTACTGTACAGGTATGATACTGTATATTACCTTAGGATGCAAAAAAAATCATTCTTTTTAAGGTGTACTTACAGTTTACATTTTGCATTACATTATTCTGTCTCTGTGTTGTTCCACATTTTCTTCTCCTTAAACTATAGACTTATATTTATTGCCTTCCTTCCACCATTCAGTCCTCTTATTAGTACAGCTGTATTCCAGTTAAAAGTACTCACCACTCCCCAGGGTGTGTGGCAGAACTTCCTAACCGAAGAGTTGAATTGATCAAGATCCGATGTCCCATTTAGCCCCAGAATCTTAGCAGTGTAGAAGAATCCAGCATAGGCCTGTTGGGAACAGTAGAAATGCAGTATGTTAAGTGGTTTTGCATCTTCATATCCCTGATTACGTGTATTGCCACTAGGTTTTACCATAAAATCTCCAGTGACCGGTGGCTGCTCGACACCACTGAAGGAACACTGGGGTGAGGAACAAGTCTTGAAATCAAATATAGACTTCACTATGCTCCTGCACTTGTCTGAGTCAGCAGCTCCCACCATGGAGAGCTTCTGATCTGGTTTGTAGGTTTTAGGTTTCTTTGTACATTCTGTGTCATAAATGGACGAGGCACTAAAGGTGATATTGAAACCTTCATGGTAGCAGGGATTTATAATGTAGTTTGGATCAGATGATTCCTGGAACATTTAAAGATAAATAAGATAAATAAAAAGTAAATAGAAAGACATCAGAAAGAGACACAGAGACACACTCACTCTAAGATTACTATTACTTTCAGAAATGATGTTATAAGCTACCATTTGTGGTTCTGAATGACATCATGCAGTTAACAACTCAGGAACAGCAGTGTTCACTAATCATTTCTTAACTAGGTATTAATGGGTTTTGCTTTGATTGGGTATGCAAAAAAGCAGCGTACCTGGACGACTTTGTCCATAACCATCTTCTCAGCCTCATTCTTACCATAGCAGAGGAAACTGTGTGTGTATACAATGTAAGGGTAGCCATACAGTTTGACATGCATGTAGTCAGGTCCCTTGAGATCATCCTGGACTGCAAAGGCAATCTGTGTTGATGCTCCACCAAGGTCCATGGAACCTACTGTCTTTGCCCCTGCTGGGCGTACGTAGGTGTTCCAAAGGTTCTTCTGCAGACATTAATGGAAGAAGAAGCAAGTGATGGTCCTGTTTTTGATAGCAGCATTTTTTTTATATATTTAAAGTAACATGTACACTCAGAGAGACCAGATAGGTTAATGAAAATGTCTTACCTCTAGAAAGTTTCCCATGAGGTAGTTGACAGTAATCCACCCGTACAGCCCTTCCTCTTCACCAGTGATGATGGAGGCATTTTGGAAGGAGAAGGGCAAAGAACTCAGATATTCTCTGAGACTTGCCAGGATTTTACTGGACCTTTGTGGATCCTTCTCACTTAAGGCAAAGCAGAATGATGAACCAAATTACAGATCTAACTATCAGTAGCAGTCAAAAAATGGTGTCATTAAGTCAACTGTTTGACATTTTGGAAAACACATTCATTAGTTTTCTTACCAAATGTTAAAGAAACAGAATGATGCCACTCACATCGCTGTAGACTAAATATTAAGGCCAGAGAGTTGCAGAAACTGCTTAGGGAAACAGCAAGCATGGCTAGCCTATCACCATCACTTTACCTTTGGACAGAGGCCGGTTTCCCATTGCTTCCAGTGTTTGTGCTAAGCTAACTGTCTCTGGCTGTAGATTAATATTCAACCATAAAGTCACAAGAATAATATCAATCTGGCAAGAAAGCGAATGAAGATATTTCACAAAATGTCTACTACAATAGTACATACTATATGGAGTCTTTGGTCTTTACATTTCAAAGTTCTACATTTTTTGAAACAAACAAAAACCAAAACAAACATATCGAATGTTGCTCTGTGCTGGAGTTTTTATCTATTCATTTGCATAATTGTGAACCAGTGTAAGTAGCTCTGTGGTGCAGAATGAAGGATCAAGTCAATCAAAAAGTAGAATGAATTGTATGACATTTATGGCACTGTGGGAACCTCATGTGCTATGTCCTTCTATGAAAGAACCTCATATTTGGACTTTTCTGAACCAGCATCATTATTACAATATGTGGGTTAATCATTTTTAGCTTTTGGCTTTCTTATGACTTAGGTTCTTAGGAAAAAGAAATGTGATGCATTAATGAAGTTAAATTGCTCTAAATCTGTCACTCTCCAACAAATTGTAAGTAAAGGTGAGAAAATATCCTAAAGCTAGAACTTAATTTTACACTTTCTCACTGTAGCAGTCGCATTCCAGCAGTAGCTCCGAGAAAGATAGGTGTGGAATTGTGTTTCTGTGCAGGAATGACTTCAGTGATTTTGTCCATGCAGTCTTTGAATGCTTTCCATGATTCTGCATCTCTCTGTGGGTCAAGTTTCATCTCAGAGATACCATCACCTGTGGGCACAAGGCCAAGCTAAAATAACATTTATAAGTACAGGCACAATAAACATTAAGTTATGCCAGAGCAAATATGTTTCAAACACTTTTAACTTGGTCAGTTGGATAAAAGTTGATGGAGTCTCAAATTTCAGAATTCTCAGTAAGCTTCAACTTTCATTACATCCTTTACTTCAATTTGTTCCTGCAATGTGCTCTTCTCTTTGTCAAGACAATGACTCACCAGCAACTCTACAGTTCATGATTTCAGTCACTACTCCTGTTTCATTCTCCTTTTCTCCGGGCCATTTATACACATGCACATTGGATCGGGAGGAACCAGAGTCTATCACAATGCCATACTGCAGAGAAGAAGAGAGAAAAATTAAAGTCACATTTTTACTTGGACAAACCGATTACACATATTATAATGATTAATAAGTAAAAGCCCTAAATGTTGTGAAAGCTGAGACTACAGTGATGTGTTGAACTGTGCAAAGGCCGATGAGATATTTTCTTTCCTGACTCTGACATTAGAATTATGTCAGGCATCACATTAGGAGGTGAGCATGTTTGAGAGCTAGGCAAAATAAAAGCACCCTTATAAGAATACTTGTGCATCTTCAACTCTCACCTCTTCGTTGTACTCTTCAAACCTCCACCTGTCCTGAATGATGGCTATAGCAACAAGGGCAGCAATACTGGCCAACAGGAGAAAGAATACTCCTGCTATGTGACACTTGTAGCCCATTTTCTGCTTGGAACCCATTTCCTGTTGGCAAGAAATAGGATTTAAAAAGAGGTTCTCGCTAAAAGCATCTCAGCTCTCAAAGTGATGACATGGAGATGTTTGAAAAGTGATGATGAGCAATAATAGCTCACTTTATTTACTTTATGCTGACAAAAAACGCTAGCAGCATTAATCGTATCAATGGACTAAGCAATACCACTACGTTTAACAAACACATACACAGGGTTAACAGCTTTTGAGGAGATGCCTCTAACAACAGTGCAGTTCGTCACTGACCAGCAAGGATAAATGCAGGTGTCTCAAGAAAGTCTGTTTAACATGTTTAGTCTGAAAATCTCAACGCTATTGGTTGAATTGTTTATGTATACTTGAACAGTACAGAGGTGTAATTGGACATAAAATCATTAAATAACAACCTAGTGATAAATTATTATTATTATGTTATGTTATGTTTTTGCTGAATTCAAATTACATCTGTGATTGACAGAACTCGTTCAAGTCTTGATAAAGATCCATAAAGTGTTTAGAACTGAATTACAGCATTCAAAATGAAATTGCAGCCACATTCCAATATTGTACAAACTGTGCTGGACTTTCTTTTCTTCAGAGCCGGTTCTTGGCATAGGCGAACTAGGCGGTCGCCTAGGGCGCCACTTGCTGGAGGGGGCGCAGCTGCAAGACCTCAAAAAAAACGAAACAAAAAAAGGTGCTTGCAAATATCGTCAGTCGCGGGTTTTTGAGCTCGTTTTCTAAAGTGTAGTTACTTATTTGTGCTCTACTCTCTGTAGGAACCCCTCATGATTCTCTCCACTATAAAGTGAAATGCGATAGTTAGTCCTTTTACAGCCAGAATCCGTCCACACAGGGGCCGATCTACAGGGGGGCAAGGGGGGGCAACTAGAGCCTTGCCCCTCCAGCTGCCCCCCCAACTTTTGTGTGCTTATAATCTTTTTTCTCATTTATACCTAAAAATTTTATTTCTTTTCGTAGAAGAGATAATGATACAATAAATAGTTTAAAAGTGTATTTGTGGATATTTTGTTGACTCCATTTACATATGGGGGATTTTCACATACTTCACTGAGGTCCAGCATTGCCACCCTGCCTAGACCTCTTGCCCCTCCTTTGCCCCCCCATGTAAAATTTTCCAGATCCGCCAATGCGTCTACAACCCCGTTTCTTCGGTTAATGCGCCCGCCCGAGCCGGCACACTCCCCACTTCCCCGCCCGCACAGACACACACACGCACACCTCCACCCGACAGAGCGACAGAGTGACAATGCCCGAAAATATGGACAAATAAATTAAAGAATGGGAGAAAGAGAGAAAGAGAGGCATTGAAAGACTGGATCCAACCTCAAAGACATTCTGCAGATTTATCAGGTGTGAAATATGAGCTCATCATACAGATTTAATACAGCAGATGAACAGACCTGATGGTGAACAGTTATTCAAAGTTTTTATGTCTATTGTGAGATCTGGCAACACTGATCACAACTAGATAATAATTTTCGTTAGGACTGAACACAGTCTCTGTCTGCTGCAGCTACATTTTTTATTTGTACTGTACAGTAACAGGTAAATTTACTCTACATCTGTCCTGGACTGATGCACTGAGAAAATATTTGTTTTATGTTTCATGTTGTCTTGTATTGTTTGCACATTCTGATAATAATAATAATAATTATTATTAAATTAAAAATAATTAAATATAATTAGGGCACCGGCAAGAAAAGCCAGCTCTGCTTTTCTTGAATGTCTTTCCCAATGACTGATGAATGAAAAGCCCGATATTCAGTAGTCACACTAAAATCTAGAGAAAGGTGTTAAGTTGCAGGTCGTGGAGAAAAACATCAGAGAAAGATTGTTTCAAACAAATTCCAATTCCGATCTCATTCATAAACATATTGTGCCAGAAACAACTCTGAGATTCACATGTACACTCCATGACAGAAAACAGTGTTTCCTGCCAGCTCCAGCATGTGCACTTTGATGAAGAAAATGTACACATACACTTGTCTGAAAAAGATTTCTCATATTCAAGGCTGTTCTTGTGGCCACCCACAAACACTACTCATCTAGTCCTGTAGAAGTACAGTATGGATGCAATTACAGTTCATACACAAACTTCAACTCACTCTGTAACATGAAAAACACACACACACAGACCTTTGAACTGACTGCGTTTTTTTAATTCTAATTCCTTGGTTTATTTTAGTTTCTTTGCATGCTTTTAATAAATCAGAATACTTGTCTTTATAAGTTATACCAAGAAATTACTGAGCATGAAAAGTTGTGGAAGTATTCACTGGGAAGATCATGTAGCGAGGGAATGTATTTGAATGATTTGAGCACTCTTAAGCACTTTTTAAGTTTAGAATAAGCAGAAGGCATCTACAATACATCTTTCACTTTTCCCTTACGTTTAGGTTTCTCTGAAAAATGTTTAAATGACTTTTCCATTATCAACAGACTCACCGTAATGAGTCTGTTGATAATGAGTCACCGTAATCACAGTGTTATTACAGTTATTCTGTGAAATTACACAGTTTACCATTGCAAGATCAATGACAAACAAGAACGTCAAAGATGTTAGTCAAGGTGTGATTACAACCTGGTGACATATCATCAAGCATGTCTAATGTCTCGAGCAGATGTTTGCCTTTGGTCTGCTTAACACTTCACTGTCGTGTGTGTGTGACACAGTTAACATTCTAGGTTTTTAAATTTGGGTGAGTTTTCTTAGAAGCTTCACTCTGGACATTTTCATTTTCTAAAGTTGTTTTCAAAGGCTTGTGAAAAACATATGGGGTCAGACATAGTAACAAACTGTGATTATTTCTGCCCACACCATGTGAGAAGCATAAGAAATGTATTTTGTCACTTTTCTGTTTTTTATTCTTCACAGTTATTTTTAATTGAACTTGAATCTTATGTTAGCAACTATCCTGCCAAGATAAGAACACAGCATATTATTTTCCAGAAGAATTATGAAGATTAAGTTTTAAGTTTGCATTTAAGCATTTTGACAACACCCACAGTAGCCCTGTATAGACAACTATGTAATGTTGGGAGTCATACAACTCATACATATTTGCACATGTTGTTGCCTCTGCTTGTAGAGACTGGTCCTCAGGAGGGTGAGGAGTGAAGCGAATGCATTTGAACACACAGCAGATCAGATTGAATCAGACAACACAATAAATCACACAATGAAACATAGTTAGCTGTTTTAAGTAGACCTTTAAGCATGCAAGTGTTATTTTCTTATTAACAGAAAAATAACTTTTGTGTTAATAATGAAATAAAAGTAAATAAATACATGTGAATAGGAGAGAGAAATGGGAGGCAAGTTTCTTACCTTAAAGAGACGGTTTGTAGATCAGTGTAGTGAGTGTAAGCGAGATGGCTCTAGAGAAGGACAGAAAGAAACACAGCATGAAACAAGGGAGCAGCAAAGGAAGAGAGAAAAAGAGAGAGAGAACGAGGGAGTGTGTTGTGGGTGTGAGAGGTATAAAGAATGATCGGCCCACACGAGCAGGAGTGGTGTATCTCAACAAAACAGAAGGAGTGAGGGAGAGAGGGAAGATGGGAGGAGCAATGTATACAAAATACAAAATTTCCCCACTGCCCCCGGACCAGCCCAGGAATAACAGTCAATGCATGATGCAGTGAGGCACTGTTCCTTGTTCACCAACTGTATTTAAAGATCAAGCATAGATACATTACAGGTATTTGTAAGTATGCCTGAAACAATGTGAGAAGGGGGCCGGGGGGTGGGGGTTGGAAAGTTAATTTATGTAATCAATAAGAGAAAGTGCATTGTGGCTGAGTGTCTGCTGCGAGGGTTATCACAAAGTCAGCTCTTATGTGAGAGGAGGCAATGAAAAGCACAGGATGACTGCACTAACTGTACCAACAATTAAGGATATGTTGATACCTGCAAGCACTCATTTCTATGATAAGCTCACATTCTCACAATGAAAGCGACACATTGTTTATCTGTTTAACAAAGTACTGTTGTGCAACTGGAACATTCTGCTGTAATCCAGTATGTTTGCTTTGCGTTCAGAGACAGACAGTGAAGAGCTAAAAGCACACTTCTACTTGTGTGTGTTTGTGTCTGTATGTTCATGCAGACATGTGTTTGGATTTTGCAGCAGTGTCTGGAAACATGACAAGTGCCTTCATTAAGGTGCATCAGTGTCACATCACATTAGTGGAATGAGGATTCATCAGAGAGCCTCATTCTCTAAAGTCCAGAGCACAAGACATTCTGGCAGATATTGAGCCACTCACAAACCTATGTTTTACACTTTATGTTCACAGACAACAATTGCTGCAATATATACAATATACAGTATAATTATTGGAACAATACTTTTTTGGGATGCAAAACCTTGCAAAAGGAAAAGACCACATTGTTTTCCAAGCTGCATAGATGCACTCAATCAGTTTGTAAGATAGTAAATGAAGAAGTCAGTTTGCTGGTAACTGGGGGGGTGCGACTATGCTTCTGAAAACAGCTCTATAATGTCTTCTGTGGCGCTGGAGGAAATCCTTTCTGTCCATTCTGATGAAATCCATCCACAGAAATCACCTGTGCCTCAGCCTTGGAGGCTTGGTTTCTTAAAGCCTGTGTCATAAACTTGGATTTCTAAGTTTGACAGGCACTGGCATTTATGAAGCAGGACTTAACAATAAAGTTTTTGGGGAACGTAGGATCTTGTGTTTTTAGAGCTTGACCCGTTGTCAAAAAAATGAGAAAACAGATGCTGATATTAAATTTAGAAGGCATACTAGAAATCCAAAAGGCAAAATTACTGAGAAAAGCCCTACTCAATTCAAGGATCCATATAGAAACAACACACTGTAAAATATCACTAAAAACATGAGGTGTCACATCAGTCTTTCCACATCAAAAGAAATAGAACTTATCATCCATTATCTCCAAGACCTGGTCTGTCATCAACATGTGAAAATCATTCTGATGTGTTGATGATTGTGTTTACTATGTTTGACAAATTACAAGTGATCTTTGACCTGATCTATGTGTCTAATGTTGCTTAGAACCCTTCTCGTCTTCTTCTTCTTCATCATTGTGGGAGCTTTATAAACCATGTGGATTCCTTAACATTTCAGAATGTGGGTGGTCCTGTGGTTTCTGCACTGTCTACAAAGAAGATACTGATAGGGCCAGTCAAAGTGAATTACATGTCTGATTCAGTGGGCAGTGAATGAAGATAACGTATTTTTAGCTGGCTAGAGTGAGACCTGAAACCCACAGGTCCGAATGAACCGGAAAGACAGGATGCTGAGAATTTGATTTGCACTGAGAGAGGAAATACAAGAAAGGCAGAGAGCTCCTATTTAACTTATATGCTTCAAGCCTCCTGGATACAGATTACATACCTATCGCACACTGGTATTGCTGCAGTATATCTATTAGCCCGTTGGATTCGGAGGTGTGTCCATTCTGGTGCTGCTGGAATCCTGGAATCCTGCAAAACTAATGCAGAACAGTTGAAAGTGTCAGGAAGCCACAGCTTACATGCAGGCTGCAGAATCAAGTTATAATTTAGGAAAACACCAGGGATTATGCAAGTTGACTGGAGGTTTTTGTGGAACATTGCTTGTACCCAGGAGATTCTTCTTGTGTTGCAGAACTGAGTCCAAATAAATAAAGTCCTGATCAATTTGTGTTGTGCTGATGGGGCATTAATGGAATATGAAGCTGATGAATGAGCAGGACAGAATCCCAAGGATGACAGCTTGGCTCTTGACTCACACAACTTTTCTTTGTTGCTGTTTTTCCTTTTTTTCCCCTTCCTTCTTACTTTTTAGTTTCTTTTAAGAATCTTGAAGAAAACGTTGTGGGTCTGACTGACCAGAAGATGCAGTCTAGTTAGTTAGGTTGTGTTATGAATACACCTGCAGGGTTAAGGAAAGGAGAATTGAAGTGCAACTAAAAGAGAGGCATATTATTACAAAGACATACACAGTAAAAGCTAAAACTACTGACTAGTTTTTGTCCTTTGTCCTTGGACCATCTTGTTCACTTGTGTGTGTGATTGTGTTTATCTGTAGTTGTGTAGATTCATTTTTGTTTCATATCTTGGCATTATGAGCAAATTTTGGCCAATCCAAACTTCAGAAGACTGTTTGAAGGTTAAGAATTTGTTTCAGGGTTAAGGTTTTGAATCAGGTTTAGGCTGGGACAATGGGCTAAAGAGTACATTATATCAATGCATGTCTCACAACTATGGAAAGACAGGCATTTTGTGTATTTGAATCTGACAATCTGAGTTCACTCAGAGGTCAAAGGTGGGTGAATGGTGATAACTTCTAAGCAGCAATTTGTTTTTTATGCTGCTCTGTGTTCTTTGGTCTGTTATTTATTTAACAGATGCCTAAGGTTTACAGTAAGATTCAGATAGTTAATAAAAGATAGTTTAAAAGATGTGCTCACAGTACATAATAGGATGTGGTGTAGACATTTCTGACTGCTAGTTCTTGAGACCAAAGGGTCAAAGGTGACAGGATCAGTGTTAAGTGGTCATGTAGGACATGTGGTATTCTTACCTTGAATGTAGGTACTTGTAGGTCACTCTTAGTCTGAAGTTTTTAAGTAGAAATATCAAAAACCCACAGAAAACATAATCCTATGATCAACAGTACCAAAAGCCTTAGAGTGCAGCACAGAGTTGCCTTTCATCAAGAGTTAACAACGTCCTCCACAACAACAGTTGCAGCAGTTATTATGCTATAAGCAAGACTAAAGCTTGACTATTGTAGCTGAAGATCGTTATTTTCCTCCAAGAAGACGCACAGTTGTGAGTGAAACGATACACATCTGTTTGTTTTATGTATTGTTTTATGTATGATTTATGCTTTATCATTCTATCAACAGGTGTTATTTTTTAAATACTGTGGGGAGTTGTCCTTATAGTCTCTGATAAATAAAATTTCATCAAGAAAAAGAAAGTCTATGTTATATTTTATAGCTACAATTAAGCTGAGACGCAAAACAATTACAGCTGCTCAATTGTTTTGGCTGACAATCAATAATTGATCATTCTTTTGTATCATTACCATTAAAAACATGTTAATAATAATGTGTTTTTTTTCTGGATGTAATATAAAAATGACTTTTTGGAAATACACCAACAATATTTCTGTTAAATAATTTCTTGTTTAAAATTGAACTATAATAGCGTATAGGCTCCTTAACAACTAAGTGGCCTCGGCACTGTACATTAAGACTGTCGATAATGTGCAGAGATTTGGAAAGCTGCCAAAAGATGTTTTCACTAATTGTATGTGTGTCTGAGTCAGTACTTTCAAATGCACTAAACACCCCAAGGAATCTGCCACAGCCCAAGGAGGAAATGTTGTGGCCTTGTTGCGGGCAGATCAATTAGAGGACGGAACCACTTGAAATGCACAGAAAGACCAACAGTGTCACTATTCAAATATCTCAGCTTGAGAAATGGTAGATAATGGGGTTTGGTCTGTCCTCTTCCATCTCTCTCTCAATTGATTTCTTGTTGTTTTCTTGTTTGCTCTCATCCTTTCTTTTTGACTTATGCTTTAACATCTTAACTCTACATTTGTCTTCTCACTTCTCACACACCCTTCCTCTCAACCACAATGTAAACGCAATGCAATTTGTTTGATGTATTCCATGATGAGAATTGTTTTATAGGAAATGAAAATTGATCCTATTTTGTGGCTATACGATTGAAATACTATTACTGTAATCTAATATAATGAAACTATCAAAGTGGTTGCAGTGTTATCTACAGTAGGTTAATACACCAGTAATACAAAGGCTTCCAGGTCACAGGTTATAGGCACAAAGATACTGTACAAAGTATGCTGTCTGACCAATAACAGTATCTCAGTTTTGAAATTTGTAATGCATTAGAAAATTAGATAGACAAATGCATACTGTACATACATCATATAATACGTGCATGCATACATTGTTCATATATCACAGAGAATCACTCAGCTGTAGCAAATTTATAAAAACTAATCAAGTCAAGTTTCTAATGTGTGGGTTTCTAATGCACTGGTTAATTGGTTTTAAACCCAGTCCCCTCTTTGTCATTTCACCTGAGCCTCCTGTCTCTCCTCCCCTTATTATCCCAGCTCAGCAGGACTGACTCCCTGGGTAGTCACTACTGCAAACAGTCTTTATGGTATTGACACATCATTACACAGTATAGGAAACACTCTTCTCTGCCACTGATGTTACAGAGACACATTCCAAGCACAGATGTAACCCAATCCCATACGTCTTGCATACCAAAGCTGTTATAATAACACTCATGATGGTAATATTGAATTATCAACAAGGAAACTTTTATCCTAATAGAACTGAAGTGTTTGTGTGAATAGCAATTAGTGCACAATTTGTTGCAGGGCATTAAGTTCTCAAGTAGATGTGACTTTAGTTTCAGTCTAGCAGCTGATGGCTGCTACTATGCATTAGCAATGTTTTACCATCCTATGTCTCCCAAGTGAAGAGGTATTTGCGGCAAAAATTCAACCAGTAACCTCAAATACTAAATGTCTGAATGCTGCTGAGTGTAGTGCTCAGTAATCAGTGGAGCTGACATAATGAGTTGAACTGGACTGTAACCCTAGGACTAGGATAATTCCTTGTGCGTTATCTGGCATCAATGGAATCTTTCAGCACCTGATACAGTAAGCATGTGTTGGTATTTTTTTATTTGTTACATTAAGCATTAAAGCATAATATCAGCGAATTAGCCTCAAAGTGATCTATACCTGCACATATGACACCCTTATTTTGTTAAGTTATTTTTATTTTTACAGATGGAAATCATTATGCATTTATTTTAAACCCTCCAATAGGACGACACAAAGCATCTTTTCAGTTGATATGTTGAACTTTTGCAAACGATAGCCCATTTACACACACCAGATACAGAGTCGTGTCTAGCTACTCAATGAAAGTAAGTCCATTATTCACTCTCCTTTTAAATCTGTTTTGCTCTCCACCAATTCCTCAAGGGGAAATATCTGCCTCTTTAGCACCTAAATGCTGCTGATTGGAGCTGGGCAGGTAGTGTACAGGGCTTTTAGAGCTTTTTTACTGAAAGGAAGCAGCCTGCTGCAGTCAAAAAGGAGACTGGTCAGAGGGGTGAGAGTGAACTAATTTAATGTAACCATACTGTCCAGAAAACCATCACAACAAGCTTTAAAACTATTATGCTTGACTGTGTCAGACTGCAGATTTCAGTGATAATATTCAATAGTGACCCCTTTCACATACAATCATCAGCAGTATGACAACATTGATTGTACCTCAGTTTGTGCCTTAGCATACCGTATAAACAAAATGTCTATTAGTTGTGTGAATACTAGATCACCCTCTAGGAAAGGTTGCTAACAGACTGAGACTGAATGATCAAAGCAGCTAAATATTGGTGTTTGTGTGGTGGCTTTCACTCTTTCTTTCAAATTATTCTAGCTCCCAATTCACAGTACTGAAAGTTTTGCTGCTTGCAGCTGCTGTGCTCAGCAAAGACACTGCAATCAACCGTGGACAGTGAAGTCCACACTTGACAAAGTCTTCTTATGGTGCATGTCTGGGATGTGGGACTGAAGACAACAGTTCAGCTGCCACCTGATAAAATATGTCTAATGGCATCTTCTTGTGGAGAAAACAAGCAACTGCAGCTCTAAAGACATTTACTACACAGAGAGAGAGCTAGGGCGGCAATGTACAAAAAATCCACAAACATAAATGTATTTGCACCACTGCAAAAATATTAATGTAGTTCTGCAACGTCAGCATCTGGTATTTAGTGCTTTGCATGGCCTTGTATCAATCCGGTCAGCCCTGACAGCTCAGATAAAGAAGTGGTAGGCCTACAGTAATTCTAAATGCATCCAGGGGACTGAGACACTCAGAGTAGGCAGTGACAGTGATGTCAAAAAAAGGCACCCTGCATCAACAGAGACATTTTCACCGAGGAAATAAGTGTGATGATGTTTTCTACAGTCATCTCAGTGAATGTCAGACTATTAGACTGACTTCATCCAATAAGTTTCTTTTCCTTTTCTTTTATATTAAAGTCACTAACCAATATTTATATTGATAGACTGTTCGATTAATAGCTTTTTGAAAAATAGTTCTGTATTTTGTTTCAATAAGATGGCATTTTTGAGCATTTTTCTACTAATACAAAATTTCTTTTCTCACCTAAAACTCACACTAAAACCTATAGATGAAAAATAGCAACCCTAATAATAAAAGTAAGTCTATATATTAATAATGACTTAATATTAATAATACATCTGAAGATTGTAAAATGAAGGGTTATTTTCTAATAAGTCCTTGCATCTATCCCTCTGTGTGCATTTAATAATTTATGTTTCATTCAATAACCCAAGTGAACAGAGTGTCTACTAAAAGCTGATATTTTATTTATGTAGGCTGTACAGGTCAAGTACACTGTTACAAGTACTTGAACTAGGACCTATGTAATGGCATTGTTATGTCCCTTATGTCCCATCATCCTGGTTTACAAATTAATAATTTAGTTTAGGCCACATGTACTGTTTTTCTTTGGCACTGTGGTCAGCCAGCTGTAATATGATGTCGATGTTTTACATTCATTTCTACATGGAGGTTTTCTTGTCTATTCTTGTATCATCAAGTTACTAGCAGATGCATCTTGTATCAGCTTCTGAATAAAATGAATGAGCAGCCCACTGACATTAAATGGTAATCAGGGGCAGAGAATTAACCTGTAATACTGAATGCTCATCTGTATTTATAGAACACTGGCCTTTGTCCTCAGGGATTAGGCCGGTCAGAGTAGGCTGAGCTTCACAGCATGTTAATTGGTAGTGTGTGTGCGTGTGTGTGTGTGTGTACACCTGTCATCTTTAACTGAGTAGAGGGACAGCAAGACTTTACCAGGTCACATTTTTACTTCTCTCTTAGTAATATACAGTACTAGAAAACACAATGTCTTAATTTATCTAGTATTTTGACAAAACTGATTATAACACTATTGCTATGGTGTTTCATATGTTATGCATTTGAACCACTGCTGCTTCCTATTGCCTTATACAATTAAATATTTTCTTTGTCACCCTGATATATCAAAAACCTTTAATCAGGATTTTTTTTTAAAACACCATACAGACTACAGTAGCCTTTATTAAAATAAACCCATACCATGTGTGTAGCATACATCTAAGTCAAAGAGAAATCGCCTTGATCAGTAACAACACTTCACTTTGACACAATCATATGAATTAACAGCAAGGTGTAATGTGGTCACACCACAAATTTACATATCTCTTGGCAGACAAATGTGAGGGCTAGATGACCTACAAACCATAATGAAACAATATGTCATGGACGTGGATAACAAGCGATTGTTGACTTGTTTCACAATTGTTCATATTGAGTATCTTCAATTATGAGGCTTTTAGTTAAACATGTACAATAAGGGACTAATGTGAGGAGTGTGAGAGATCCTAGATCCCTGGTACACATAATGCTAAGTGCAATGACCTCATCAGCACCAACTCAGTGTTTAACAGTGTGCAATCAGTGCATTTTTATGAATTCACAATTCGTATAGAACCTTTCTAATCATTCATTTCTGTCTAAGCACAATACTGTGAAGTAGAAGTTAATTAAATGTGTTCAATTCCCTGTGTAAGTCTAATGTCTAGAAATATGCTCAGTGATGAAACAAGTAGTGGTTGTGCATAACCCAGAAGTAGCATAATTTCATGCCACTGACTATTCTGCAGTTTTGAGAAATATATGCCCACTGTGCAAAAGACACATTTTAAATTAATTAAAATTCTGTTAAAATAGTACAATTGTCAGACTCTTGCCTGCCATTTGATGTTAAATATAACTACTTTTGTTAATAAAATAAATAGAAATAAATTAATGCACTTAAAAGTATAACCTGGTTATCAGAACCTCTACTTGAACTTCACATGAAGGCCTCCATATAATATGCAAAACCAGTAATATGATAAATGTATCTTTCACAAATCAGTTTTATTTCTGTACTCATATAGCCCAATATCCCTAATTACAAATTTGACTCAAGATGCTTTACCATCTGTGCAGCATACAGCACTGTGTGTCAGATCTCACACTTTTACACAAAGTAATTTCCATTCCTTTCAATCCTTCATTTAACATGTGTCACTAAACATATACCATACACAAAAAGCTGTTTCTGCATGAGCACCCACATAAAATACAGATACGCTTAAAAAGTGATTAACACATACATTGTGCAGTACATTCATTGCAGAGCTCATAAACATCCAAATTCAACCAAGACAAATTTTACACAGAAGACAAAGACATGGCATTGACACTAAAGACAAGTCTGCAGGGGGAAGAGTGCATGATAAGCACATTAAAATACAAACAGTGGGATATAAAGCTAAATCAAGGGAGACATAAATTGCAAATAGAAAATACAAAATTTGGAACATGCACCATTTCATTTGTGTACATTTGAGTTTTTGGGGTAGATGTGTTTTCACTTACATCAATTTCCAACATCACAAAAAGAGCAAAATAATGACTACTAGACTGGAGAACCATGACCACTAATGAACTGTGAAATCATTGTTCATTCCTTTTATTACATTTTACATCTGCAACACGAAACTCAGAATTTTTGTGATAACTTTGGTAATCATTTAGACATCAGGGTAGACAGCCATTTGATCAATGACTGGGCTCCTGCAGAAGCTCAAAGGTCAACTGCGTGATGTGCCGCCATGCTTGCTGTATGTGATGTGACTCTGTAGTGCGTGCGCATATGGCAAAACGCAGGACAAAGAGGCCCGAGAGTTGGCAAGGTACCAAGTGGATCTCTCGGCTCTTGGTGATCTTTTTCAGCAAGTTCTGGTTCAGCTCATTTGAGCCCTGAGAAGAAGAGGCAAAGAAAAGGATCAAGCTCAAGTTATTTAGATGCTTTGTGAGGTCCCTCGGGACACAGTGCAATTTTATTTTAATCTACATTCAACCTCCAGGATGTCTATTAAGAGTGCACATTAGTTTACACTGTTATATGGATGATACCTGCAACCCAAACCATTTAAATAAGATGCTGTGCCATTTTAAACTACATTCTGGATGTCCAAAAATGTCTGTTCATTTTTTACAATCAAACCCATGATAAAATTTGATTATTTTGGTTGGTGGTGCAGTTGTCTCTCTTTAATTAAGAGGAACTTTTTTCTTACTGTATTTTCTTTTTAACTTCTTCTTACTTATTATTAAGTAAATAATTATTTGCATTGCACACACCTTACAGAGCTCAGCTTTCAGCTTTACAATGCCAATGAAAGCAATTCAAAAGATTTGGATGAAAGATATAGTTTTAATTATTTTCTTCTCTGGAATATGACATTTGATAAGTTGAACAGTTGATAAGAAATTGGTTCAGAGGAGAAAGGGAATGGGGGACCACACATGTTTTATCAAGATGATTTTAAAAAGTAGTTCTATATGTTGTTACCTTAAGCCTGAAGCAAACAAGACCCATGATGACTTCAGCACAGATCTCAAACCTCTTATCTGCTCGCACCAGACTCTCAAACTCTTTAGCCAGGGCCACTTGCTGCAAACAGAAGATATACAATATATTATTATGCTGCTATTATTATGCGCTATGTTACAGTTTTATTATAACACTGACATCCATGTTGGTATGTACTTTTGCACTGATCTTAAGTGGTCCATTTGTTCTAATTTGTCTGCAGAGATCTGCAGTGTTTTTGTCTAATGTCCATTCACAATTTTAAATAAAAGCCATAGTAATTTTAACAAGAAAGGTAGATGACAAAGGGCAAAATTAGATTATATACAATGCAGCAAAGCATTGGATGGGAAAACTGTTCATTTGAAATTGTTGTCTGGCCTTCACATACTGTGATATGATCACCAAATCAAAATCACATCCTAACTGTAATAAAGACTGTAACTTCTATAATTTTCACTAGATGGCAGTGCTGTATCATTCATCACTGCTGGATCAGATTACTTTTCCCCACTGAGCTTAGTCTATACCTCTCTAGCAAACCAATTTTCTTTGCTTTGCAGAGTATAACCTCTTTACTATTGTCTAAATGTTACCATCTGATCTGTAACCACTGACAATCAAAGACATTACATTAAAAAAGCATGCACATCCTGGGAGGATGCACTAGCTGGGAGGCTCAGTTCAAATTAGTTTAAAATGTAAGACTCATTAACCATGACATGTTCTGTGTCGAAATCTGATTTTGGGAAAGGCCACTGTATTTCTTTAGAATTTTTTTTAAATGGCACTGTGTGACCAAATCATGCTCTTACAACATAATTTATTATAAAGAAAACTCAATGAGACACGAGGCTGCATGGTGAAAATAAACATGCATCACTGCATCTATAACCAACTTTGTCTCCACTGTTCCTATCAATTCCTCTCTGATAAAGGCAATCACTGGCTTAAATAACCAACAACTGACTGATCAGCTTTTTTCTTCCACGTTTCCAGCCAATAATTCACACTCTTCCAGAAGTGTTTATAAGGAATACACTATAATGATCTAATTGTCTGCCTTGCTACTATCTTACAGCTATGTGATAAAGAAAGACTCACATTCAGTTTGTTGCTGTCATTAACATGCAACTAGAAGACAGACATAAAGACAAAGTAGAATTTAAATTTGTTTGTCTCAAGAGGGAAAGACAAATGTGCATGACACATGACAACACATTGTCTGACTCAATATTTATCTACAAACAACTAAAAACACACATCAGAAGTTTCCTGAATCTAGAAGATACACTTAAATAAAGTAGTATATCATAGGCTTTGCTGGAGGGATCTATGCTGCTTGTGCCTCATCATTTAAAATGGAGAGGAAACACAGAACAGGCTCATTTGATTGACAGAGAAGGAGGAAGATGAGGGAGAGAAACAGATGTGCAGGGGAAAGGGATGGTTACAAGTGGAAAAAGGAGGAGAAAATGTCGCTAAGAAGATACAGACCAGACCTACAGTATATGACTGATAGGATATGCTGATAGAGAGAGAGATGATGAGGGAGTGCACTGAAGGGACTTTAGCAGTAAGGAGGATTAGAAGGGGTAAGATGTTGGAGGGAGGAAGGGGGTGGCATTTACCATAAAGACCAGGCATATGTGATTATCAGAAGTGTTTTCTTCAGGAGTAGTGATTGGATAGGAATGAGATGGAGCATGAAAGAGAGGGGAGACAGATGAATGGAAGAAAAGAAAAAGTAAAGCCAGACTACTCACTACATTTAACCCTGCGCTAATCTTTTATCCATTTATAATTTAAAAAGCACAAGGAAGTCAAGGTTTAGATTAAATTAATAACCACTGGACTGCAATATAACTATTGTTAATACCCAATCTTTTAGTACTTTACTACTCTCCTACTACTGAAATACTGTGCTGCTTAATTTAACTTTAACTTTGTAATACATCATGTATGTATGTACATCTATCGATATATTCATCTATCTATCTATATTAGTGTTTGATGATTGTTCAGATATATGAAATGTTGGGTCATTTGTGTAAAGTTAAAAACAAGGTTGTACAAGCTCTGTCTGTAACCTTTGAAACTATATATGTAAATTACTAATCACACTATTATTATTATTATTATTATTATTATTAATCACAAATAAATTGATACAATCAAATAAATCACCTTACTGAAATTATTTTTAACTACAACCTATTATGTATTTAATGTCTTATTCCTCTAATGCAGGCAAAGATATTTGTGGATGGATTATTCAGTTGGTTGCCTACCTTGCGTATATGAGCCTGCAGGCCTTTGAGCCCATACATACGAAAGACAAACCACATCTTTAGTGAGCGAAATCGTCTTCCAAGTGGAATCTGCCAATGCTGCAGGAGCCATGTGGAGGTGAACAGGACACTGGTTACAGCTACCAGGTCAAGGTCATCAATACAGATGTTGATTCGCTAGTTACTTGAAAAATAATTTGTTGTCCCTTACCCTATAATCGGTGACCAGCCCTGTTGAAGAGAACAACATATGGCCGAATGTTAGATTTAATTTGTGTCTGAAGCGTAGCTAAATGCCTTTATAAACATTTACAATGTGGATCATGATTAGAGCCTAAAAAAATACTTATTAAATAAATACTTTAATATTATTGAAAGACGATCAACTGACAAAGATTACAACCTGCAATGGTAAAGTTAAATCATCAAAGTGCTGACACTGAACTTATTACTAGATTACTAGGTTCTGAAACATATCTATTGTAAAGCTGTTATATTTTGGATCCATTGTTTGACTCTCCAGGTGTTTCCATCATTGCACCCACCCACTGTAACTCACTAATCACAGCACTGTCAGCCCACGCAGACCACTGGCTACAGATAGCTTATCTCGGCAGAATGGAAGCATGTGTTAGCTGGTGCTAATAACCACTAATTACATTGAAGAGTCCAGATTGTATGAGAGAAGGCTTTTGTAAGGTGCCTCAGTGTGGTGGTTTGTCTTTCTTTCTGTCTGCTTGTTTGTCAGACAAATTATAGTGCAGATCTGAGCCCATCTGCAGGATAGGAGTGTTGCACATCACCACACACAGCAGACACGCTTTAGTCTTATAAGTCTTCACTGTAATTTTTAAACAGCCTTTTCCAAGTTGTGTGGAGCATCAAAATTGTCCTCAAATGTCACAGAGGTATTCATGATACTAATGAGGTGTATTAGTTAAACTAGAAAGTTCCTGGAGAAACTTTGAAGGTGCCTGCCACTGCAACTCAAAAAGCCAACTAACCACAATAGGGGACATGTCATTACCGAGCCGGTCGTTTAGATGTATAATATGTGTGGTAGGAATCCCCAGTCTGTCCTGTGGGGCATCTCGTTTGTGGTTTTTGGCGATTTACGTTGCCATGGAAACTCAAAATGCCAATTAACCACAATAGGGGACATGTCACGAGCGAGCCGGTCGTTTTGATGTATAATATGTGTGATAGGAATACACAGTCTGTCCTGTAAGCTCATCCTGTGTGGTTTTTGGCGATTTACGTTGCCATGGTAACTCAAAATGCCAACTAATCATAATAGGAGACATCTGGTGACTGAGCCGGTCGCTTTAAGGTATAATATGTGTGGTAGGAATCCCCAGCCTGTCAGTCTGTCCTGTGAGCTCATCCTGTGTTGTTTTTGTGTGTAGAAGAAATGCCCCTGAACCTGGCAGCCATCTTGATGAAGCCTCAGCCAACCAGAGAGCAGGAGTTAACATGGTGCTTTACGTTGCCATGGTAACGGACTCACAGACAGTGACAGTTAGGAAAACACACAGACACACCTGCACTTCATTTATGTTTTTTAACACAGGAGAAGTGATGACAAGTTTTCCTCCTTTTTTATGTACAATTTGTTTATGAAAGATGAAAGTTGACTGAAGGAGAGAAGAGAACACGCAAAAAGAAGTTAATAACAGCTGAGGGCAAAATCCTAGAGTGGGAATGACATCATTCTAGCAGCACCAACATTCTGCCCATTCAAATGAATGGAGAAATTTCAAGATTTTAAACACTCACCTAAAACTAAAACTGCTCAAATTCAAAAAGTATAAAAGATATAAAGAAGCTGTTTTACAGGGGAAAAGCTGAAAGTGTCTGGACTCGTTTAAAGTTCAAATGACGTTTCTACGACTAAAAATATTGAAGTTATTGACAAGAAAAGTAATAGCACACATCCTGGGACCGAGCCGGTCGATTTGATGTATAATTTGTGTGGGTGCACTCTTCCGTTCGGGCCGCATTAATGTTGACGGAAGAATAAGATACAAATCTATAAATCTATAAATAAAGAAGCCAGTTTAAAGGTGGATAACAATGTGTGCCTCCATTGAAATGAATTCATTTTCCTATTCATTTTCAATGGCAAGCACCAATTATTAAGCTGACTCACAGTTTTAACCTTAACCCTACCACCCATTCCTTACCTGCAAAAAGCTCTTTGGAGTTGTGAGGACTGGTCAATGCTATATAACATTTATAAAAGTAGAAGTCAGGTCTAAAACCTAGTCCTTACAAATTTAGATGCTAAAGAACTCACTTACACAACTGTCAAGTGTCATCTTTTTGTCTGAACTTTTGGATTTGGTTACAATGATTTTTTAAGACTCTTACAGATGTGGGCATTAAATTACACAAATCACTTTCCTCACAATGTGAACAGTACACAAGGTCACAGCTGCCCACTGTTGTTATATTGTGCAGAAGACCCGAGGTTCATCCAACCTGCTGTGATCGTGTCTCCAGATAATTTAAGTGAAATCACTCTACCTGACTCCTGGTTTTCATGTTTCAGGTAGAGTGGTTCCATCTTGAAGGCTCCAATAATGTCTGCTCTCTTCTTCACCCTGTTGACAGGTGTTGACAAGCAGAAAAATCGTATCACCAAATATTACTGAACCATTTTACCCTATACATTTTTTCAAAGTCACATGCTGTACAACGTGCATATTCAGAGGTCGTTGCATAAAAAAGTCTGTTCCTTTATCAGATATGACCAGACTCTATTCATGGAACCACACAATAATATACAATGTGTAGTATACTGTATACCAGTTTATTGTCCCAGTGTGTTTTATATTTGATGTGGCTGTATACACATACCATAGTGTTAGAAAGTATGGCAAATCAAAAGGTGTCATAGTGTATGTTAGACACAGTAAATGTATCTTCATAAATATATGATAAGTTAAATGGTCTATTTGGACAAAGTAGCCAATAGTGAGGGGTGATGGAAAAAAGTTTTAAGAACCTCTTCTCTCCACAACATGTCTGGGTTTGAAACACGTCTGTTTCTATTTTGTACAGTGCATTTCTCATTTTGTTGTTTTGCTGCTGACAGAAGGGGCAGGTGTAAGGCGTAGCTCTATTTTTACTGTGCAAACGAATAAGGTGTAGATGGATATCAGTTTTGTTACCACAATAACTACTTGTTGTTACTTGTCAACTATGAGTCAGATATAAATTGGTCTGTCTTCTGACAAATTAGAAATACATAAGATACTAAATGCTGAAAATAGTATAGATAACTAGTATAGATCAAATTTGTGTCTTTGTAGTATACTGTATTGACATCTTCTTTATCCACACCAGTAAGGTATTTAAAAGGCTAATGCTGTTTTTTGTGAACAAATGGTGAAGAACAGTGCAGAAGTTGTAGAAGGTACAACTTTTATATTTGAGACTCACCACATTGCAGAACAGTCAAAGTTGACTAAAAGCCATTTGTGTGGGTTGAAGTTGAAAGAGTCTGCGAACTATAAAGATGAAAATAACAAAAATGATATCAGGGCATAACATCAGTGGCTTTCAGTGAGGTCTGTTGACTGTCGTTTATTAATTTGTTTTTGGAATAATTGAATAAGGTGATCATAGGGAAAAGAAATCTAAAGACCATAAATTACTGTGCAGAAACACGTCATAGAACTGTACATCTTTATTTACTATTACTGACACAGAGACACCAACACCAACAGTTATGTAGACTAAAGCAGACACTATTCATTTGAAATGCAAAAGAGGACCATCAAGCCCACAGCTCAAAGAGTGCATAAGAAATAACCTTTTCATGTCAGGGTTTATTCAAAGAAAGAAAAACCTTTCCTAATCTGTTCTAATCTTTTTGTTTGATATCTTTAGTAATATCCCTTTTCCTCTTCCTCCTAAAATGCAATAACACAGCGTAGAGAGACAATGTGAGACAGACACTTGGATGACAGTTGCCATGCTGACTGATTCAAAAGAGGTTGGTTGCCTGTTTGGCCATCACTCATATCCTAGCAACCACCCCTCCATCAGGGCTGCACTCTCATCCAAAAAGACTGGCTTCCGTTTTCATGTTTTTGTCTTATCATTAACCTCTTAATGTTTCAAAGTTATGTACTATAACGCCTGTATTGTATTTGAATTATATACTACAAGCTTATATATTATATTTAATATACTTATTATGACTGCATATAGCTCCTCTCTACTTCCTTAAAAAAGGACCGGGACTCTTAAATTCCCATTGACTAAAACGCACTAGAAAAAAACTTGAAGAAAACACACGCAATATCTAATTTTACAGATGTCTGTAGAAGAACAGATAAAACAACTGTGGGTCATTTTACCACCAAGTCTGTTTTCTCTGTCTTCCAACATTGTTTGAACTTGTGTGTCTAATAAACAGTGATATCTAAAGGTCTAGCGCTGCCTCAGGAAATTACTCTGCCCTTATCTCTGCGTCTCTGCACAGCTTGGGGAGCAACTGCTGCCTTGGCAGCCTCAAAAGGCAAATTGATGCTCCTGCATCTCATGCCAATTGTTTGGCATATTACTCACTCCTTGACATTAACATTACGCCATTTTCAAACAGAACTAAAGCAGCTGGAAATAATCAGCATGATGTTAGTGTTTCCTTTCATAGATGATATGGGAGATATTTCACAAGCAATTGAACAGAAGAACAGCAAGTTCTCTTGTCATTTAGCACCAACTCTACCGATGCATGTGGAGAATGACCACTTCATGTTTTGACCTCACTTAAACCAAATTAAACCCATCATGCATCTATTTGAGTATCAAGGTTACAAATTTGTGTGATTTTTCTCATGATAAATATTACTGTAAACCAAACAGACCAGTGAAATTTTGTCATTAGTGTCAGTGTACTACATGTATATTGATGCTAGTATATTTTTACATACCTCAATGCCATTCAACAAAGACCTAAACTCAGGGCAGATAAATGCACTCCCAGCATATGCTGCATCAATGTGCATCCACATGTTTTCCTTATTACCTGGAACAGACAGGAAGCAGATAATTTATTTTTAAAATTTTGGTTGTTCTGTATCTTCTTTTTTCTCTCACACACTCAAGCAGTGCACCTGGTCAGGCGTTTCTTCTTGGCTAAACAATGCTTTACAATTCCTGACGTGAATCAAATCAATCGCATGTTGCCGCAACGGTTGACTCACATATAGGTCCCAACTCGGTGATGTGATCAAAAGCGCACGATGGAGTGGTGCCAAGAGTTGCACAGAACTGAAACACACACACACATTCAAATCATAAAGACACCAGAGTGCTTTGTCCCTTGCACAATTTTGTATTTTCACTGTCACAAAAATGACAGATTGCATCTAAATCATTTTTGTGCTAGAAAATAAGACACAAAATTATAGTCATTGTTCAGCCAGTGTAGACATACACAAAGATGATTCAGAGCTGAGGGGCTACTGCAGCCTCCTGAATATTGTTCACTGATAGTGATCTGTAGGTCCAGATGAGACAGGGATTATTGCCCTTAACAAGATAGACGTGCATTATGTTCAACAGAAACAATGTTATCCTTCAACAGAAGCCTCGGGGTGTGCACAGTAGCATCCTCAGTGGAGGGTTGTGGAAGTGGTTGTAAGGTTTGCATGTCCAGCAAACACAATCCAGCAGCAGATGTGTGAAATTCAATAGAAAAGTTAAGATTATTTAATGTTGGTAATATTGCTGTGTGTGTCTGTCTATGTGTGTTAACTCTGTGGTAGCTGAATGGATGTTGATCTTTTCTTACATAGAAAGGGATGAATCCAGCTGCTTTGTCCTCCTCCACGATTTTCTTAAGCATATCCCCTCTGACAGCATAAGTTTTGTCTGTAGGAACCTTCCTCATCATCACTCCTCCAATCAGAGCAGCACGCTCCACTGAGGAATGAGCCTTAGGAGGAAGGACAGGCAACGTTTGTGAGAAACACAAAGAGAGCAAGTTGCTGGATCACAGTGTTGAAGCCCCTCCAGTTTTTGATGTGAAGATAAACCTTAACTTATTTTATGCAGTGAAACTATTTGTCAGACAAATAGCTAGGATGTTCATATGAAGCCCAGTTGTCAGATAAACCCCAGATGTTAGATAATGTGTGGTCTCAAGTTACATTTATCAAGTATCAGAATAAATGTTTAATGGTAGTTAT
This sequence comes from Sandelia bainsii, assembly GCA_032362345.1. NCBI lineage: Eukaryota > Metazoa > Chordata > Actinopteri > Anabantiformes > Anabantidae > Sandelia > Sandelia bainsii. The sequence goes on along the minus strand of JAUMHL010000009.1, from coordinate 17,116,740 downwards.
ACGTAGTTACACAATAACATGACGGCTTTCTGTCAAATAGCAAAAAACTATTTTGTTAAAATTACTGTCATAATGCTAGAATAAGAATCCAAATTATACCTTGAATGTAACATACTATGTCATGCTGTTCTCTCAGGTTTTTGTACTCAACCATAGACCTTAAATGGATTATCCCTCATCATCTACAATAGATTACTTGCTTTACACATGTACAACAATTGAACTATGTTTTTCAGTAGACAAACAACTGTTTGCTCTGTAAAGGTCTGTGTGGGCCTCAGGCAACTCCCTAACGCAATCACGAAGTCACCCTGGTATTAAACCTGATCAGACCCAGCTACTGCCTGACTGCCCCTTTGTCTCATTCAATCACTGAAAAACTTCACTATTACTGAGGTAACCTTCAATGATCTGAGTTCACATGGACTGCTCTTAACTGAGACCATTTATAGACATTAAACCATTGCAAATGCACAGCTGTTTTGTATTTGTCAATTTTACAGTCTTTAATTACATTTGTAGTCAATTTTATTGTCCAGTAAACTGAACAGTTGTGGATTTTACATAAACGTTGTCAAGGTACCTAGGTGAGCAATCAGTGTGATTGGTCAATACCTTCTTAAAATAATTCACTATTTTCTCAAAATAGGTCAATTAAATGAATCAGAGTTCTATCTGACCCATAAACCAGACTTAAAAATGGAAATATTTTTTGTACCTGCTCAGAGGTATATGCCACTAGTTTGGAGAGGATTTCAGCCTCTGATTTTTCAGGGTTGGTGGCCTGTAACCGTCGGATTGCTTTACAGCGGGCAGCAAGCAATGACATCAGGGTCGCCTCACTGGCTGTGCCCTGTTGGAAAATTAGAGGAAATTTGTAAAGCAATGCTTCACTGTTGGGGGTTTTATGTCAAAGCTTAATGTTACCTGTGTTTACCAGAAAAAATTAAATACATAGTGTATGACAACTTTCCTGCCTAAAATATATTTGGAAACAACTGCTGATGGATAATTAAACCTTAATTGGGATGTTTAAGGTTTGTACCTGAATATCAGTGTCCATGAAGTGGTGCAGTAATTTATTCAGTCACAGAAAGGGTTCATTTATTATGTTTCAGCAAAGGGCAGAGTTAAATATCGGTAAATATATATTATATATGTGTATATATAAATATACACAGAGGTAGTCAGGCCTTTGTGCTTTTAGCCAGTCATTATGTGAAACCTCCACATCTTCATTAGAGAAAGAAAATATTAAAATATAAAATATATAGAAAGTATTTAGAAACTGTTTCGTGAGACAGCCTGATACAGAAAGAATGTTTTAGGCTATGTGATGAAGTGAAGCATGGCTTCTAAGGTATCACAGGCATTAGCACCAGAAAGTCAATGAAATGGTCAAATCATTCAATCAATAAGCACAATGAATACAGGTCTGAGGCAGCGTAAAACAAGCTCGATCACTGAGAGGTTAGGGAACCACAGAAATGATCAATCAATCAACCTATCCATCAAATCAGTGTAATTATGCTCCAAGTTATTAAAGCAAACAAAAAGCAAAAGCAAACATTTGTTTTCCAAATGTGCCCAAGTGTACTTCCTGCCACTGCTTACACAGCATACTAACCACATTACAGTAGCCTGTGAACCTGCCAGTCTTCATTCATCATCCTACCTACAGTATAATACGAGTAATAGTGAAGTATAGCCTGTTCTTCTCCAAATATAACTGGGTAAAGAGATGGTGCATACATCAAAAGAGAAACTGCAAGTCAATTAGACTCTTGAGCTTTTGTCATTTGTAATTTATTTTAATCATGGAGAAAATGCCTTGTTTTGTAACCAAGTGAGTCACACATGGGTAAAAAGGAAAATCTAAGGTCATCAGAGGGTCTTTTTGGAACCATCCCATTTCCACTTTGTGTTAGTATATGGTTTATAATAATAGACGAGCAATGTGCTGTCACAACACTCATTAGCCCTTCTGCAGCGAGGAGAGCCCCATTCGTTGCCATAGTGAGCTGGTAAGCTGCACTTAAAAAGGAGGGTGACAAGACAGAAACAAAAACATGATGAACCAGATGAGCACACGCACAAACACATAAACACACCCTGACACTCAGGTGGCCACAATAGAAGAGGCATGAAATGATCTGTCACCAGAGTGCACTCTCATGCCTCACTGCTCACTATCACACACACACAGCATTCTCTGCTGCTGTTTCAGTCAATGGAACACTAAAATAATGCTTAGCCTTTTGCCACACGAAACAATCCCAGCTCCATAATCGTCATCTCTGCCTGTGGATGACATATTAAAAGGCAATTTCCTGCAAATGTTCAGCTGGTGTGAACCGAATAGAAAGACAACAAACAATCAATAGTCCATAAATTGCTAGTTGGTATGCATAAACACTTTTGTCTTTCTGAAAGTCAAACAAAACCAGTAAATCGAAGAAATTATGGAAGTAGAAATACTAGAAAAAGTCATAGTTCCTTTAGTCGGTTTTCATCCTAAATTGAAACTTTTCATTTGCCGTTGGCAACCAAAATGAATGTGACCAGAAGTTTGTTTAAAGTGGTAAGAAAAAGTAAGTGAACTCCTTTCAATTTCCTGGTTTTCTGCATAAATTGGTCAAGATATGTAATCTGATGTTCACAATAATTATAATATTTCTAAGTTGATAAAACACAGTCACGATCTTTCATTAAACATAGAAAGCGATGTTGGAAAAAGTAAGTTAAACAGTGTTAAAGTGTTAAACAGGTTGAACCACTTTTGGCAGCAATAACCTGAAGAAAGTGCTTCCTGTAGCTGTGGATTAAAGCTAAACAAGGTCCAGGAGGAACTTGGACCATTCTTCCTTGTAGAACTGCTTCAGCTCAGCCATGTTCTTAAGACATCTAACATCAGCTCTCTTAAGGTCATCCCACAGCATCTCTATTGGGTTGAGGTGTGGTTTCTGACTGGACCACTCCAAAATGTGGATTTTGTGTCTCTGAAGCTTTTCTGTAGTAGATTTATTTCAGTGTTTAAAGTCATCATCCTGCTGCATTACCCCGCTTCTTCTGAGTTTCAGCTTGTGGACAGACACCCTGACATTATCCTTTTGGATACCTTGATAAACATGGGATGATCCAGAGGGAGCAAAACAGCCCCAAATCATGACACTCCCTTCACTGTACTTCACTGTTAGGATGATGCTGGTATGTGGTGAACAGTTCAGCCTTAGTTTCATCAGTGCAACACTATATATGGCGTAAAAAAGTATAAAAAACATTATGCAGAAAACCAGGAACTTGCAAATAATTAACTTATTTCTTCTTGTCAATGCAATTCTATGGACAAACTGAGAACATTGTAAGGAAGGCTTATTACTTAAGCAACAGACACAAATACACACAATAAAAAAAACTCTTACTTGAATAACACCTCCTCCATGGCCGTCAGTCCCGGCTATGAAACACTCAGGTAGCTGGAGCATCTTTCCAAGCCAATCTAACATCACAGTCTCCAGCTCTGTGCAAGCTGGGCTGGCAGCCTAAAACACACCCAAAATCAAAATACAAAACCAAAATCACTGTAATGTAGATGTGATCTAACGATACAAAGTTTGCAATACAAAGTCAGACACAGAGACACAATCAAGTGTTTGTTACCCAGGAGAACCCAATACAGCCAATCGCTCCACACAACATGTCAGCCAGCATCGCAGGGTAAGAGGAAGCAGCTGGAAAGTAAGCAAAGAAGTATGGACTGTGCCAGTGAGTAACCTGGAAACAGAAAAAATATGCAAACAATTAATTTGAAAGCAAGATCAACCATAGTTCTTTATGGGGAACAAGAGGTTGTCAAAACTTTTAATATATCACATAAGTACTAATGATGAACTTTGCAGTATCATACTATTAGCCAATTAACTGATGTGTACTCTCACTTTGATAATGCAAGGTGTGAGAGAGACACTGGCTTTGATATGTTTCAGATCAGAAAAGAGCAACACTTGCATGTTTGTAAAAGAAAAGAAAATTTAAAGGTTTTAGAACTATAATCTGAATGACAATGTCAGAAAAGAGATACATACAAAAGAGAATATGTGCACCTACAACACTGCCTATATCAACAAATTACCATAACTATAAGCTCACCCCTGGCATTATGACCCTCTCCACATCTTTCATAATGTCCTCATAACTCTCAGGCTCCAGCGGGGCTTCACTGGGGATCAAGGAACGAAGGTAGCCTGGTTCCAAATCTGGGTAGACCGGTCGCTGTTCTATGTCCTCCAGGTAATCGGCCACATAGTCCACCATCTCCCTTCCTCTGCGTCGAAACTCTGCTGCATCCATGCTGCCACTGGAATACAGCAGAGGACTTGGAGGTAATTTGTGATGATTTCAATACAGTGGCACTACAGGGGACAAATTAAAACTTTATTTAAAATTACACAATAAAATCCTTATTTATGAGACTGAGTTGAATACCTTGGTTGCACCTACATTATTCTGGTGCCTACTGCACCACCTGCAGCACACAGGCCTACGTACTAAGCATCTAAGAGTAGGAAATCACTCAAAAATCTCAGTGACGCAGTTTTGGTCATACTTTTATAGCCGTTCATCAACGTTTTTATCTACAGATATCACTTTTATCTCCACCAAAACGTAGGAGAGGTCTTCTAAATGGTCAGGAGTTGCCAGGAGATGCTGTTCAGACAGTGAGATGTGCGCAAAGTGTGAGGTAAGAGAGATGATTGTAGAGATGTTTAAAATTTTAATTTGTTGACAGATCTTGTTCAATTGCTCCATTAACAAAAAGAACAAATGCTGTGTGCGCGGAAACCACGATCTTTACAACTTCACGTTTTTTTTCTTAACAGGAAAGATGCGACTGTTTGTCACAACTGACAATTTTGGCCACATGAATGGTGACTGGTTTGCGCATTTCTATCATATAGGTAAACAAAGCGCTTTTTATTGCTTCTCGTTCACACACGCATTCACACACCGAAGGGCAAAGAGCAGAGCAGCTCTATGAGGTGTCGCACCGCGACATGTGGAACCAGGAGGAGCTGGAGACTTGGCGCCGCAGATGCGCACGCTGCGTGAAATCATAAAAAAAACAGTTTGCATTTGAGCAAATCACTGGTTTAACATCATTGTTAGTGTCATTAATAGCACACAATAAAATAATCTTATGACAAAGACGCTGATGTGAATCAAAAAACGCGATTGTAACATTAACAACACGTGAACTACTTGACTACTTTAGTGGACAGCTGTCCCCGGACTCAGGCACACCTCAGCGTGAGGGCGAATTCAAACTTATTTTTAATCATGTTACAAAATGTGCCATTACAGGAAAATGTGATTGGATGAGTATGATTTCACGCAATACAGCGAATTTCAAAATAAAATGCTACAGAAATGTAATGAATAAAATGCATAACCAGCTTTTAACATCTGTGTTCTGTTACCTATGTGTTTTTTCATATAGATTTCACTTGAAAACTTTAGTTCAGAGCTCAACTGTCAGTAAAACTACAATACGTCACTATAATTTGTGCACCACTTTTCGACTCTGAGTGTCGTAAAACAGTGACGTCACACGCTTTCCTGCAAGTGGTCCCGCTCCTCGCTGAAAGTAAGAGCAGGAGGCTGCACAGATATTTTTATTCTGATAAGCTTAATAAAAACGGACCCATAATTTATTCATTCGTTTGCAACTGATTTAAAAGTGAGCAGGGACATGTTTTCTGTTGAAAAACTACTGTATCACCCGTTTTCAAATCTGTAGATTTACAACTGTCCACACGTATTACATTTTAATAAGGCATTTAAAAATAATTGTTCACACTTTCGTATTTGGAAACATTTACAAATCTGTAGCCTGGTTTGGTTACAGACTCACAAGAAAACTGCGATTTGAGCCACTTGAAGCACTGAGCAAATCTTTTTTTTCCTAGTATCAATCAAATTTATTTTAATTTGTTTTACTTACCCTATGATAGAAAAAATAAAATACATTTTTACTAGGAGAAGAAAAAAGCCTAAAAACAGATGCTGGATTGCTATTTGTTTATTTTAGATATGGTGAATATCTGTTGACATGAGAGATGTGGCTCATTTGGATGCATGTGCTAATCTCAGGACAGATTTACGTTACAGTAGAGTGTTGATTTACTGTAATAATCCAATAAAACATGGCTTGCAAAGTGGGGGCAAATTAAACAATATGATCAGCTAAGCTGTTGTACCTTTTATGAGATAATGAGTAATCTATTTTTCACTTACATAACAGTAGTTTTACATGGTACAATACAGACACACAGCCTAAGCCAAGCTCACTGATTCAGTTTATATGAGTTTGCACAATACAAATACAAATAACCTGATAGCATAAAGCATTTCTAAAGCAAACTCAATCTCGTATAGTGCAGTGTACCAGTGGGCAGCTTTATAAACCTGTTTGTAACAGAGATTTCCTTTATCACCGCGGCATACAACTCTATCAATAAAGAAAGGATTTAGTAACATTTATGAATCTATTTATCAACTTCAAACAATGTTTAAGTCATACTTCAAATAGTTAACCTGTTACAGCACAAAAACATCATTAGCCTGTAGCAAAAAGCTTGAAATATATTCACATACAATTTCTTCTCACACTGCCAAATGAACATTGCCCCTCTACACTAGTATCTTATTCAACAAGTGTTTCACAGTGCACATCGCTTTCCCTTGCTGAGATGTATGCAAAGCCCTTATCCTTATCTCAAATAGGATTAGGCATGTTGGATGTTGTGTGTGTGTCTGTGTGTGTCCATATACTCACATTTTCAGGTGGATCCTCTCCTCTTGTTTAGCGTCCACAGAACGGACAGACATGTGGTGAGTGTGTTTGTGTATGTGTGTGTGTGTGTGTGTGTGTGTGTGTATAAGCAGAGCAAGAGACATTTGCTCCTTTTATCTTGCAACTAACCACCCCCACCCCACCAACCCGTACTAGGCCAGCCAATAAGAACAGGGCTCACAGGCAATGCAGAAAACTGATTCATAAGATTTCTGTACCTCCATCCACACATGTGTATTGGTCCTTCTTTAGCTGTGAGGATATTAATTGACATACTGCAGGCCCCAAAACCTAAATCATCACAACTCTCAACTCTTCAACATTATTAGCAAAAGGGTGATAGCATTAGTGCAAACTGCATATACTGTCTTTTGCTGTGGTCCTTAAGTCAAATTCATGCTTAAGAAGTCATCATATATGTAATATTGTATAATATATGTCATATATATTATAATTGTATAATATGATAGATCATCTTATAATGAACAGTATTACAGTACTTTCTATGAAGTCTGGCTTTAAAATGTCTGTAATGAAGGCAGGTTGCTTTTAGGTAATTCAGGGTCCATCCAGCTTTTTAATACAGATTTTCTGGCTACAGATAAAATTTTTTAAAGAAAAAAAAAACTCATTATCCAGAAAAGATTTACAAAATGTAGACAAAAACATAATGGTGTGATTTTACAGTAAATTAAGGTGGTGCTTCTTAACCCTTACATACTGTTTGGGTCAAAATTGACCTGTTTTGACATTTGACAGCAGTAAAAATACCCTACATGTCATTCTTTTAACATGAAATTTGATGACTTTTCCTAAAGTGACCCAACATACGCAAAAATGAAAATATTTTAAAATTTTATACTTTTGCACAGGCGCTACAAATTTTTGCACATTGAGGCTGTTCAGTAGATCAGTAGATCCGGGTCAAATTTGACCCGGATCTACTGAGAGGGATTTTAGACCCACTAGTGTGGGTCAAATCAAGAAAACGGTTATTCTAGGGTAGCTGTAGGCAACTCTGGTCCTAGAGATCCACTGTCCTGCTTGTTTACCAACTATCTCTGGCCTTCCTGCTGCTAATTACCTGGATCAGGTGTGTTCATCCAATCAGAAGCTGAAGCTGCAGGAAAGGTTGAAAAACAAGCAGGGCTGCGGATCTCTAGGACCAGGGTTGCCTACCCCTGTTCTAGGGAATCTTGAAACTGTGAAACTTTATATTCTATGTCTGTGTTTGTATTTTTATGGGACAGTGGTGACAGAGTTCAGGAGGGGGGGCCTTGACACCATCACATGAACTGTCTGTATTCCCACTACATTTGCCCAGGTTCCTGCAGGGACAGGCTTTGAAGGGTCATGAGGGAACCTCAAAACAGTGAAATAGTTTAGCATAGGAGTGGTCATACATGATGCACATAAGAAACAAAAGTCATACAGAGGTCAGAGGGTGCCTTGACACAGACACTTGCACCTCCACCTACTCCTGCAATGTAACAACATAATAATAAAAAAAAAAGATAAATTAGAATCTATTTGTGTGTTTGTGTGTGGAGCAGGTGCAGGTACACTTGTAACTACTGCACCTGCAATGTAACTACACACACACACACTACTTTGTGTGTGATTATGTGAAAGATTATAAAAAAGGTACCTGATCTGCCCTTTCAGTGACAGAGGTACAGAGGTTAAGGCAGCAAGACTTACAATTCAAGAGGCCCTTGCCAAATCTTCCACCAATGAGGAAGGTGATAGTGATTCGGAGGAACAAGAAGACAATATAGAGGAAAACTCTGATTACAACCAATCTGATGAAGATCATTCTGAGGGAGAGGAGCAGGCAGCTCTGCTAAAATATATGTAAATCATTATTGCTGTGAAGTTTTCATGTATTAGGTAAAACAGGACACAATAAAGTGCGATAAAGATTTTTTTTCTTCAAAAACGAGTGGTGTAGAACCTTAAAAAATACATTATTGTGCTGTCTAAATGCTAAATTAAGGATTAATAATGAATTTATTAATGTCAAATAGGCTATTTTATATTCTAAATAGATCTGTAGTTCAGAATTTGGTATGCACACTTTTTATGAGGATTCTCTTGGACCGGGTCAAAATTGACCCGAACCATACGGCATTGAATATGAACAGTTTGTAAGGGTTCAGCTTTGACATATATTCAGTTGTAATTTTCTATGAAAATTTGTTTTGAAAATCATTGCTCATTCCTAGTGAGTTGAAGATGCTTCTTAATTCACGCCATGAAATAGGAACGATGTCATGCATCTGATTTGGGACAATAAACACAGACTGTGCTAAGGTGACACTGAGGTAAAATAAAAGATAAAAACTGGACTGTTTCTTGACCGTGACTGTCAACAAGATGAGGCAATATCTGTTGGAGAACAAAGCTCGATATAATTCAATCCATTACAGGAAAACACAGAATTGCAGCTTTTATTGAACACCTCTCTGACACAGTGACAACAAATTCTAGACATCATAGACTTAAGGGTAGTATTTGTTGCAAAGCCGCTGCAATGGTTTGTGTTATGTTGTTTTGTTTTTCCCTTCCTCCAAATTGTACATTGGCAGCAGACTGTAAAGCTTCAGACATGTTAATCTTTTTTTGGCTTGAAACTTCACTACTTTGACTGATAATTCAAAGGGCAAGACAGACTATATCATATCCCAGTAAGACTTTTCTTACTTTACACATTAACCTGATTAAGCTTTGCATCAGCATGCCTATATCACAAAATACATATTGTGCAGTATTTATTGGCATTATATGCATTGTTAATTAATAGATAATTTCTCACGTGTTTATGCAGTTGTGGCATCCTGCCATCTAGTGGAGAAGGTTTGCTCTAATATTTCAGCAGAATTTAATATACAGTTCCTCTTAATATTTATATTTAGCCCAGGAAAGGGCTTACAACGTCGAACATTTGCTTATCAGACACAACTGAAAAAAAATCTCACTCTGTTGATATAAATTAGAGATCGTAGTGCTACAGTCTTCAGTTAGCAAATGTTTAGACAAGTGTTTTCTTCAATAAGTACAAACACAATGTTGGTTTTTATATCAATGTATTAATGTTTTATTCTAATTACAATAAACAGAATATATCAGTCCCTTATTTGTACAAAAATACCTGAAAAGGTTACAATTAAGATTTATAAGCCATTCAACTATTTACAGATTGAAGCAAAGCACATTATGAATACAGGAGCTTTCTCTTACAAAAAAGAGATAAGTTACTGTTTTCTTTTTTGCATTCCCTGAAATACATAATAGTTCATATTTTTATATATAGATATATTTATACTTTACTCATTTGTACAGCCATGGTATCTTGCATTGTGACAATGTAATGAAAATGCACGTGAACCAAGATGATAATCGATCAATCACCTTTCGCCATAATCTTTTAGTGTCGTTTTCTTTTGTTGAATTGTATCCCTTGAGTACGTGGTGTGAGCAGTCCCCTCTGAAGGGAAACTTTGCCTGTGATTCGATTGAAGTGTTCTGTCTGGTTTATGCAGAGAAAGAGGAGGCACCGCACCTGCTTACAGGTTACCTGGATACCAACACTGACAATGTGCTAAACTAGCAGTCATTTTATTTAAACACTTGTGTGTACTTGATCATCTCCATAAGACACAGCATAATATGATTAAAATCGAAAATTATAAATTCACCAGATAGCATGAAAACTGAAGGTGTTTTATGAATTGTTAAGCTGTTGTTGCACAATGACTGAAGTTGAATAGGTAACGTTGTTGGTGATGGGGCTTTAAATCTAGTTCAGGTAGCCACACAACTATTTTCTGCTCTTTTATAAACGGCTTAAACAATAACAACAACAACTATGTTAAACTAAATGTACTCTTACATGGTACTCAATGTACTTAATTTTGCTTGTAGGATATTTTTCAAGTAATTACAACTAGCAGATGGGTGGGGCAAATAATGAAAAGTTATCAACTTCCAGCTTTATAAAACTAAAATATTCATGAATCCATCATCATACTGTACATAAAGTCAGAGAGTTTTGATGGACCAGTAGTTTTTAACATGCCCCAAGTCAACCCTGAGCAAACCAGTTACATTCATTTCTGTTAAGTGTAAAAATGTGGACACTGAATTTACTTTGTAGTAAAAGTAAGACCTTTTTTATGAGCATAAAAGACCAGTTTTTATGCAAATACTAACGCCACCTTACAAAAGCTACCTGTCCCTCACACGTTAACATCTGCCACCATTCACATGTATCACAAAGAAAAATGTAATATTGGAAGTTTGAGGAAGAAGAGAAGATTAGTACTTACAAGCAGTTCACATCAAAAATTCAGTGACACCCTAAATACTTTAAGATGACTTCAGCAACTACTAGGAGATTAATTTATGTCCAGATATGTGCAAATCAGTTTCAGGATCCCTGCACAGTAAACTCAAAATGCATATCCATGCAAGTGATAAAATCTACTAACTAATTTAAGTTTCTTCATTCTGATAAAAGAATGTCAATGCTGTAACTCAACTAAACATTTCATTCTGGTGCGATTTGGTACATGTAATATGATTTTTCTGTTCACTGCTGTTTTAAGGGTAGAAATTAACACAGAAGAAATTGTGACAATGCCTTAATGTATCTGAATGTGTCCGGTTGCATTTCTTTAAATGATTTTTAAATGATTTCCACAATCCTTTCTCCATATCCATTTCTTTTTCCAGGTTTTTTAGGTCACTGCAAGACAGTGATCATGAGCAAACTTGAGTAACTTCATAACACAAATATGTTGCACTTCTTAAAAGAAAATATGTAAGGATCTTGGAGAAATAAGAACAATAATTTAAAAGGCTAAGGCAAGTGACTAATGCCTTAAGAAACTTATTTTTTGTTTGATGTCATGTATTGGAATGACAATGCTAACACTATGGATGCCAGTGTGCTTTAAACCATCACTTCATAACAAGTGCTAATGATGACAAAATTATTTTTGAATAATCAAAAAAAAGAAAAGAAAAAGAGATTGTTGTTACAATAATAATAATTAAAATAACATCTTAATGGTCAATCATTTTTGCGATAATGACAAAAAAAGAAAACAGTATAGAACAGCGCTGAGAAAAAAAATAATCTAAAATTTTCAAGTAATCAGTCACATCCAGATAAATAAATACATTTTTCTGCAACAATACTTTAAAAAATAATTGAGTCATTGCATCTTAGATAAATAATGGTGACCATGAACATAGTTTCAACAAATTGTGGCTATTCTGCATCTCAGATGTTTACTATACCTTAAAACAGCCTGTAGATCAAGAACAGATACCTGTTGGTGGAGAGTAAGTACAAACACGAATGATCTGCCAGGTGGTGGCCTGAATAGAGATCTCACCAAAACTTGGACCAAAAAAAAAAAATGTGAGTGTGTAGAAATTTCAGGTGCTGAAATGAAAAGATAAGAAAACAACCAGTGGTAAGAGAGGATAACTCTGAACCTAATTCACCAGGAATGACTTGTGTGAACTGACAAACGCAGCTTAAATATTAACAGAAATACAACCACAAACTTCCAGCATTAACCTTTGTCCTCCCAGAATTCAAGGAGGGCTGAGTTTTCATGTGTTATTGATTTAGTGGCATTGTCTCTATTCAAAAAGAAAATTCTATGCAGGTTATCTAGAGCTGCTGAAGTCCTTCTTTCATTGTGGTTAATTACAGAAGAACCACTGCACACTTGGCTGAAAAACAAAGGGACTGACCTTGGCTGGAAAATTGATCTTTGCTGACATTGCACTATAACTAACAAAGTTAGGTTTATTGTGTGCCCTCTGTTCTGAGTCTAATGCTCTCATTATTGTAACCTTTTATTGTAAGGTTAAAATTATTAAAATGGGATTTGTGGGATTTTTCTGTGTGTTCAAATTTCCAGTTTCTGTTGCTGTTACACTACCAAGTATTTTCACTTTATCCAACAGAAGGCTAAAAACAATGTAATGAAACCAGTTGAAACAGGCCGAGAGCATGAAGAGAAGGACAGGCAGTTCTCTCTTTTACAATATTCTGATGTGCCACAAACTGCTCTCCTCACACATTTTTCAGCATCTAACTTTCTGTCGATTATTCATCTGTTTGTTCACAAGCAGAAAAAGGCTGCATTATAATGCACAGTCTACTATTTACGTCGACTCAGAGCATACTCAACCAAGTTCCTATACTCTGTCCTAAGTCTGACAACACCTCACAGACGTCCAGTGGGTAGGAGGTAATTGCTGGAACATAGTGTGTGAAACGGGCAAAACTACTACAACCACTGCATCTCCACGTTAAATTAGTTTTGTTTGGCAAAGAGTAATACAGATTGTGTTTCCTTTGATTTGCTGACAGTTATATGGGTTAAACTCCTGAAGGAAATTTTAGTGGTTTTTCTTTCCCTGCGCTGTGGCGACAAAAAACAAACAAACAAAACACTACTGAATATTGCTACACTTGCTAATTTGCCCCCAATAGTAGCCCGAATTAAATTTCAACATTAAAGTCACAACTGTATTTATTACTCTTTACTTACTCTCATTTTACCCTGAATGAAACCACGGTTTGATTCATGCTCATTTGTTTTTGTGGAAGGTGCCTGGGAGTGGGAGCATGCAATACAACGACACTGACCTTACTGTAGCTTACTGTATGTGAATAATGAAGAGTTGCAAATATAAAGAATGAAAAAAAAAGTGGATGTAAAAAATTATTAAAGAGAATATTGACAACAATACATAACCGTAAAGAATGTATCAATAAGAACAAAACAACTGTGTGGTCAGAGATGAGCAAATCAATTTATGACTGTGCACAATGCAGATTGCGCACTATTACAAAAATACTTTGTTTCAATAGTTCCAAGATTTTTGCTTGGCTTTTTTTTCCTCCAGGGTGCCTCCAGATCTCATCCATGTTGAATTTGGACATGTCTTTGCATGCCTATGACACTAGAGGGTGGTGGCACCATCTCACAGCTAAGTAATGCAACACCAGAGAGGTCACGCACTGTCAAAGGCCACTCTCAGTTCAATGAGTGCAAAACTAATGAACAATCAACCTTCCATTTACAGTATATTCTTTGAGGACCTGTGATGAATGAGACTGTTTGTTCTCAGAGAGCAGGATGGGCCACACGAAACCTTGAAATGTCCTGTTGATTGTCCACTTGAAGGGAAATGCAGTCTCCACTTGAGCTGAGTGATAAAACTTTGAGGGTCTCTGGGTCCAAGCTTATTGATGACTATGGGTAGCAAGATCGTGGAAGATTTTGCAACAGCATTGACACAAACGGCAGTGTTCATTTCCTTAATCTCCTCTCTCCTTGACTGAGGAACCGCGTGCGAAAGTTGTGTATCTGACTCCTCAAACATCCATGCAAACTAAAAGAAATTCAACAAGTCAGCAGTCTCCGGCAGACTCACAATATAAAACGACAACAATCAAACATGAGTCAATTCACCAGCTTCTAATAGAGATAAAAACAAAAGAACCAACCAACAGAAAGATTCTTTTTGTTTTAGTTTTTTTGTTTTAGGTAGAGTCATGTCAAATGATAGGGGTCATGGGGTCATGATCCGAAGATGTCATAAGGCCACAACGGTGCACGGGTGTTTGAGTTTACAAGGCAGCACTCCTCTGTTGAGCTGGTAAAACTCCACCAGCTGAATCAGGTCGGTGAATTTGGTGGCGCCCTCGTCAAGGCTGAAGAAGATTTGGCCGTCCTCTTCACACTGACCGCATCAAAGCGCCCAACGACAGTGAGCAGGGACACCACACGGCATGAGAAAACAAAAGACAAACAGAGAGAATCAGATTTAGACATTTAAGCTAAACAATCAAATACATTTAATACACAACATCACACTGCTTGTTTTCCAGCTATTCTTGCGCTACACTTCTGATTGGCTAAAAACACTTGATCTAGGTAATCAGCAGTGTAAAGGGCAAGGATAACTGGAAAATAAGCAGGGCAGGGGACCCTGGGAACCACTGTTCTAGAGATCTCCCCATTTCAAGCAACTTTTTTTATTCAAACAAGACCAAATTCAGATTATATTTTTAATGCTTTTCCTTAATAGTTTTCAGTCTGGGATAGAAAAAAACAGTGTTTTTAAATCAGCAATAAGTTAAATTTAGTTAATGGGCTAACACATCCATACCATACATCATTTTCTCCACAAAACAATCAAGGTATGTGATGCGGCCAAATAAACTACTTAAAAACGGTTTGAAAAAGCATGAAACATCAAGGAATGCATACCGGTAGTATCTGGAAATGTTTGATCTTCTGGTGATGGCACAATGTGAGCACAAATGCCTTGGGGTTACTCTGACTGACCCTCAGTAGAAACAACCTGTGCAACAACAGAACAGAGGACACTGTGAGAAGAACATTCAAATGCTTTAACTTTCATTCCTGCAGTGAGGGAAAAAAAAGTTTGATTTGTGTGAACAGGTAAAGTGCATGCATAAAATAGCTTCAGCTCACTTACCCATCTACTTGTCCCTGCTGGTGGATAATACGGTGGGATTCTTCTCTGGTTATCCTGCCATGGAACCACAGCTGAGCTATGTGGATGACTGTGGAGAAAAAATGCATTTTAAAATACTCTTTAAAGTATGTCAAATTATTTAAACTGAACAAAATTATAAGACGTTAATGATCTTCCTTACCTGAGCTTAGTGAGGAGTGATGGAGCGGACTGTGGGAGCCTAATATGTTCATTCGTTGACTCCTCTTCTGAGAGAGATGCCACGCAGAGACAATACAACATGATTTCTTATACATGACAGTTAATTGTAAATAACTCAACACTTCAGTAACTGAAAAATTGACTATGACAACCAGAGGGAAATTTACTCTGTATGAATATTTGAGAAAAATGAATAGTGCTATGTGTGGACATCTTTTAACGTCTGCTCCTAGCAATGTTGACAGCGATAAGATTAAATGTGTCTCACCCTCCACGCGTGTCCTTCCTCCATGGCAGCACTCTGAGCTTCCACAGGGTTGTCAATCACCCTGCCTATCCTCCCTGAGAAATCCATTGCCACAAGGGAATTCTCTGAAACACTCCGCTAGGTGGAGACAGAGATACATGAAAGTGTGGAAACAAATACCAAGTGCAGCAGTGAAGTAAAAAATGGAGAAAAAGACAGTGCAGTAAAATGAGGTGGCACAGGTAAGCATTTTGATGACTAGTTTGATAGCTGTTCCTGGTACATTACAATAGTGCTTTTGCAAAATCAATGTTTTACTTATGCCAAATATCTGGCATAAGTAGCATTGTTAAACTGAAATAGTTTAACTGTAGGGTACATGTTAAGGTGCTTAAACTTAAACTTAAAAACTTAAACTCAATTTTAAACAAAGAAGCAAACTTACCACAGGTGTTGAGAAGTGTGAAAGTAACGTTTTTCTTTGTTGAGGAATCTTGTAATTCTGGTACAATACAATCCCATACTGTAAAGAAAAGACAACAGACTGGTAAACCAGAGAGATTTACTCAACTTCCCATCCCACCCCAATATTTTGAGACCATCATGGTGTTACCTTAAAGAGTCGAAAGGCAGTCATCCAGCAGGTCCTGCCCTGTTCATCCTCGGCACACAGCATCCTCAGCTCCTTCAACTCCCCTCGACCTTTATTGGGCTGCACATATATTTTTGAATCATCACCATTACTTCCATTACTACTACTGGAATTAATTGAGCTAATAAAGAAATCATATTTTTAATGTGTTTTCTCATCTAGAGAAATGTAAAATGCAGCAATAAACAAAGATCTTAGCAATGACATATTTAGGACACATGCATAACAGTGACCCACAGGATGGAAATCTTCGCTTAACTTGTAATATTTGACTAGAAGTCAGCTTTATTTCACCTTTTTTTCCATCTTACACTCACCTTGATACAGAACCCATAGTCTGTGGGTGCACCATGTTGCTTTTTGCCTGTGGTGACTGTGAAGATGTTGCCGTCTTCTAGGTCTGCTAGTAACTGTAGATGTCTGGGCTCCTACAGACACAAGTAATTGATAAGTCAGAACATCAAAGAGAGACACAGCCTAGAGGTACAGTGAGAGACAGAGAGACTCCGAGAGACCACCATCAATTACAAGCTGATAAACACCTTCTTTCAAGGCAACTTAGTTTAATCTGGCGTATTTAGTATGTTATTACTATGTTTTATCTAGCATGCAACTTAATTCTTCAGTGATAAAATAATGACTGTAATTACACAATAAAAAAAAAAAATTCCAATCACCTGATAAAAGATGAAAAGATGTCAAGTTGCAGTTACCTTTGAGGTTCCTTTTGTAGAACAGTAGAGTCCTGAGCGCCGCAGAAACATGTAAACCTTCTTCCATGACTTTCTCCCCACCTCCTTCACAAACAGATAGCCCTGGATCTCTGGACAGCTACTGGTGGCGAGGAAATTCTAAAAGACAAGACAAAGACAAGAAAGGAAGACATGAAGCAGTGGCAGCACACATTTCTTCATCAATGGCTCTATGTCTCTGGAGTGCAACTCTGGATCACATCTGAAGCCTATAAGCTCACTGTCACTGTCACAGCAGGAGACACCATCTGCAGAGGAATCACAGACAGGAGGCGACTACGTTTTTATCAAAGTGTCATCTGGGCTCTTGCATCGGTGCAAGACTGACAGCTGATGGTTGAGATG
The DNA here is from genome assembly GCA_032362345.1 of Sandelia bainsii. Lineage (NCBI taxonomy): Eukaryota > Metazoa > Chordata > Actinopteri > Anabantiformes > Anabantidae > Sandelia > Sandelia bainsii. Next base: position 17,099,155 of record JAUMHL010000009.1, on the reverse strand, counting down.
GGCGGCAGCTTGAACTCTTACACACCACAGTAGCAATCGCGATAAAGCCAGACACTCTACTGTCTGGAAAATCAAAGAGTGTAGAGTGCTGAAGACACTGTCATCTGTGTACACTCTGTGGCCATCACTGACTATGACCTCAGTGTAAAAGCACATAATTTAATTAACACCTTCACAACAGTGTCAACAAAAGCTGACCATTAAAGGCACCATAAAAGTAGACCTTACAGCAGAATAGTTGTTTTGGAATTCATTAAGATATAAAGGTGTGCCTAATAAAGTGGACACTTGTGTATATACAAGTATGCACAAATCTGGGCCTGTAATTAACTTCTAAAAACATATTTTTATATACTATTTTAAAGACAAAAAAATGTACATGTTATGTAATATGCCTGTCAGCTTACATTGAGTGGATAGATTCCCTTTTGCATTCTTTAAACCCTAAAACGTCTTGTAGGTATCTGCAGTACTTTGCAGTTTTTGCATTTCACAAAAACATCACACCATGAAGTGGCAGGTTAAGTTATTAGAGCTGAATTGGATTCTGTGGCTGGCGGCTAGAAGGTAAACTGTTCCAGAGGACCCTTCGATATTTAAAGCATATGTTTCACAGTGTTTTGGAAACATCCTACAATGGGCCTCACGCATGAGCAATTTCCGACATTTGCGGAGTGCACATACATAGACACACACACACACACACACACACACACATAAAGGCAACATCTATTTGAGGCCACCTTGCACCTTTGCACTGACATATGATCCTCGAATTCTGCAAACACCTGGTTGAGCTCAGCTCAGAAACGTCTTGGTTTGGGCAGCACTCTAATTGAGTGCAAAGATCTTATGTTTAGAATAAGTCAAACACTGAGGATTCCTGGATTCTGGCTCACCCACCTCCATTCATTTACCGACTCCTCTATGCAGAGTTTAATAGAGCACAACGTCTATGTGATCCAGAGGAGAGTTAAAAGCTCTCTGTGAGTGGCAAGGATGAAGGGATGGATTCCACTTGTGGTTTTGTCTTTGACAGCTCCATTACAGGACACAGGAGAGAGCCAGGCTGCATGTAAAACCTCCATCCATTAAGACCAAAGCTCTTCAAAGTCACCTTTTTTTCTGCTCTCCTCCCAGATATTTTCTTCTTCATATGTTTTGAGAAGTCACTATAAGTGTGAGTGAGTGGTCTTCATGACAGACTAGTAACATGACACACGTGTGTGAATTTGCACTGTGCAAACATTCGGTATGCAGGTGAAGAAGAGCACTCTATGTTCTATTTCTGACTGCCTAATTCCATCCATCACAGGTGTCGGGCCTGTGGTGTGTGTGTCGAGACGGTCATGTGTCAACAGGGGATCAACAGTAGTTATTACTGCAGGCTCTGATGAGACACATTGTCTAAGGGTCAGAGGTTAGGTATGTCAGCTTGATTGTACAGTGTGTAGCAGGTGCTGACTCCGAAGGTAAACTAATCTGTGTGCGTGACAGGAAGAGGAGAGAGAATCAGACACAGATTCAGAAAGAAACAAGTCTTTTTGTACCTTAAGGAGCTGAGACGGTGGAATCGCCCGATTGGTTTCCTGGCACCAGGCAACCATATGCTCTGGGAAAAATGTCTAGCGCAAGAAGAAGGTGGTGAAGAAAGGCGGAGACAGACAGACAAAGGCAGAGAATATTAGCTGCTGTGACAATAATTATAGGGTAGGAATTTATTACAGACAAAGAAACGTTAACCATGTCTCATTATTCCAGTCAGCTGTCATAATATTCACAAGAACATAGAACGAAGTGAGACACAAGGATGTGGCTTTCTTTTAAATGCTGTTACACTCAAACATGTCACTGGTGTATTTGTAGACTGTAGGTGTAATATATTTCAACAGGAGGACATCAGGAGTAACACAACAAACGTCTAAGAAAAAGCAATTACCAAAGGGCTTCTGAAGAATTCATATTTGGCATAGTTCTTCCTGAAGAGGAATCTACTGTCGCTGTTCATAGAAGCCTGGACCTGAACCACCAGCTCATGGTCTTCTAGACAGCGCTCTGAAGGGAGACAGGCAAAGAGAGGGATGACAACAGTCATTTTTGGTTATTTTTATTTATTTAAACTATTATTTTCCTTCCAATTACAGATAAACTAACTAACTAATGTTATTTAAAAAAAAATCATTAACATGTTGTGGCACAAGAGTGAATAGTAAGATACAAATCTGTACAAAGCAGTCTTTAAGATTACAAGTCTAACATTTAGTGACCTTTGCAGAGAGAAAGCTCTGTTATCAGCATTTCCCGTAAGTTGGAAACAGAAAGTCTAGAAACACACTGCAATGAAAATTTACAACGACTCCGTTTACTTTGGTTAGATTTTGTCAGCGAGGTGAGATTATCTCATCTGTTTGCAGAGCTGATCAAAAATTAGGCTGCAGTTTCATAATGTCTGCACCATTATTTTTTTTTTATTCAGAGTGTCCTGACATGTCATGTCAGACGTTTGTAGCACGTTTAGCTCTACCATGCATTTCTTTTTCCCCACCCTTTCTTACCAACGGTACTTCATGTAAGCACAAATTCTCTTAATAATCTCTCAATAATGTCCTGATCACACTTACATGATTATTAATATGATATTGACATGTTTAGTGGTTAACAATGATCTTTAAAAGTGTTTTAATGGTTTTTGTTCACCAAACGAGCTCTGACTGATGATCAAACCAGTCTCTTTCAGTGTGAATAAAAGAGGATGTGATTCAACTTGAAGTATGTCCTTGTCTGAATGTGGTCAGAGGTCTCAGTGATTTATATTCCAAGACTGTGGCGCTGTAACCGCACATGACTCAGTCAACTGTGCTCTCTGTAATGCTTTTAATAAAGAAAGTCATCCTCACTTTCCCCCAGTAGGTTTAATTAAAAATTTTGCAACTAAACTAATCTTTGCAATATTAGTATATGGTCTGATATCTCTTTCTGATGTCAAATAGAGAACTTCAGAGAAATGTCACTGTACAACTCCCTCCAACATCATTTTCTCTCGTGTCCCCTCGTTCTGCCTCTTTATCCCCTCTGTCGGTCTCTTCAACGCTGTCACAAGTCTTTTTTTTTTTTTTATTCTGTTTCATCCTGTCGCCTGTCTGGTGAGTCACTCATGTTCGTGACAGTGACTCACCCTGGCAACACTACCTCACTGTCCCAGAGTTGTTAACCTTTTTGAGCCGACGAGTAGAGGTCAGCGTTACTTATCTCAAAGGACCATTTTATCCTATTCAGCACTGAACCAAGAGTAGGCAGCGATGTATGGGAATAGGCCTCTCTACTCAAACACACTATTGTTCGTGTATCTGAAACTTCTATTCTCGTCTACAACCCAATCACGTGCACACATTAGATACATAAGTATCACGGCACATTTGTGTACAGAACAGCCGTAGCAGGAGGCAGTAATCTCGTCTCGTGTTACATAAAATGTACATTTTCTATATGCGAGCAGTAAACATATAAAATGTCAGCACACAAATTGGGATTTACAGTTTATGACTGAAAAGCAACCTTTAGAATTACATATTTCAACCATACAGAATGTATATGATGCACAGATTCAATCCAACAGATTTCCCATTACTTTATATTATTTTTGTAAATATACTTTGCACACATATGCAAACACACACACTCTGTAGTGGCAAAAGCATAGGCCTTCAGTTTCAACAATCAGTGTGCTGCTGCTTCATCACATCTCGTTTACTGGAACTCCTAAACATAAAATATGAGTAGTGAAGTAGTTATTCTAGACCTGAAAAGAATACGGTTGCAGTACAGGTGCGCCAGAATAGAAGAAAGGCTATAATAGAATAGACTGACACCAAGCCAAAAATGATGTCATTCACAATAAGCCAACCTAACTGTATTTGGCAGCATTGTGTTGGCAGCACTGATGAGAAATGTAATCAGATCATGATGGATGGTGAAATATTAGGTTAGAGCTTTGAGATCTGTACTTTGAATAACGCAATATATTTTCGAAAGGCTTCCTCACATGACAGAGTAACAGCCCATGTGAAGACACTGCTATAAATTCATGGAAAACCACAGAAACTTATTGATAGTTGAAAGAACACAAATTAAGCATTTTCGCATAAGTTATTCACCATGTCTATCTACATTTCACAACCAGGCACACCGCTCTATATAAAACTACACCCCCTTCTCTCCCACATCTGTTAAACTGTACAGACATGAGCACGGAGCACAGAGCACAGGCTTAACTTGTCTTCTATAAGTGCTTTATAATAGCCCTCTCCTGAGGGGGAGGTTGGGTTTTCTAATGTTCAGCTGGCCACGGGCTTTCCAAACTTACTGTTATGGTGCCAAGTCTAACACAAAATCACCCTGACAGAAACACAAAGCTCTCTTCCTTTTTAATGCAGCAGCAACCTAAGACACTTTGATTGACCCCTGGAATAGTGCATCTTTTTTCACCTTTTTTGTCTACTTTTTACACTTTTCATTGTGTTATGTTAAAGGCATATTTGGTGCTCAAGAATATGCTAACATATTCCGTACCCAAATGTGTTAGAAGTTAAAAATGGTAAATTGGAGAAAATGTGCAGTCAGCTACACTGCTCTAATCTCAGTAACTGCTAAAGACCAGTCAACTAGAATGCACTTAGATTTGCTGTATCAAACATAATGCTCAACATATTTACTTAGACCTTTTTTTACATTTACATGCTCCATTTCTGATGCAACAAGAGCTTCTATTTTCAGGACAATGGTGATTCCCCATCCTTACCCAACTAAAGAACCTCCAGCATGGAAAACATCCTTGTATCCATCAACCTTCATGAACTGTCTGCTGTGCCATTTATAGTACTGGGCCAATAACCTTACACTGAATGATTCAGTGTACAAAATCAGATACAAAAACTTGTGCTCAAGTTGGTAAAGATTTTGTTACAGTGTTCATCAGTTAGATCGCTACATCTCCTAATCTACACCCTTCAATTATCACTTTTTCTTCTCTCATCTGTTGGCTTCCACTCTAAGCTATTCATCTAATTCCCCTTCAGGAACAACTGAAGAAAAAATAGCATAATATGATTTTCTGCATGACAATCTTTCTTAACATGTAGCTCAGAATGTGAAACTGTCCTGGATCTTTATCTTTTTTTTATTTATTTGGACGTACAATAATCCAAGCAGTCTTGTGACCTTAAAGCAGCCTGCCAGAGTTAGAAAAATCAATGAGAATGCCTAGTTCTGTATATGATACTTTCTGGTGCTTTCATTGTCCTCTGCATATACTATAAACATTTACTTCATCCACCAACACTGCTCTAAGGGTTTATTTTTCAGGTTGTAAAATCTATCCACTGCTATGTTTATTTGATTTATGAGATGGGACCAAAGAGAGTATCTGCTGATTCCCTAAGAAGTGCAAGGGTTTTGGTAAACTTTAATAAGGGCTCCTGGGAAACACTGCATCGCCTTTAGCTTTTCATTCTTTCTCACAATTAGTATTAGTTTAGGCTTATTCATCATCTTACACTCTTAAATCTAACATCTACCAGTTCCATCTCTACTGAACATTTGTGCTTTTCCTTTTTCTCTCAACTTTCCAATCATCTCTCCATTTAGTGAATCAGAGAATCATTTGCCTGTCAGCACTAAAACAACTCTGACCTGATGTGCATTGTCCATTTCTATCACTGTCTGTTTGCACACATGTCGATCAGTATGTTTAACCTACATATTTTTCAGCTCAGTGTGTGCCAGTTTTTCTTCTGCATAATACTGATCAGACAACTATTCACACTGCCACTGTGTTGTACTTGATTATATCACCGGACACTATGGCTCTGTTTATGCATATGCTGTATAGTATGTGCATGCACTCATGCTTGAATTCATGCCTGCGTGAGAATATGTGCCTCAACTTTCTGCCTGCCCAAGTATGCGGGTACACATGCATGCAGATGTCAGTGGTCAGTGGTGTATTTCAGTGGTTGTACTGCATGTCTCAGCCCACCCAAAAGTCTTTGAGTTTCTGTGTGGGCAAGTGAGAGTGTGTGTTCTCTTGTGCTTTTGGATATATGTGAACAATGTTTCAGCCCTGCAGGCCTCTGCCCCTTACCTAGCCCTAGGAGCGGGTGGTGTTCAACAAGTGCCCAACTGTTGTCATCCACACAATGGCTTTTATAAACCAAGAGCTGGCACAGGTCTCTGGCTGTCATGTCGGCTGGGATCTCCACCACTTTACCCATGCCATCTTCACTGAAGATCTTCACAATCTGTGAAGAGAAAACAGATTAGGGTTCAGTTGTGATGATCACTTGAAAGTACTTTGGTAACCTAAAGTACAGGGTGTTTCAATAAAGAAGACTGAAAATTTTAAAAAGAAAATGCCTTTCTAGTTGCAAAGAATAAATTCAAAATTACATAGAGGTCTGCAATATAGATTTTTATGGGAAACCCTAGGCTGTGATAAAGTTATTTAATACAAACCATTGTGAAAAGTCAGCCTAATAGGTGGGTGAAGCCAGCAATTTTCTTCAAACACTAGAATAGTATTTATCATATAGCACCCCATACGCTATAGGCATACAAAGGCCTGTAATTATAGCACACAATAGAAAAGAACAGAGACTCCAGACTATGTAGCAATTGTGGAGTTAGAAATCACAGACAAGCATTTATTACAGAAACTTGTTGGTATAATACAGAAGCAAATATTTAACAAGAATTTCCAATTGTGAACATAAAGCAGGGCTGCCTGTGCCAAATGAGTATACTATACTGTGAGGGGAGGTAAGCAGAATGTTTCCAATTATAACTTATCTAGAAAATGTATGCACGTATCCAGAGAGGAGACATGACTGAATATGCTTCAAGCTCAACTTCATAAACTTACAGTAAGTTTCTTTTTCCTATAACTTAATGTGTTGTAATTTGGCCAGTGATAAGATTAAAGACATATTAAATTTCTGATTTTTGTTTAATAATTTGTGATATTTTCTGCAAATTCATATTTTAATGAATGAACTGTTGTTTTCATTAATAATACTAGTTATAAGACTATAATAACACTACTTATCCGTGCAGGCAGTATACAATATAATGTATATATGGCAACAATACATCAGGTGCTGAACAGATGTGAGATCCTATTTGTGTAGAGATGCTCGTTTACATCCAGATATTCTCGTACAACAATATATATTGTAGGGAAGATTTTCATTTCTATTATCTGGAAGATCAAAAAAACTCAAAAAAAATATATAACTGCCACTCCTAGCGAGATGTACTTCCTAATGTACTTCCATTAAATGTCCACAGGTTAGCTTTTCACTAGGGAAACCATGCAGTCACATTCTCAGGATACACATCTAATGGCAAAACGAGAAAAACTAGAGCAGCCTACTTAACCTGCAGAGGAATCCAGCCTTGTTAGCCTACACAGGAATACACATGTAATGCATGCATACATCCCACATAATATATTATGACAAAGAAATTCTGTTCTCTTCCTGAGCAAAGACGCAGCTTGCATCACAGTTTGCACAAACCAGGCCTGAGGCACTCTATCCATCCAAAATGCTCAAGTCGAAAAGCGCTGGAGCCTCAAGAATTCAAAGCTACTGGCATATTTGGCAGATTTTTATTGCTCTGCTCACATCTTGAAAAAGACAAATTGTCTTCAGCCTTTAAGGTATTTACACTCCAATTCTCGCTTCTGATTAAGCATAGTATTACTTCAAAGAGAAAGAGAGAGAGAAAGAGGTCTGAAGAAAATGTTAAAAGAGAAGAAGGCATACATACAAGAGGTATAAAACACAGAAAGAAAGCGGTCTTACCTCTACGGCCCGCAATAGGCAGCAGTCCGGGGAACACGAAGGCATTTTTGGAGTGAGCCTGGCTCCCCACGCACTCTCTCACTCACACACACACACACACACACACACACACACACACTCACACTCACTAAGATAGAAAACCTTGCTGTTTTGTTGATTTGTCTCCTCCAAAAGCAGATACAAATTTCAACAGCAACAGCGGTTGTGCTACCTGTCACATAGCGTGGATACTAGTCCTTCAGTCTATCTAGGCCGCCAGCTCTGTCTATACCAAAAAAAACACTGTCTGTATGACCTCAAGCCAGTTTCTGTACAGCCTACAGGACAGATACACAGAGACAGTGAGCAAATGGATGGCAGCAGGTACAGTACAGTGCTTCCAGTGCCGGTTGAGTCTGACAACTATCTTCTCCTTCTCTACCTCTCTCTCTCTCTCCCTCCCTCTCCCCCTCACAAAGGGTTACAGCCTCAGCCACGGGCTCCGAGGCACACTGAATCAAACCACACGCTCAGCAACCAATCATAAGGCTGCAGCAGGCTGATGTAATCATTCCCACACAGACCCGGGCACACTCACTCCCTGAGAGGCATACACACTCCAGTAGACACACAGACGCACAGTCATGCACAGACGCAGCCAACTTTTTCAGACCTCTCGAGCTCTCAGCTTCAGTTTCTGTTCCTGTTCAGGGTTCGACTGAGATGGTTGTGGGGCCGCAGGAAGAAGTAGAAATGATAAAGGAAGGAATAAAAAAAGTTTTGTATTTGTCACGTCTCTCTTGCCTCCGAATGTTCTGTCATTTTCAAGTGAGGGCGTGTTTGGCTTGAATGTTTTTCTTTGCTTCCTTGCTTCTCTTTTCCTTTCCCTCCCGTCCTCCCTCCCTGTGGCTTAACTTTGAACTCCCCAGTCAGATGTCTCTGCCTCTCACAGCAGTAACAAGACTCATTACAGAGCAAATGAAATGATACAAACCTGGAGCAGCACTTGAGCACTCTGACCTATTCTTCCTTCCCTGGCGACTAGCTTAGTGCCAACATTCTCTCTTTAAAGAACAAAAAACCTTGAGGCTTTTGCATGCATGCACACATACACGCAGTCACAGAGCCCCCTACTCCTCCTTTTAACTTAGATATTTAATATGGCATCAGAAGGACAAAAGCCTTGACACACCCTGTCTGGCAGAGGCAAGAACTGCTTTACGTTTTCCTTGAAGCAACAACTTTTTTTTTTTTCCCCCTACTTTTTTCAGGGGAAGGGAGGGTGTGTGTTTATACATGTGTGGGTGAGGTGTAATCCAGGAATATCCAGCACAGTTCCAAAGAAGGAAGGAGGAAATAGTGGTAAAAGTGGTAGCAGTAAAAGAGATACAACTTAATTTACTATAGCGGGAAACTTTGGGGAGGGATGAGGAGAGGGAAAGGGTGAGACTGTGGCTGGGGGAGGGGAGAGAGAGAGAGAAGTATATGATTGCACAGGCACACGGGCACGTATGTGGGCGTGTGTGTGTGTGTGCGAGCGCACGCATGTATGGGCTGGAGAGAAACAGGAGACAGACGGACGTGAGAAGTGAAGGGAAAAGAGTGGGAGCAGAGGGAAGCGAGAGAGAGAGACTGGTGACACACTGCAGCAGAATGTGTAGTATGAATGCTTTCTACTGTTAACTACATATCTAGCCTGCACAGCTGTCTCTCCCACCCACCCCCTCCCTGCCACTGCTCACACAGAGCAAGACACACACCCTCATCTACGTCACAGCCAGCCAGAAGGGAAAACCCCAAGAAGGTTACATACATGTACATGCTGCAGTACAGGTTTTTATATACAGTGCTAGAGTCGGTCGATCATTCCACTAACCTAAACCCTTTGACACAGAAATAGTTACAACTCATAAAAAAGTTTTGTAAGGATGAGCTACCATTTGTCACAGGTTAGAAATTCAGAAGGCATGACTAATAAACCAACAATGTTTTTGTGAATCTCCAGTTGCAGTATGTCCTACTGTGTAGTAAAAATACATGCAATGTGATGAAAATTGAACTATATATAAAATGGGTACGTAAAAAAATCCTATTTGATACAAAGCATTAAGCAAAGTTAATATGGTTTAGTAGGTAATTATAGGTGTTAGCTTGGTCTTATGTGAAAAGGGATAGTCAAGTCTTTACAGAAAGAGGTCAAACTAAGGTCGATTATCCCATTATCCCATTGTTCATTAATGCATGTCGGACGCTGAGGTTTGGGTACAAAAGGGGCACCAGATAATCACATTTAGGATAATTATGAACAGAAGAATAGGAACAAAAGAACATGTAATACAATATAAATTGGTGACAAAGACTCAGAACTTGAGGATATGCCCAAAATATCCTATAAGTCCATTAAAACCTCATGTGGGTTTCTGATGGGAACTCCACTAAAGCTTAGCTCAATATCTACTGCCAGTGTGAAATACAATATTAAAAAAATCATATTTGATTTTTTTCTTCATGTTTATTTCACGTTTTTGTTTTGTTTCAACTCACAGAGATGACTAATGCTGTGGCCATCGATTTTAAGATGATAATCATCATCATCATCATCATCAGGTGAGAACATGCATGATGACAAAGCTCAAATAACGCAATGCTCAGTTTTTGTGGTATGTTAGAGGCTGCCATCACAGCGAAACAAATCAAACAAGAAAATGCAATGCGTATGCTGAAATGCTTTTTTCCTGACATTCGCTGACAAATATCTGAATCGTTTACCCTGAAATAGCTGAAACATCAAATAGTTGCGTAAAATAACCTTTTGAAAAATTGAAGTGTCATTACGTACAGTCACTCCCATTAGACAAACTTCAAGAAGAAAGTTGAACATTTTAAATAGGAAAAAACCTCAATGGAAAATCAAATAAATTAAAACAGAGAGAGCTGTAACTTCAAGTAGTAGCAAGAAAAAACCTAGACACCGCAGAAATGTAATGGTAGACAGTGATGATAAGCATAACGATTAATTAGAATTAGAATTTGTAAAGTACTAATAATATTACTGAAAATACTGTTTAAAGTTGGAATGGTTTTATTAGCAGTTTAATTTCAATGGATTTCAAAGAGCATTTGATCATTCTGTCAGTCAGTCCCGCTATAAAAAGCTGAATATTTCAGCTGAATGTTATAAAAAAGCTGAATATTATAAAAAGTAGAAAATATTAAATATTATAGCTCTGAGGGCTTTTAATTTGAAAGTACACTCCCCCCTAATTAAGGCTGTTAAATTTGAGGGTGAACTTATCCAGACACCTTGAGCCAAAAGCTATATTTGACTCTGATGAAAGCTTAAAGTTATTAGTACTATTAGAAACACTGGTGATGACAGTACTATCACTCTACTTGGTCTCTACTAGGCAAAGAAGAGACAAGTGGGTAAAGAAGAAAGAAAGAAAAATCGCTGTTTTTATCTCCTAAAGCTTATAACTGTGTAACTGTGTCTCTCAACCTGTCTGATGACTCATGACTCAGGTCTGTTAACTGCCCTGTGATGTAATCCCCTAGGGGGAGACTGAGAGCTTCAGGCAATACACACAAACACACACACAAACACACACTCCATTTCAAACACAATCACCCAGATGTGCTCACGTACACACTGATACAGAGTCACACTGATAAGCACGTACATAATGTAGATTGTTTCTGTTTTAGTTTGAGAACGCGCGCTGTGCAAACTCAAGTATGCACACAAGCATGGGTGCATACGCCCAGTACTCATTACACACACACACACACACACACACACACATCCTTTGAGAGTTTGCTGGTCTATAAATAGTTCCACCAGTATTACATACACATTACAAGCCATTACATCAGATAGGAGTTACTGAGGCAGATTACACTTCTAAAAGACTATTAGCTATTAGGCATACAAGCCTGCACACACACACACACACACACACACACACACACAAAGACCCATTTCTTAATGTGGTTCTGTTGTGTAACAGGCATGCAACCTGGATAACAGCTGCACCAGGAAGAGGGAGGTCAAAGTTGGTAAAACAGAAGTGACAAAGCATTGTGAAAAAAAAAAGCAAACCACACTTACTGCCAAAAGTCTCATTTTTAGACAATGTCTTCAATGTCTCATATTTACATTCACCCCTGATGCCAGGACCTATGTCAACTCTTCCTGGAACATCAAAGCAACAGGGGATTTTTTTCTGATTTACCAGCACAGGGACTTCCACATTTTTGGAGGGAATACACACTAGAATACTTGCAACCAATTAGTTAATAATAAAATGATTTTTTTTAATTTTGGAAATTGACTAAGAATGAAATTTTATTTAATTTTTTTAGGTCGTCAGTTTTGCCAAGACCAAACTCTTTATCCGCTCTGTCTCTGTCTTACAAAAGCTCTACATGTTGCCAAAAAAAGATCTGTAGCAATTTATAAGCTGATTTGGCTCCCACTTCCCACCCCAGCTCCACATTCTCATTAACAAATACTCTCTGTAAAGCCCCTCTGACTGTAATGTGGTGCTGTGTGTGGTCTGGGCCGCCCCTGGAAACTGACGTCCGGATGATGAGATGGAGACACAAAAACTTGAATGAGCCTCGGACAATTGGCCGTCCCCACTCAGTGCCTGTAGTCAGCAAGAGTGGGAGGCACCAGCCAAGAAAACTCTGCTGACTCATGAGGAAGGGATGGTGAACTGTCCCTTGTCATCCAATTACCGTGTCAAATTAAGATCCAAGACACAGAGGCCTATCTGGGCTCAGCGAAGCAAAAGAATGCAGAAAGAGACTTAGTGGGAAAGGGGACAGAAAGACAGGAATGGGAGAAGGAAAGGAGGGTGGAGGGGAGCGAGTAAGGGATAATATATACAGAGAGAGATATAGAGAGAAAAAGACTCCCAGTGCACACTGACCATACAAAGCAGTGGCAGGCTGCCATCTCTGTGCAGCCATGCATCAGACCATACACTGTACACCGGGTAGGTAGTTAGCGCACAGAGCCTGCTCTGTCTATAAACAATAGAGTCTTAACACCCACTCAGACCCAGAATATTCAAGATTGAAAAAATCTGAAGCTATGCTGGGTCAAATTTAATTAGCAATTAGCAGGTCAGGTAATACAAATTTAGGTCAGACATTTGGGCAAGACATAAATAATATTAAATCTATGTATGTAACTATCACAACAGGTAACATTTTCTGAGGTTTGAGGCAAGGCAAGGAAAAATAACCAATTACTAAAAAAAACAGATAAGATAAAAGAAACCAAGTTCTAAAAGAGGTGTCTACCTCTACAGAGAGAGGTTGCACATCAAAATGTTATTTTAGTTCTTGTTTGCTTCTTGACAGTTTCTGGTAATGATTATACCTTGCAATAGGATTTAATGCTGAAGTTAAATGACTGCTGCATCTAAAGAAGGTACAGACAAAACAACATTGTTAAAAAAAAAAAAAGAAAAATGGTCTTAATAGAGCAATTGGCTTATTTTAACCGATTCATTCTGTGAATTGTATAGCTCTTTGCTCCAGTAGTTTTGGTGACCTAGTGACTATAATTTTCTGATCTTATCACCTTGTAGTTTTATTTAAATCTTCTGAATTCCATAACAAAATATTACCAGCTAGTTGAAAGGTAAAACACATTTACTGTTTACTTAAACAAGATTTGCACATGCACACTGTTCAGCAATGGGTTGAGATACGAAAACCACCCCTCCCCTATTTACTGTGACTGTCTGCTGAGAAACACCCCGCATGGAGCCAAATATTTTACCAACAGGAGTAAAAGTGGGATCGGATGCTTAATTGTGCATCAGGGCTAAATGCCAGGAAACCCCAGGCAGCAAATGTCCTCAGACCACTGCTGATTTGGAGACATTGCCCAATTACAGCAGGAGGGCAGAATGAGGGGGCAGGGGAACTGAGATTGGGCAAACAAAGGATGACAGCATTGGCATGATTTTGCCAATACACTGGGAATGGGCCATTGGATATATGGAAAGTAGTCAAGAAAAATTATTTTAAATTCAACTTTTAAATTGTAGTTGAATTGCAAAAATTACTGTTTTGACAACTACAAAGCAGCAATAATTGTGTGACTGAATGATCATAAACCTATAATCAAAGCACTGAATAACAGCAACAATTAAACAAGAAGAAGACAGAAAGAGACATTAAATTATTAAGGAGAAGACCACGTACTGTATCTGTCCTTGCATCCCATAATTATAAAAAGAGGACTCCTACTGCAGCATCACAAGCAACTTCAGTCATTTCCCATTCGGAGGAATGACCGTTGTGTACAACTGTTCTGAAGTTTTCTCTAGAGATGCTAAGATCACAAATCCCAAAGCCAGCTCTTTGAATTAAGTTCCTTGTCTTTGTCTTTAAATCTGTCTGCAGGGTGTTTTTTTTAGCAATCAAACGCGTTCTCTCATATTAAGGCTGCATTCAGTGACATCATTGTTTGTCCTTTTTTGTATATATATTATATATTTGTATTATGTATATATTTGTATATTTTTTCTTCAAATAAATGTTGTCTGTCCATCCTCTATTTGTCACATATATGTCACAAGCTATGACAAAGAAATAACCACATTAGGAAGGGACACTTGCAACTGCATTCGTTTCTTTTCCCTCTTGTCTTCTGACTCATCTTTTAACCTTGAGCTGTTTCTCCTTGATTTGATATCCAATAATACTCTTATACCTCTGATCATGTTTATAAAATGAAAATAAATTTGTTGACACTAATAAATTAACACTCTTTTAGCAGTTTCTTAGGCTCACATCTCCTATGCTCCTTTTGCTAATCCCTCTCTCTTCCCTCCATCTCTGTCTCTTCATAGAGAGTAGCGTCAGAAATCTGAGATGTCCTACTTTCTCTGAGACACAGGGAGAGAGACGGAGAGAGATATGCAGTCTCCATGACCTACATGAGCCCAACAGTTCTGTTCGGCTTTAGCCAGATGCTTTGTGAAACATACGGACACACACGGACCTATACACGTCAGTATATTCATGCACTAATGGGTGTGAAATTATATATATATATAAAAGTATAAAAAATATAAAAACAAGCTTAGTAATATAATGAGAACTTGTAAAAGAATATTTTATAAATAAGTTAGAAGACAACAAACTAACAAAATAATAATAATAAAATAACACAAAAGGTATGTGGAACGTATTAAATAGTATAATAAAAAACGGAACGTGGAATAATAATTATCAGTATTTTATAGAAAATATAAACAGTTTTAAAGATATAAATGAAGTAGTAAATGGATTCAATGAATTCTTTGTAAATATAGGACCAAAACTGGCAGAGGAAATAAAGGTTGATGGGATAGAAATGGATGCTGCAGATTATGTTAAAAGAAATAATAGCTCAGTGTTTCTAAGAGCAGTGGATGAGAAAGAAATCTACGACATTGTTAGTGGATTTAAGCATAAAACCAGTACAGACTGGAATGATATTGATATGGTAACACTGAAGAGTGTTACTGATGGCGTTGTAAAACCATTAACTTATATCTTTAACTTGTCTTTTCAAACTGGGGTATTTCCACAAAAGATAAAAGTAGCAAAAGTTATTCCCATTTACAAAGCAGGAGAAAAGCATCACTTTACAAATTATAGGCCAGTGTCAATACTTTCCCATTTCTCTAAAATATTAGAAAAACGATTTATAAAACGATTTGTCAGTTTTATTGAGAAAGACGAGTTGCTGACAGATGCTGACAGCCAGTATGGATTCAGAAATAATAGATCAACAGCCTTGGAATTGATTGACTTAATAAAAGAAATAACAAAATGTATTGATAATAAGAAGTATGCACTTGGAGTGTTTTTGGATCTAAAGAAAGCATTTGACACTGTCAATCATGAAATATTAATAAGGAAAATGGAGAAGTATGGTTTCAGGGGTTTGGTTTTGGACTGGATAAAAAGCTATATAATGAACAGGCAACAATTAGTACAAATAAACCAGTATAAATCTAGATGGATGAATATTACATGTGGGGTACCTCAAGGATCAGTATTAGGGCCAAAAATATTTATTATGTATATAAATGACATTTGCAGAGTATCACAGATATTAAAATTTGAAAGATATTTAAAAAAAAAAAATGGTGTGGAATTGCAACAGGTTTTTGGAAGTGATCACAAAGGAATTAAATCTAATAAAAAAGTGGTTTGATATAAATACATTATCATTAAATTTAGATAAAACAAAATTAATGTTATTTGGAAACCATGAGAGGAATACAGAAGTAGAAATATATATTGATAATGTGAATATAGAAAGAGTAAATGAAATAAAATTCCTTGGTGTGATCTTAGACCACAAAATCTGTTGGAAACCATACATTAAATATGTCAGGGGGAAGTTGGCACGGGGCATTGCCGTCCTGGGGAAAACAAGGCATATCTTCAATCAGAAAGCACTTTATACATTATACTGTTCATTACTACTACCATATCTGGAGTTTCTATGTAGAGGTCTGGGGAAACGCATACAAAAGTAATATACAAACAATAAATATAATGCAGAAAAGGGCCATGAGACTGATAAATAATGCAGGATATAAGGACCATACAAATGAACTCTTTATAAAAATGCAAGCAATAAAATTCCCAGACTTGGTTCAGTTTAAAACGGCGTAAATAATATATAAAGCAAGAAATAACTTACTTCCAAATAAAATACAGAAATTGTTTACAGAGAGAGAAGGGGGATATAACTTAAGAGGGAGACTGAATTTAAAAATGCATAGTGTTAGAACAACTTTAAAAAGTATGTGTATCTCAATAGCAGGGGTTAAGTTATGGAACAGTCTAACAGAAGAAATAAAAGAAAGTAAAAACATAAATCAGTTTAAAATAAGGTATAAAAAACAAATTTTAAATATATATAAGGATGAAGAACACGGTTTAACCCAGGGAGGTACTGGAAGCAGGAAATAGATGTGCCATTTTATTTTTGTTTCTTTATTTGAAAATTTTTATCATTTTGCTTATTCTGTCTTTTCGTTATTTGAAGAAAATTATGTTGTTTTGTTTGTTCAGTTTTTTGTTTGTTTGTCTATTTAGGGTTTTTTTGTGAATTGAAACAAATTACTTTTTTATCGAGTAAGTGATGTATAATATAAAAGGGGTAGGGCCAAATAAGTTTATACTTCTGCCTATTCCTTTTCAAACAGAAGAATGAAATTGTAATGTTATGTTATGTTATGTAATTATGGTGAATGTGCATATGTTTGAAATAAAATAAATAAATAAATAAATAAATAAATTACACTCAAAATAACTTGCCATAAACTAAACGTGAAATGGTGTCATCTATACTTAAAGACTTTTGTTTCCTTTGGTATTGTTTTTCATAATCAGTCATTTGCACCTAGGTGCACAAATGCACAAACACACATATTAGATACTCAGACAATGTAAAATATAGACAGAGACATTATCAGGGATTCCCATACGCAGCATGAGTAATGGGATCTTGTCCTATTAACTGGGTGAAAGTTGGGGCTTCTAATCTTACACTGCCTGCCCTGTGGGACAAGGAGTGAAAGATGGACCATTAAAGGTGCATCACCATCCTCCGTGCCTGGGTGGTCCAGCCACGCTCCCATCCAAAGACATTTATTTAGTTACATTTAATCCAGAAATGAACTAAGAACAGAAAGAATGATTAACTACTTTCTAATATTTATTACTTGTGGTTCCCTACAATTAACTTTGTGTTTGAAATGGGATTCCCTTATAAACCTCTAAATCACTAAAATATTAGCTATGATGACATAATTTAATGCTAGCATAAAAGGGATCTTCATCCACATACACGTTATCTGCCTGACAGTCTGTCTATATTGCTTTATAGATTGTGGACTCTTCTTTAGTTTCCTGGATTCTTGGAGTTTCCTGAATTGATCTATCTATCCATCTATCTATTTGTGCATTTATTTATATGAAATTACACACTTCCATTGGTTGTACTATAACAATGTTTTTCCAGTGTTACTAGTTTGGCCCCTGTGCTTTTACTGGGAGCCTACAACTTAAGTCACTTTTTGTTGGTTTCCGTTGCCGGTGGTTGTACAGTATTTTAGCACTACAGCTGGGATTTATTTTAAACGGATGTTTTTTCATTACTTAGCAAGTGTTGTTCATCATCATGTGCAGTTGTTGTTTTTTTTTGCCACAGTGGAGGAATGGATGTTAGTGATTACATTGATGCTGACCTATTTTTACTGGAAGTGTATAATTTCATTAACACAATGCAGGATTATAAGATAATTACATTATTAATATCATGTGTCAAACTCGTTGACTAAGTGGAATACTTCTCCAAGACTTAGCCACAGAATAAGTTCCCATTGTGGGGTCTTGGTGAAACTTTTGTATTTGTGATAGTGTTTAGCTTATTAGAAGTTTTGTAAGCAATGTTAGCGGCAATCATTTTCAAAAACAAAATTTCACTTAACCAGATGCATTGAGATGTTGTTGGCAGTAGAATGTCTAGCTTGCAGATCAAGGCATGTTTCTATTTAGCAGCGAGGGATAAATATGGCCCTGACACATGAGATGTTTCAGACTGAACCACAACCTGCCTGGCTCTCCTCCAGGTGGCATTTGATCAACAGCAGCCAAACAATTTGTGTTTCACAGCACTGAAGGCTGCAAATCCTGTCACTCAGTGCATTTTGTGTATGTGCATGTATGTATATTTGACACTGTGTGTGTGTGTGCGTGCTTCAGAGACAGAAAGAAAGCGGGGAAATGTATGCTGACAAAGGGTTACTGTACTGCCTGCATGTTCTCTTTACCTCTGCCACAAACAGCATCAGACAACATGCAAGTGTGTGTTTGTATTCCTTGGGTCTAGAGACTAAATGTAATGTTAGGAATTAGGAGGCCAGTAGGCAGGCACGCAGCGAACATACACACACGGATGCCTGCACGCACAAGCCCAATAAAACTTCCAGTTTGAGCGCATTATTTATATTCACGCCAGTTACAAATAATCACAAAGTCATAAACAATTGATGTGGCCTAAACACTACAGTGATTACACAATACAACAAGTGCCTATGTGTGTAAGTGTGTGCTTTATGTTCCACTTTAAGATCCATTTAAAAACAGACTGAGGAGTGAGCCAGCAGATTTCTGGCATTGTGTTACCTTTGATCTCGGCACAGTGTGGCCTGCAGAACAAATCAGCACTACAATGAGAAGCAGAACACAGATCCACACATATATGTAACTATCCCTGCTTGTAAAGACCAACAAACATACATAAGACACATGCACATACACACGGGCGCACACAATACTCAAAAACACTTACTTTTAAACACACACGCGCTCATGTAAAGGTCCAAAGGCATTCCCACACTTTGAGGCCAACGGTTTGGGCATCAACAGCATTCCTTTCTGCTTTTCCGTTTACAGAGGAAAAATCTGCCCCCTGACCCACAGTATTTCCAACATTCAGGAAGGAGACAGCCAGGGAATGCCATGCTTCAGCGCCAAGAGTGAGAGGAGGGATGGATTGATGCCCATCATTTATGTACCAGGTGTTTCTACTTTAAATCCTGCTGCCTTCTTTTCAGCAAGCAGTATTTATCTTGCTAAAAGAACTCAAAGAATTAGTCATTAGCAATTAGTAATAATATTTTTCAGTCTGAGATTAAACGAAATTATTCTTTTTTAAAGCTGGTGTAATTAATATTTTATATTAGAAAAGTAAGTGTTTAATATGTAATGTATATGAATTATCACTCTGCAGTTACTGTACCTTCAGCTCCACAGAGTGTCTAAGCTTCTTTCAGATATTTGTGCAGGTTTTACAACCAAAAAACATAACGGTTTTGGTTCACTCTCAACAGTGTCATTTGTGGATGTAGCAGGCATCTGTTTTCAAGCCCCTGTACACTACATGCTTAGCACCAAAGTGCAGAACGACAAGGTTAGTAACTAACTGGTCAACATATTGCAGCATTCTGCAGCTAAAGACAATTTTCCCAAGGAGGTTGTTTTGTAAAAAGGTAATGTGGGGAGCAACAGTAAAAAATAAATATTGGACTCACATTACTACTCATGTTAACTATAAATTTACTCACATTTTCCTTCGAAAGATTCTTCTTTTTTCAGCTGCTGGGGCAGTCATTATGAGACAGTGCATGTAACATTTATATTCTGCAGCATATCTAGTGTACTGACAATGCTGTGAGTCTTTTCAGCAGCTTGTACAATGCTAGGATGCAAAGAGAAACAGTATGTGGTGCAGTATTGTCTTTTTTCCCTGACTAACTGCAAAAAAGTTAATATGTCTACTTATCATACTTAGTTTACTGCATTTTTCAGCCTAACGCATGCCTACATCTACATTTAGTCTTACAAAAATAGATTTACAGTTGAGGTAGACACACTCACACAGCAATTTTGAAGCTGAGATGGAGGCAGCTAACAACATGAACTCATCATTGAAATTATACTTCACTGCAGCACACGTGATACTGACAGCAGTGGCGAAATGCTTTTTTAATAAGTAGATGCCACAGCCTTGAAGTCTGGCTGACTCAACTAACGGCAAAGTCATGCAGAGAGAGAGACAGAGAAAGAGAGGGGTGAGGAAAAGTGAGGTGTGGTGGGAAAGTGATCAGTACCACTATCATTATTACAGCTTTTCATCTTATAACAAGAAATATATAAGAAAAAAATGTAGGTATGTAAAATATATCAATATGTACACATATAGATATTTTTGCTATTTAATGATAGATTGGAACAACACACTTATATCACTTTAAATTTGCAGTGTTGGTATTACCCATCTCAGAAAATGAAATACTCTTAAAAGGCATGTACAAAATGTCACAACTTTGGTTTGTTCTACATCAAGACTATGTGCTGCACATATGTCTGTGTATGATAATTCTATAAACAGGAGCATTATTTGCACAACCAGGAGGGATTTACATTGTCCACTTTCAAATGCTGGCTCATGTATAATACAGACAGGTACAAAATCTGTATAAGCTTAAACATGTTTACATACCTAGCAGTCGCCTACTGAGCAATAATAAAATATTAATTTGTTATTGCTAGAAAGCGTGACGAGATGCTAGACAGATAGATAGCATGTTTGGTTAAATCTACATGCATAGAAAGCCTTAGCATTATTTTTAGTCAGGCTTGGGCAACTGGACAACGACTCCGGCTCTGAACACCACCAGCCCATTTGTCCAACCCAACCGTCACAGCTCGACTGGCACCATGTGCTATTCTAAGCCTCTTACTTCATCATGTGTGAATAATTAGTCATCTAGTGAGCTAAGATTTTACAGTACGGTACTGTTACAATACTGCTGTCCAGCTAAGATTAAAAAAAAGAATAGTAACTAAAATAAATGTTTGGAGTAGAGGGTGGAGGGGTGACTGAGAGATACTTATGACAGAAAGATAAATATTAACATACAGTCATACCAAGACACACAGATACAGTCAGACCAATAAAAAGATAATGAGACACAGGGTGTGGGGATCCTGCCATACCATAGGGCACAGTGAGTTACAGGACATCCACTCCAAGTACAGTAAATACAACAAATTCTGGCAACCCAGTGATCAAATCAGTGTTCCCACACTAGAATGGCCACCATGGGAACACTGTGTCCAAGTACGTACAAAACGGTACCCTGCATTACACTACTGAGGACAGTCTGTCAAAAAACCTAGACTGAGAAAATTAATGGGTATACTAGCTAACTGCTTTGCACCCAACAGTTCTTATAGGTTATACCACTGCATAACATGTATTAGTAGGCTGTATATGGGAATATGTATGCAGTTAAAGAATTCCATAAAAACATAGATTATATTTGTAGTAACCCTTAGCAGGCACAGGAAGTATGTTTTCTTAAAGGATATGTATCCATCTGTGCTCACTTTCACACATACCACACTGGACTATCGTCACATAACTCCCAAACTAACCAATTCTTCTATGTGTCATTGATGCTACACCTCTGAACAAAAACTTGAATCTTGAGTTTGGCATACACACCTGCACTGCATTTCAAATCACCAAACATACTGTGCCAGATTTCCCCCTTTCAGTGTAATCACCTAAAAGACAAGCTGAAGCGAGGAAGGCTGAGAGGAGAAATGGGGGGGGGGAAAGCAGGAGCAACAGGACAACACAGGAGAATGAAGTAATTTTACGGTCATGTCAAACAGCTTCCCGGTGACTCCTGACATCCCTGTGTCATGTCCTCATGCATCCTGCACAGATTCCAAGCAATGAGGTAAAGAGAAACAGAAGGACAGAAGTATCACAGTCTGTCAGAAAGTGCCCCGGGGTTGGAAAATTTTGTATCTAATTAGAGAAACTTTTCAACAAGTTGGCTGACTGAACTGTCTGGTTTTAGGTAGGCATGGGAAGATTAACCAACTTGTATCGATACACAAACATGCGCAGAGCAGCAGTGAATAGATGCAGATTTTGGAAAGAAATCGAGATTCATTGGTTATTACATGTCTGTACTGATCCAGTCCGATCCAATAATTTGATATTTAATTCCCCCTAAATTAGACCTACTTTACTGTACGGTAACATGCGCTGCGGAAGTATACTATTGTTAATTTGATTAGATTAGTAAATATTCAGACTCACTGAATTGCATAGCATCATTCCATTGCATCATCCAGTCACATTGCATGGCACTAATCTGCACTATGATCACGCTGAATCGCATCATATTCAATCCATTGCATCGGAAGTTATGTATCTTTAATGTATCAGATCGCAGTCTGACAAAGAGACATAAAGACAAATAGGAAAAGTGGCAACAAAGAGAGCACATGGATGTGGTGATTAAGTGTGGTGGATAATGGGCTGGGAACAATGATTTTCCTGCCACCCTAACCCTTCACAGATCATCCAGCTCTTCTAGTATCTGAACCACTCAAGGAATATGCGTTTTCCAGAAAGCCCCACCGGCATGAGTGTGTGTGATGAGGTTTTTGCTGCAGAAAGGTGCTGAATTGAATTTCCACTGAAGAACAGCCACAATGAGACATACTTTCCATTGCCATCAACAATGGACAGACACTGCCAATGCTGTAAATAGTTTACAGAACTCACAAACAGGCAGGCATGCATCTTAACAAATACACCCATGTGCATGGATGGAATCACTCGATTTTTGCTCAAGTTTGCTCGAGTATGCACATAGGTTGTGCACTGCCAACACACACGAGGCATTCAATTTTCCAGTTTTCTCAGTCTTGCTCCTTCATTGCAAATGTTTGGTGGTCCATGCAAAACAAAACCCGTAAAAATAGTTTTTCTTAAATCTAGAAATGGTTTAACTTTACAGGAAAGTTTAAGATTTAGTACATTCTAAGCAGATGTATGGCAACAGGTCAACACATAATGGAAAATGCTTTTAATTCTTAGTTTCTAATATGAATGAAGAAGTGATTAAATCATGTAACGGAATGAAAAAAATTCAAATCAATCTCATATTTCACAAGCAAACATCTCATTATGAAATGAGCACATCTTTATCAAAACAAGTAATTATGCTACACAGAATAATATAGCTTTTTTGTCAAGTGTACTGACACATTTTGGTTTTAAGCCACAAAGTCTTGGCACAAACTGGTCGTAAATCTAATGCCAAAGACAGATCTAGAACCTCTGAAGAGTGTTGGAGAAAAAATAAAAAGTCTTTACAAATTATTTCATCATCTGATTACTGTAAGATCAAGGTTAATCTCCAGCAACCCTTCGCCTCCTCCAATCCCACTCTCCATTTCCTGGTCTATACTGCACTCTTAACAGACCATCTGGGAATTCAAAAAACCAACAACATTCCCGTCCTCAGCAGGTCACCCAATCTAATAAATTGGTTTCTGAATATTTACCAGACACGTCTACTTAACTTAAACAAAGCCAAACTCAAACCATTTAGTGACACATTCATCTTTGGCCTGTACCATATAAACTAAGATTTACCATGCAGTGTTAAATTTATTCCCTTGCAAAGAATTCAAGCCTACAAAATTCCCACAAAGAAAGAAACAACTCTCCCACTCATGAGGACTGGAATGAAACGTAACTTTCCAAGGCTTAGTCCAACATTAACCATTTCAAGCTTTACTTATGTCACAGATGGTAACTGATAAGCCTCACGACTTCCCAATTCTTTAAACATTTACTGGACGTCACAAGTTCATCAATCTATCAAGTGATTTGTGAGCTGAAATTTGAGAAAACAGAACAGGTCATATTAAATTCAGAGTTGCGTTTGGCTCAAAACGACTTAACTAGAACTGCAGTGAATGAGCTCTCATCATACAAGTCCTAATCAGGCCAGGATCACAGGAGAGTATTTATGAGAAATAGTCCGCCTGCACATTACTGTAAACCGGCATGTTACTGTAACCAGCATTGGCTGGAACCATATGAAGATCATTAACAGTGACGATGGAGGGACTCTGACTTCCAGGAATAGACAGACCAGTCTCTAAATCTTTGTCAACACATGAGCACACAAATGAGAACAGGGTTATAGAAACACAGGCGTGTGCAGGTACACATGAATACAAACACAACCAGTCTGCTCCTCCACTCTCACCTTATTTTTATTTTTTTTTACCTCACACAAAGCCACAAACCCTCTTGAGAAGATACATGCACTGTATAATACAGTACCATCACATGCAAGCAATCAACATGCCTCAGATGAGCAAAACATGGAGCAGATGTAAAGCGAGGAAAATTCAGTTGACCACTAAATGCAGCTGATTTATGATATTCAAAGTCTGCAGCCTTCAAAACAAGTATCTTCAGTCACATATGCCTCAGTTGTCAACATAGCTGTAAATTAAAATCAGCAGATGTCTCATATCTGTCTCATATCCTGTTTTTCAGGATGAGGAAGGAAAACGCATCTGACAAATGCTTTGTATCCAATGCTACCAAATTATAACGCAGAGCAGAACATTTTCTTAATTCCTGAAAATAATCAAAGTTTCTGAAGAGAGATGGAGTTTTTACAGTGTGTCTTTGAAGGGTTTTGACTTACATATTTGCCAGTGGATGGTTCTCCAGGAGGTAGGGACCCAGGACTGAGAACAGGTGAGCTTGTTGGACTGCAGAGTTCAGGGAACGGGTTGGGGATGGCTGGGAGAGATGATGTCCTCAGTTGCTGCTCCTCCACCTGCAACCTCCTGCACAATGGAAACAGGGAAACGGGTCAAAGGAAAAGTCAATTTGGTGATGGGTTGGTGCCTTCATGTGCAGGCAAAAATATTAAAAACATAGACATGCAGTTCCAGGTCATGACCTTAGACTTTAGCCTAAGGTTGTGACCTAGAACAGTCTTAAAAAGTGAAATAGAACTTTGAAATGAGACCTGCTGACACATTGGAAATATATGCAGAGAGACAGAGTTAATTAATAAAGCATTTCTGTACAGTACTCAGGCTCATGTCTGTTTCTGTCTGATCTACCCGTAATGAACAGTCTCCCAGCAAGTGGAAATCACAGACCCCTGCAGCCTGCTAGCTAATTTTCTGCAATATTTATCACACATCAATATTGAATCAAGACACCACTTTAAAGAACTGTTTCAATTTGGCACCTACAGTGTGAGCTTGTGGCCTGAAAGAGAAATGATGATGGTTGAATCCCGAAAAGTTTATGACCAACTCATGGTCATAAACTTTTCGGGATTCAACCATTAAAAAAAAAAATAAAAAATTGACAGGTGGGTTTGTGAAATTCTAACTCGACAGCCAACTCAGAGAACTGGTGTAAGAGACTCTTCTATTAGTCTCTTTCTCTGTCAGGCTCCGTCTCTGTGTAGAACCCAGCGAGTTCAAAAGGGAACGGGTCTTTTGATGTCGTCTCATCTGAGCTTGAGAACAGGGTTATCCAGAGGTTGGACCTGAATAATAAGAACTTCAGGGCTGGTGTCTGTGAGCTTGTGGGAGTGTCTGAGAGAAAGAGAGCTCATAAGACAGAATACACCATTACCTGATCATCCCTCCTCTGTCTGTCAAATGCTCCAAAGGCGAATAATAGGAGCTGACACCAGCTCTACTGTGAATCTGAGGCTGTATGTATGCAACCACACTTCTGCTGCCTCAGTGTCTATGTTTAAATGTGCGTACCCACTTTTCAAAGCATACTATAAAACACTTGTGTTGAATATGTTTTGCTACTCTTAAATTAAGAGAGACATTTGCACTTGGTACTAAAATAAATGATTTTTTTTTTTTTTAAACCGTTCTCTTGCTGATGTAGTTTGAGATAAAGTGGGAGTGACAATGAGGAACAGGTCATTCAAAGGCTACAGATAAAGAGAGGGGAGGAAGCTTTCTGCCCAATTATTGAGAGGATGGAGGGATGAGTGTACAGTGAAAAACCTCTTTTCCATTGTGAGGATTAAAAAGGGTTTGAGCTCTGTATGTGCAAATGTATGAAGATAAAGGAGTTAACTTACAGATTAATGCCTTACTTTGCATGTGAGCGTACACTCACTGACAAACTTGTTAAGGTATTCTCTGTAACCTGTATGAATATCTTCATTTTTAAATTTAGAATCAGTTCTGCATGGCCGCGATGTGTTTTAACGATTGCCAAAATATGCTGCTATCATTTCCTCAATTATAAATTCAACTCTTTGGTCTATAAAATGACAAAAAGAAAGAACAAATGACAAATGGTCCTTGTTTCTGAAAATGGCAGAATTGTTTGTTTCCCAAAAACAGTTGCTAATTAATCTTCTAGCAATCAAATAAATCTTTAATTACTGACTAACTATTTCAGCTCCACACACAATAAAGAGTGCTATTTATATCAATTAAGAAACACCTACCTAACAGCAAGGATGTGCATGGGTTGTGACCGTCGGAGACCAGTTTGAGGTGAGCCCGCAGATGAGGATGAAGAGGAGGGCGGCTCTGGGGAGATATGGCTTAAGTGCGAGTGGTGACCCTGCCTTTGCTGGTTGTGTTGTGTATGATGATGATGGTGGTGGTGGTGGTGGTGTTGGTGTGAGGACGAGGTCTGTCCGTTGTGCAGTAGTGGGGTGGACTCTGTCTGCTGAACACTGCAAGTGGTGTACAGGCTCTCCAGCGAAGAGTTCATATCATTCACCAGGGCCTCTAAGTCCACGTCATCCTCTGGAAGAGGAAAAGAACACATAACTGAAACAAGACAGAAACATCTCTCACACGAGGAGTACTGGCCAGGTGTAAAAACTGTTGACAACTGAAATAAACTGAACTAAACAAAGAACAGTGTGTAGCAGAAAACATATCACTAAAGACAGACCAAAGAAAAGAGGAAAAAAAAAAAAACTACATTCAAGCACAATGTAAGATATTGACAGTAAAAGCCTGCTGCTTTGACTCACACAAAAAAAAGATGTAAATTGCCTGGATATTGGTGGGTATTTCCTTCCTAGCATTTCATTGTGGCCAGGATTTGAACCCTTGACCTCAGTTTGCACCACCTTAATTCCCAGTTATACTAAAAAAAGAACACATGGACAACAGACATTAGCACACAGATTGGTAACCGGTTTTACCAGAGTGCTCAATCAGCAAGACTACATTGTGCTGTGAGCCAAATTTCCAGGGAAAAAAAAGAAAAACGGTACAAGCACAAACCTGCCCGTAACACATTTCAACTCTTTACACTGGGGATCACAGCGAAGGCATCATAATGTAAGCGTCTGCTCTAAATTGACCACTTTGAAAGCAGGAGTTATTTTCATGAGGACTTTTTCCTCCAAACCCTTGTGAAAACACTGAGACACACTTAAAATCATGAGGTTAATTTAAACTAACTCCAGGAAGAAAGTGTGAAGTGAGCTCAACTCACATCTACTGCTTCATACTGTCAAGGTTTTAATTACAAACTGCACTGGTAACTTGTCTTATGATTAATAATTCTTTATTATGAAAAAATAAATTAGTCTCATCATAAATTCATCATCAAATTTCTGTATGCAGATCCTTTCACTCTGCTGTAATAAACAATGTAGCCACTAGGGGAAGACAAACTCTAATTATGGAGAGCAGGGGCTCTCTTACTGTTAGGGTTCATGTGAATGAACCATATTGAGTTTTCATTAACATTACTATAGAACCCACTAAAAGAAGATTTAGCATGGGTTGAAGAGTGGCTTCCTTACACAGAAGAATAGAGAACTATCTTGTCAGACATATTGTCAATATGTATTTGTAAGGTCAGTGTAATTTTACTGTTGTCTGAGGTATCTGTTGTCAGGACTTCAGATGTGCTACAGATGAGTAATGAAACTTCCCCTAAGCTCAGGGCATAGAATGGCTGACAGCTGGATCATGTGAGGTGGTGTGAGGGTCATGCCGCTCTAACGCAGCCAAAAATGGCTCAGTCTTCAGCACTGATAGTTGTAACTTCCTGCTAAAACTTCCTGAAAACGTGTCAGGTAGCTGTATCACAGGTGCCTGTGAATCACAGGTGGTTAATCTGTAGGTATTAACAGTGGCAGGTAAGCTGAGCAGCTACTTATAGATAGCCTGGAGAGCTAAAGAGCTATATACCAAAAGGACACTGGGTATATACTAGGCCATAAACAAGACTAAGGACAGAGCAAGAAAAGACATAACCTGAAACATCAGCTGTGAAAAAGAATTAATTAAAAATATATTATAATACAATGAAAGAAATACTTAATGACTGTTGTCAAGTGAAACCAGAAACTATGTCAAAAGTCAGGAAAATTACTCATCTTTTCCCCTGAACTCATCATCCATCACTCATTTGGTGAGAAATATGCCCTCGAGCTTGTGTGAGAAAATAAGTTTCCTCATAAATCTGACCTAGTTTGGCCTCTGGCTGGGAGACTGGCAGAGCAGCTTGCATTCAAAGAAACACAACCCATAAACCCATGCATGGATGTATGATGTGTGTCACTATCATTCATATGATCACAATCACCTATGCATGTCACAGTCAGCCAAACAAAGGTACACGTCATGCACCGGGGAGTAAGGTAGATAGATTGATGAGACAACATACAGGCAGTCACCCACGCACGCACGGGATTTAGACCTATGAAGATTTGACCCAGAGAGCAAACTATGGTTGTTCTTTCTTTGACAGTGAGTACAGAAAACAGAAGTTATTCCAGATACTTGGCCTTGGCAGGCTCAACAGGGAACATAAACACCTTTATTTATGCCCGCCAAACACAGAGCGGTCATGGCACGCCTGGCCTTACAATATTACAGCCATTAATTAGATCCTCTTAAAATATCACAGCAGCTCAGCCAGCAGGGAGCACACAAAGCTACAGATGTAGACAGTGCTGTTGACATTCAGGATATCCAGTTGGAATACAGCTGCTTAACAGCACCAAACACTACAGCACATACCCCTACACTGTAAAGAGCAACATGTTATGAGCATTATTGCATGCAGCTTTGAAAGCACTGCATTGAATGAGTGCTGCATGGCCAAAATAAGACTACTGTATGACAGATTGATATGGTTCTCCTTAATCCAGGAATGTAGCCTATGCATTTTTATTCATGACTGCTAGTTAAAAGGGAGAATGCAAGGGGTATACATACGCAGTACATCAATTGAACACAGACACACATATACACAGGAGACACACAAACGGGGATAAATAGCCTCTAAATACAAGCCCAGCAGAGGGGTTTCTATTGAAGGGGATCAGTCGGAGTCTAAACTATGTCTAAACTGTAAAGTGTGGCTTTGCACTGGGGAGCACAATACCTCTGTTGGCAGCAGAGGGCTGAGGCTCTTAATGGGGACGGATAGTGTTGTGGGGGATCGGAGGGAACAGGAGGGAAAGGAAGAACAGGAGTAAACACAAGGACAGATACACACTCACTTAGGGTGCACTGGGGAAAGGGAAAAGACTGAAAAGGAGAGTGGTTTCATAGAGGGTGGAGACGATCGTGTGACAATGATATTCTACTTTACACAGTTCTGTGAGAACCAAAACACTTAATCGTTTATATCCATGCTAAAAAATGTGACTACAGAAATGTTGATCTATCATTCAGTTGGTCTTTATTTTGTGATACTGAAACACATATTACATAAACTATTTACTGCAATGAACCTTTGAAATGTCTCGATAACGTGACTTTTCATATTGTAGCATCATCAAGTCAAGTCCACACTTTAGTTTGGCCATACTTTCATTGATGATCAAATATCTGAAAACCAACTGCACTGTGCGTAGTTCTAATGAGCAAATGATAACATGGAAACATGTGAACATGACAAAGATTACCTGCTAACCATCAGCATGGTAACACTGATGTTAGCATTCAGTTCAAATAACCACAGTGTCATCCTCACAGCCATTAACAAGGCCAGTGTAACTAAGAATTAAGAAATATTTCCTTAGCTGGTGAATCTCTCTACTATATCCAACTTATTAACTTGTCAACCATATGTTAATTACACACACAACCATAATCTTGTGGGAAGCGAGATGAAATGTATGAATGGAAACAATGGTCAAGTTAAAAAGAGAGCAATGAGGTAAAAAAAAACCAAAAAAAACATTTTGGTCAAATTTGCAAATTTATTCCACATCATATTGTAATCTGTTTACATTTCCTCTTTTCCTAAAAATCCCGTTAAGAGCTCCATCCTCCAGTATTGTGGTCTCTTACTGTTTGTTAGTCAAAGTGTGTGCCTACGTGTGGACTGTATGCCCATGCACAGGTTTCCCTCTACAAAAGGCATAACTGGAATAACTGGAGGTGGGAACTTCATTTTCATGCCTGAGATCATGGCTGAGCAACACCGTCAGATTACTGCACTGCATTGGTACCATTGATAGGATTAGTTGCCTAGCAGCTGCATGCCCATATGACACACACATACACACACCCTTCCTCCACAGAAAATGGTCACATTCATGATGACAGTCACAGCCTGAGGCGTGTTGGTAGAGTCACACGCACACAAACACAATTTCCCAACAAGATTCCAAAAAGATCTAAGACAAATGATAGATTTTCGTATTGAACATTTTACATTTGTGTTTGCTAACACACTAGTCCATTGGATCTTAGACCCACAAGGTTACGACCAACCAGAAACTGAGCAGTATTTGCACTGCTTAGTCATGCCACATATACAAACACAAATAAACACACATTTGATGTCACTGGTGGGTCTGCTACAGTGTGGAATAGGACGTATGGGTCAAACACTACTACATGATATTCTGGCCAATGAAATTACTAAATAACTGTCAGACCATCACGCTCTATTGATTTTATCATAGTTCACCACACTGTGCATACTTGATTTTTTCCCACTCACGCCTCTTTTCTCCACAATGACAACACTGCCCTGACATCAAAACTAAACAGCTACAGTTTCTTCACTGGCACGTGCCCTGAATAAGCTGAAAAATACATTCAATAAGCTGCTTTCTTGTCAAGACGGGATGATTTGTCCTTCTGAAAGCTGACTGGCCTACTTTAAGAAATGACTTAAATGAAAACCCTAACTTAATAACTTACTTTTCTGGAGCTTTCAATTACAGCTCATGGATTTTCCACCTTGAAACTTTTTTAATTCGAATAATTTTTATCATGTCAGATGAATGCCCTACAAACAAATATGTGGTATTTGCAATTCCTGTGACCTACCAGTTAGGCTAGACTCTGATTTGATGAACACACTGACTTTTACATTAATGGGAATAGAAAGGTGCAAACATCAAGTAATCTCAACAAAAGAAACAGGACAATAAGTTAAACTATGCAGGACTTTTTGGGGTGTACCTGGGAGAAACAACAAGGGGGGCATTAGCATGAGTCTGTGAAATTGGTGAGGACTCACATATCATGTCTTAGCTCACATTGTGGTCTTGTTTCAATTCTACTTCTATTAAGCAAGACTACTACTAATATATTAAACTGTAAAATACCCAAGTAAAGATGACTTTACACTAAAATATTATTTGCATGACACAATTCATAGATTCCATGTTGAGATCACCATGTGGAACTACTGGTATTACTGCACATTAAATATTAACTTGCAAATGCCTCGATAGGCTGCTCAATATCACATTTCAAACATATGAAAGAATAGCAGCTCGTGCTCTAACAAAGCCATCCTATTCCCTGTAATATTAATAGGTTTATGACCGTGGCTTTATAGCAAACACAGCAAGTAGCTGGTGACTTTACTAAAGTATTACAAAAATGAAATGAATGTGCGGGTCTCTATCAGCAAGGATTATTATCCCACTGCTAACACCAAAAGGTACAAAGCATAATTCAAAATCTCAGCTCAAGTGATAAAGACTTTGAGCACATGTAATTTTACGACATGTTGCAGTGAAGCGACATCGCAATGGTGAAAAATCGTCACTCTTCACTTGATAATTAATAAAGAAAAAGAAAATCACACAGTGTTGAAGGGCGTGTCAAAACTTTACATGGTATATACTGTTCACCGCTGCTCATAAATCAGGCTTCCAGCATGTCCGTTGCATAATCTACAGTACAAAAACATGGGTATCCATTTAAAACACCTTCGTGTAAACAGAACTGTTGCTTAGTTAAAGGCATCCACATTCGTCTGCCTCTCTGGTCCTTCTGGGTTCCCTCCATCTCGGCTGATACTGAAAACTGACAATGTAATTTCTGCTCCATTTATTTCCCATGCCGGGGCCAAGCGTTCTAATTCACTCGTTGAGTCCTCACAGACTCCCCACCCTTACCTCCCATGCTGAGCCAATATTGTGCTTAAATCTCATGCTCCGATTGTCATGGATGAACCCTGAATGGCACAATTAGGTAGGCGGCGTAATTATAATGGCACCCTGTGTCCATGCAGATCACCCTTTGAACTACTGAAATGTTTACAGCGGAAGAGACCCAAATATATATATTTCCCTCAACCCACCCCCTAGTCCAGTAGAGAACAATGAACAGGAACCCACTTTTCACACTGTACTGACAAGTGACAAACATACACATACATAAAACCACAGTACTGTTGACCAAGTCTCATTATGCAATATCGCATGACAAGTCTCACCAACTACAACAAGTACACTCCTCTGTCACACACACACACACACACACTCTGTCATTTGACACAGTATCTACGGGATGTTGAAAACCAACCTTGATGGCTAGGAGAACTCCGACTGGCTGATTGCTGGAAGCTCGGACCAATGAGGTCAGCTTGTCTGTGACTGGAGGACCGGTCTATATTGTCCTGCTGAGGGGGGAAAAAAAGAAGAAGAAAGAACAGAGAATGTTGTTAAAAGAGCAAGACAGACTAAAACATGTATCATGACCACATTATCAACGTTTCAGGAGTGAAAAGTGCCAAATCCTAAAAGCCGGCAATGTTATATATATCCATATCCATAAGACTTTAGTTTCTTCTGGGGGTTGTTTGTGGACATCATAAAACAGGCCTCAAATTTCTATCATTAAGATGTAGTTAAAATGCTTGAAGAGACAAAGAGACAGTAGACAGGCCAGACAGTGTGAGAAGAGAGGCAGCTTTATTTGTTAAATGTCATATGTCTACACGATTATGTGGATTACCTGCTTATGGAGAATTAAAGCTAAATGGAAACTAACACAGAAAAATGGCAGAGAAGATAAAAGTCAAAATAGAGAGGATCAATGGATCAGATGATTAAAAAAGTAAAATTAAATAAAAATATATGTTAACTACAACTAATTCAATACAGCTCAGCTAAGACTGTGTGAAAACGGTTACATCAGCAAACAGTGTGTGAACATGTTCAGGTGCGTATCAGAGCACAGAACACTGACCATGGTGTCCTGGTTTGACACAAATTCCAGTCATAGCAACTGTTCAGTCAGGAAAAACAGTATCTATGTTTATATGATTATTTGATTTGGATTTGTTTCTAGCACTTACAACTGTTGAAGAGGACAACTCTAGATCATCTGTTGCTGTGTCTGTGTCATCTGCGTAGCAATGGAAATTGCTACTGGAATCGTCTGGAATTAGCAAGAGAGATCATATTTCTCCTACATTAGCTTCTCTCCACTGGCTCCCTGTAAAACCTAGAACAGAATTTAAAATCCTTCTCCTCACATACAAAGCACTTAATGATCAAGCTCCATCATATCTTAAAATCTCTCTACTTTTAAGACTAGACGTTCCTTTTTAATAAAGCGTGTGGTCAGAGCTGGCTCAGGCGACTCTGGCTCATCTCTTAGTTATGCTGTTATAAACTTAGTCTGCTCTTAGCCTCTGGGAGGTTTCTTCCATTAAAGAAAGTTTTTCCTCTCCATTGTCGCCTAGTCCCTGCCCAAGTGGCAAATGTTGGGTTTTCTACATAATTCTCTATATAGTTATATTCTGTAAAGTGCCTTGAGATTACTTTTGTTGTGTTTTGGCGCTATATAAACAAACTGAATTGAACTGAACTGAACAGAACATACTGTGAGTACTGTGTCAAAAAACAAACAAACAAACACTGCTACAGAGTCTGTGTCTCTCTTACACAGCAGGCCTCCTCTGATGTTGTAATAAGAGCTGCTGCGGTTGTTCTCCCTCATTTATACCAGTGACGAACATTGCAGGCAGAGCTGGATTTTTTTTACACTACTTTTCTTTTTCTTTTTTTTTTAAAGTGTTTATGTTAGATATTTTGGCTTTCATCAGTTTTTAGTTATCTCTGACGCACGTATGACAAAAATCCAGAGAAAATTGATTAAACAATGTTGATTCTGGTATCCATCACGTAAAACCATAGACTCAGACACATATATGCACCACATTTAATGATGCAGGGACATGCAGTACTTATTTATATTTGTAAATTCTTAAATTGAGTGGTAGCCTATTTCCACAGAACATTTATCACCGTTTAAACAACTGGTATTTATTTTTGCTTTGCCTTGTTTCATACATTCCTATTCACCCCCCTTCATCGTAAAGAGTTAATCAAACCCAAGGCATCGCAAATAACCCAATGACCCAAACTCAAATGCATTTGGAAGATTTTATATGAATTTCTTGCTACATATTACATTTTGTGTTACAGGTGTCTAATTATAACAAACACTAATAAAGAAACTGTAGCATTTGAAGTACATTTACTAACAAGCATTTACTAAGTGGTTTGACTCACTGTGACAAAAAAGTTTGTAGAAATCCACTCGGACGTCTCCATTCTTCAATATAAGGACTTCTGAATAACCTGGCGATATACAACCATAAAGACCAGCTGTCTCAGATGAACAAGAACTCGTTTTTCTCTGATGTCTATACCAGGGCCTGCATTCAGACTAAACTGGATGTAACTGGATGTACAGTGTCACAGTACATAGTTCTGTCCACCACCAGCCCCCTCTTCTATACCAACTAACCCAACCGCATCCAATCATTACGTTGCATTGTTCCATCTTTGTATTGTCTTGAGTTCCAGACGTTATGGTTCAATTGAAAAAGAAATTTTGGCTCTTAATGGGACTAACCTGCTTTTGAATACAAAAATAATGACGAAATAGCCACCGCATCACGCCACTTGTTCTTGTAGCATAGCAAACCCTGTCAACACACACGGTCTGGAGGTCCAACTACCAGACTGTGACTGATCCCTACACAGTCACCCAAACAGCACTGAGATGCAGTTAAATGCTGATTTGTATGCACGTGTGGAAGTAAAAACAAACAGTGTGTGGAAGTAAATGAGTTAACAAACACGAAAGTGCTAAACAATCTTTCAATCACACCTTGGATCTTAACAACAAAAATCTAATAACCGTCTTTTTCAATATTTGATTGATTTGAATGATGAATTTGGTTATAGGTTTATTGAAGCCTATAGAGGTTGAGAATGCAAAAAGAAAAAAGATTTCTTCTTTTTTTAAATAAACACAGATGTTCTTTGTTTTATCTTTGGGTTTTTTTCTCATCCGGTTTCTCAGTCTCCCTCACATTTCTTTTACACAGAGCACAACTTGAAAACACACACATATGTTGCTTAAGTTCTTAAAGAGGGGTCAAACCAGGACTGAGGGTAGGCCAAGTTTTGACAAGGAGCATATAAGGGCCCTTAACTTCAAATAAGACTCAAGGGGTTCAGGGTTCAACTTTTTAAGAGAGGTCAGTGGGAGGCCAGAGACAAGGTTAAGCCAATGAAAGCAGGACAGACACAGGGTTCTGTAGGTTGGGCCACAATGTCAACGCTATACCTTAGAGGAGGTCAGTCTGAGGTTATTCTGTTCAGGGATTGAATATAAATCAATACTGCACTTACTGCTTTGACTTAGTGCTTTTGGTTGAAAATGAACTCTACAAAAATTCAGGTTTAACATATGTATTACATATATGCAGGTTCCATTATGGTTTGATGCCTACGTAAAACTGAGTATTCTCAGAAAGCTTTAGAGACGTGGATATGAGATCAGGGGATCTGATCCTTGCTTTTGTCACATCATTCCTGCTGACAGCAAAAGCCGACAGACCTCTTATAACATGGATGAAAACAAGAGCAAGTGGAAAGTGCTTACCTAATTAACCAGAATGAGATCAGTGAGTCCACACTAAAGTCTGCTCTAGTGCTTTGTTTATCTGTTTGTTTGTACTGTAGAAAATCAGCTGTAGCTGTTGACACGGCCCAGCTGAGCAAAGATAAAGTTAGGCCACTGCATATTTTTGGAATGTGGATTTTGCTTTTTAAGGTTTTTCATATGCTTTCACAAACACCTGACAAGAGTATAATCTTGACTACTTGTTAGCTGATAAAGAATTTATTACGCTATTTCCCAAGATGCATGAGGTAGTAGAATTAAGAAAGTTTTGTGTGTACCTGGGTTCACGATGACTGGCTATATTTTGCTTGTATGTTGTATTGTAAGTAGCTGGTATAGCCCAACAAACCTCATAATACAGTCACTGTAAATGTATTGCAATATATATGGTAAATTTGTTGCAAACACACCAGTGTAATATTAAGTGCAAATTAAATACTTGAAATAATGCAATAATTTTGATTAATTAAGTACAGAAAAAGTAACGTATTAAAAACAATTAATGTTGATTAATCGTGTTCTGTGGTGCCCTTGGCCTGGTGCATCAAGAACAAGAAAACAGATGAAAAGTAGCTGGTGCAACTTTTAGCACCAGGGAGGCAAGGAGAGCAGCAAGGGGAGAGAGAACATTTATCAGTGCACCCAAAACTAAACATCACAGTATGTACCCAACTACAGCAGGGTACAATATACTCTGCAGAGTGATGTGGACCACGTATATTATCTAGTTTATTGGCACAAATATAAGGATGGGTAAGTGCCAAAACAGTCTATATGAGCATAACTGCGGGAAGTCATGTGGACTTATTTTGGTAGATTGTACATCAACACTGTGCTTGAAAGGAGTTATTAC
The DNA here is from genome assembly GCA_032362345.1 of Sandelia bainsii. Classification (NCBI taxonomy): domain Eukaryota; kingdom Metazoa; phylum Chordata; class Actinopteri; order Anabantiformes; family Anabantidae; genus Sandelia; species Sandelia bainsii. The sequence continues at coordinate 17,061,826 of JAUMHL010000009.1, read as the reverse complement.
TGCATGAATAATTTCACTATGCAAGTATTATGTACCGTCACTATGTGAGAAGGCCATCTGCACCTCCCAACAGACCATCAGAGCTGGGGATGGGGTGGGGTCACACATCACGGGCTGACAATTGGTGATCTCTGGCCTATCACCTCAACGCAAAGCATTTAGCAGTGAACCTGGAGGTCTGAGCTAAAAGCCAAAAGAGATGTTTAACTTTAATTCTATGTCAATTATTCACTGGGTCACTTTTCTGCCAAAATCCATTTGAATTTAAATAGTTTTAAATACTCAGAAAGAAAGAAATGTACGTGATTTTTTTTTATTAATCACAGAGCATTGATTAATAATTTTTTTTAACCACTTGACAGCTCTAACTGTCCATAAAAATAATAAAACAGAAATGACTGTTAGTGGTTGCTATCCAAATTGTGCCACTGGTCATTTTCCAAAATCATTAATGTGCAACATTCAGAACAAACCGAGAGAGACTTTGTTACTGTTCAAAGTAATGAACTTAATAAAAATAAAATAAAAGTTATAAATAAAGACATAGCATACTGTATATAGATATTCAATTTCCAAGGTATAGCTTTTATAACAAATTTGGGACCTGCAGTCCAAAATTAGTTTGAGTGTAAGTGTAATTAGTAGAGTGATATTGCTTATATGTTATCATTGTGTAACTCTAAGCAGTAAGTTCAGATATCTACTGTATGTCTTTCCAAGTTCTGAAGGCTCAGTCATTTAATTGAACTCCAATCTACAGTGAATAAAAAGTTAACTCCGTCAGTGTAGCCCCAATGCCCACATCCACATTGACCTGTAATTTTTGTGAAATGTTCCTCTTACAAATGCAATGAAATTATCATATTGGATAAGCTCTAGTAAAGCAAATTAAATTTTACCCAGGATTACTGATAGGTTATGGGAAATACCACACACACTTGTTAATGTTTAGCCCCAGATAAAACAAACCAGCTGCGTGCGAGCGCGGTGAACTTGAGCGTGTACACTAAGGTCTATATATTGTAAATCCAACAGAACCCATCTAAACGTTTTTCAGAAATGAAAGAACCAAAGGATATTACACTCTATTCAGATGTTTTACAAAAACCAATAATGGATCTCTATGTCTTTCTATTAAAATTATTCAAAAGACAAGACAAAATATTCTACAGTGTGGGAGAACGAGAGGGTGAAAGCATTACGCACATATGGTAAGCAGAGAAGATTAGTCTATGCTTCCATGTATTGTACTATTCTTGGAATCTATACACACTGTTCAGCAACATCATTCAAACCACTGACAGGTGAAGTGAATGACACAGATTCTCTCGTTACAAGGCACCAAGCAAGGTGTGGGATATACAGCATTAGACAGCAAGTGGACAGACGTGGATGTGTTGGACGCAGAAAAAATAGACAAGCATAAGGATCTGAGTGACTCCGACAAGGGCCAAATTGTTGTGGATTGACGACTGGGTCAGTTCATCTCCAAAACAGCAGGTCTTGTGGGGTATGCAGTGGTCAGTAAAGTGACCCAAGGATGGACAACCAGCAACAAGGTCATCGGTACCCAAGTCTCACTCATGCGTGATCAAAATATGTCTGGTTTGATCACACAGAAGAACTACTGCATCACAAATTGCTGAAAATTTTGTGCTGGCTGTGATCGACATGTGTCAGAACACACAGACTGACTGACAACCCCGACTCAACTTTGCCACAAACACAAGCACACACATGCACAGTGCCTCATACAGAGGTTTGTTGTTTTCATAAAAGCTTGTCTCTCTAAACTGTGGTGACCTGGGAGACTTAAACAGGGTGAGCTCTGTGACCTCTCTGAGCTCTGAGGTGAGTGGTCACAGATCAAGTCATGACCCAGATAACGAGCAGACAACAGACAAGCTTCTGATCAGGCTAATCGAGCTACTGCCCCAGTACAAATGTTTGGAAGGCCTCTGCTCTGTGAAGGCTGGTGTGAATCAACTAAATCTAAAACCTTTCAAACCTGTCAAACACATTAACCTGATGTTTAGAGGTCATTTTATATGCCCAAACATCTTTGCCCAAACTGAACAAAGCAAGTTTGTCTCCACTGCTTGTCTCTCTTTCTTCTGTGCCGCATGCTGCATGTAAGACACGTACAGAAACAAAAAATGGTGCATTTGGATTATTCACTAAATTGTCAGTGAAAATTCAGCCTAACTAATTAAGAGACATGAGCTAAAATTCATGACTCCACACCTCAACCTTCACAAACAGTAGAAGGGGAGTGGTACTCTTTTTGGAGAACAGTGGTTTCCTAATTGCAACTCTGTCATGCACACCATTGCTATTCTATGTCCTCCTGATGGAAGACTCATGAAAACTGATATCACACACTGAACGAGATGCCTTTAGTTACCTAGATGTTACTTTGGGGTTTCTTGTGAGTTCCAGCACTATTACATTCCTTGCACTTAGTTGGTCTGTCATTCTTTGAGTGTGTAACAATGCTCTCCATTTGTACACACTTGACAGTTCACTGGAGGAGTCCAAAATCTTTAGAAATTCTTATAGCCCTATCCAGCCCGGTGAGCATCAACAACTCCTTTTCTAAGGTCTTAAGAAATCAGAGATGTCAAGATCAGATTTTGATAATGAAGATTCAGTTTTATCTCCTTTAAGTAAGGCAGGGCCTCACAGACTCACACCCGATCGTAATCCCACTTATCGAAACACCTGACTTTTCAAACCTATAAATGAATTGATAATCCTACATGTTCACATACTTTTGCCGCATAGAAATATGAGACAGCACAGAAAGTGTAAGTGTAATAAGTGTCTGATCACATTTTAGGTCATAGTTATGGAGAAATCCACAAACTTTCAAGCACCATTGTATTTGTGACACAGAGCCAAAAATTAAGAATTTGGGACAATATCTTCTATATTAACACAAATCTTCTTTATCCATGTCATTTCTACAGTACTGACACTGGTTCCATAGTTAACAAGGTGATGCTAATAACACTGTATGATTAGCAAAAAAAAAAAAGAAAAAACACAGGGCTGTAACTAGAGCATTTTGTGTCTTTAGAAAAAATAGAACAGATCTTGGTAAGTAGTGTGCAATCATAAACAACTGTTTAATTTCCCTGTTCAATGTATAGTAATTAGTGAAGCAAAATCACTACTAAGAGCATCTAAAGGGCTGATATAGGCAGGAAAATCACAGTAAGCTAAATACACCACACCCTCACCCTCACTATGTCTTAGAATTCTTAGAAGCACGTCTTGTATATTTTAATCATCATATTCCCATTAAAACATAAATAATAAGGTGTTTTGACAGCGCAGGGACAGAAACGTGCTTCGTGTGCTTGTTAGTCATGACTTGGTGGTTAAACAAGACTATGGGTCCAATGTATTTTCTTAGGGACAAAATGTAACCATTTGTGTTAACAAAGTGATTGCTAGTAAAAAATGGCAACAAACACTAGCTGAGCTGTTAAAGTAGAATATGAATTACTGATAAAGAAATAAAACAACAAAGGGTTGTTTACCTGATAATTTGGATGATGTAGGAAATAATCCGGACATCCAGCCACAGCCATGTTTTGTTTTTGTCAGCTCTTTCGTACAATTTGCCTGTTCTGATCGGTTTCAATATAAGATGGACGCTGCAGAACCTGCAGAGAGATAAGAACAGACAAATGGAGGTTAGCGGAAAACTCCAGAGGAAGAAGAGGGAGGGTGAGAAGGTCCAAGAGGAAGTAGAGGAGGTTGACAGAGGGAAAGCAAGTTGAAGTCCAAGGTCTGAGAAGACAGATAAAGCACAGAGCACTTCTTAACCCACATAGACCCACAGTAATCAACACCAACAAGCAACAAGGAAGGAACAGTGCTCGTTTATAAATTGTGCAGCATAAGCAAAATAACTAATTCTTGTACCTCCTGCCGTCTTAAAATGTTGATTTGTAACATGCTCAAAATCTGAAATAGCTGCTTTGTAATATGACCACATGGCTTGTTAAAGAGGCAGAGTTACATTTTCAGGTACCGTAGATTTTCAGCAGTCAAATCCAGCTTTCCAGAGAGGTGGCAATGGATCACTTAACCGAAGTGACTCAAATTACCAGGATATGCTAATTGTTTTCCACTGCTATGCAAAGACAGTTAAGTGGAGAACCAAAGCTATGGACCGTATTAGAAATTTGAACTGAACTCTGCAGTAAGTTGTGGCTTTACATTTATTGCTGAGGGTAAAATGAATTCACAAGATAAACCATATTAACTTTTATTTGGATGATAAAAGACTATAGTGCTTTGCTATAAAGAAGCCATGCACCCTGAATTATGCAAGTCTCTATTATGAAGCTTGAAGACTCTAAAAACAAGATGTTTCCTTCTTGGCAAGTCTTCCAATTCCCATCTTTGGTTTCTTGATTCATTTTACCATTCTGACTCATACCCAACAGTCTCACCATAGTCCACCATACTTCAATTTCACACCAATAAATTATGGAACCATCTGCTGAGGTGTGTGTAAGTTAATATAACTTTAAAGGTTCTTCTGCTCTATGAAGCCTCGTTCCCGGCCATCTTTGGGTCAAAAGAACCACAAATTCAACAACATGGCCTTTAGTCTATTTGAACTTCTTAAAGTGGGTATCCTATTAAGCTGTAGGCACTGCTGCCAGTGAGCAAACACCTGTAAACACAGACCCAAAAATATCCTACAGGCACCTCTCCAGATCTTAACTTAGACCCTCAGGGTAAATTTGGAGCCAAGCAGCTCACGCTCACAATAAAGATGCTCTTTTATGCCACAGTTCATGACCCCCTGTTGGTATTTTAAAAATATAACCTGCCATTTTATAGACAGCTAATATTATCTCATGTTTGTACTAGCGGTTGTGAGGCGAGCTACCCTTGTGGCTCTACAGTGTTTATACAGTATTTGTGTGTATTTCTCCCCGTACATGTACTTCTGCATGTATGTGTGTACTGTCTATGGCCACATGTGTGTTTATGTGGATGTTTAGATATGATGTGCATGTGTGGCTGGTGCGTGGGTGTGTAAAGCCTCTATTTTTTCGGAGATTCCACCGTGTTTGAGAAGCTCTACTTGTCTGTAGTCTCTGTCTGTCCCCCTTCAGTGTACAATAGGACCACTCTGGCCCCAGTAAAGTTAACTATTCCACTGCAAAATAAACGTACCTTTAATGTGCAAAACATTCAAAGATGATAAGTGAAAAATTTTTTTGCTTTTTAAGTTGAACTAATGCAACAACATCATCTGTGCTGTAATGGATTTAAGATTGAGCTAGGTTGTATCTAATATCTACTGTCTGTCTACTACTGTCTACTAATCCTATAAAAATCCTATGTTGCTGTTTTTATCATCTTGTCCATTGTGACAGAAAAAAATTAGTTTTCATTGGCAACTATATATTCTGCAGTTTTCCACTTGTAATGAGATGCGAATTATCCTCAAAATTGTGCCAGTTGATGAGATAACAAAACTGTCAATCATAACTCTCCCTTCCAACCTTTTAAAGAACTGAAAATAAAAAGAAGCTATTTTTTTATTCCTCCAAAACTGGGCCTGCAAATAATGATAAAAACCATGAATGCATTCTAAACAAAGAGCTTGGCACCATGATCACTAGTGCCGCCAACAGGGCTTGCTTGTGATGAGTGTGCATACGTACGTTTGTGTGTGTATTACTGTGTCAGTTGGTGTGTGTGTGGCCTGGCCGGCTGGCATGCAAGGGCAGCTCGTCATTTACACATTATTTACAGACACACAGTTTACAACAAAAACAAAACAAATTAACATGAGCCTAAACTCTGTGAGCAGCCCCTCATTAGGCAGCACAGACTTGCTGACTAGCTGTGGCTGAACTGAGTGCTTATTATACTTCAAGAGTCAGGAGGTTGTATAAGAGGGGCAGAAGTACGGTTCAACTAACCAACTAAACTCCCCCCTTTTCAACATCACAGGTGTGAATTCTGCTTCAACTGTGCGTGATAAAACATGAGAAAAAGCTCAGGCGTTCCATGCAGCATTAAAATACCTCACATCGCAAGTTTCAAAGTGCTCATACGTACCACAGTGACCCTCAGTGACTGATATATTGACCAAACACATACACGCACATATGCTTAATTGCACCCTGACGCTATCAAAGCCATTCCAGTGCAGGGATTAGACCTTCTCAGAGAACTCTGATTCGATTCCTTCCACTTGACCAATGTACTGAAATCTAACCATCCCAGACCTTGACAGTGCACTAGAAAAAGGGACGCCGGGGTGCTATGGCTGTACCCTGCTGTGAGGTGATTGCAGCTGGATTAATTATAGTTTGCACGAGGGTGAATGTTAGCTGGTTGACTTCAAACACAGGGGACTTTATAATGCCTATCATGAATCATAAATCCTTTCCAGTACCACCCTGAGTGAGACTTCGCAGCAAATACACTACTGTTCATGGGTGTACAAACATTTATCTGGAATATTTAGTTTATGATTTGCATTATTAAAAAAAAAGTCCATATGTGTGTTTCCACGGTCAAAGCTAAACATGTCAGTTGTCTGACTTTCATATGAATACAGCAAACACGAAGAACTTCTAAATATTTCCTGCTTTAAACTACATTACTGCATAGTGTTAATGTACATTTGACAAAACACAAAACAGGACCTCAATTAATTTTAACATCAGTTATGGATTCTCTGTTCCATTGTGGAAAAGCTAGCATTGTGATTAAAATGTCAAAATGACACATCTCAGTAATACATACCACATCCTCATTAAATCATTATTAAAGTAAAATAAAAAAAATAAAAAATGCAATCAACAAATGAAGCACAAAGACGTAAAGTATAGCTGCTTTTGAATACGTACTTTCGGTGCTACATGCTAGTCAGCCCAGGGGTTAATGTGCCGATATGTGCTTACATCTCAAGGGTCCAGCTTTAACATCCCTGGGTGATAAGCCCTGCAGAGAAGCCAAAGGCGAGGTCTGGGATCACCAGAAACCTGGGCTATTTAAAGTAAAGCCTAATTGAAACAGCAGAAACACTTCCCTGAACAGTTCTCCTCTTTTACACTGTGGTGGATCAGTGTCTGTCCAGCTCACCAGACCAAAGATGGATGTTAACATGACTTTAGAGGCTGCTGGACTGTTTGCAGCCAATGCCATGAGGATAAATATGCAAGTGTAATGATAAAAACAGGAATGAGAGATTGCAAAAGACAAACTCTGCAGGCTTCTGCCTCTTTTCAAATGATAAATATACATTTAGAATCATGTTTATTAAATCTCATTTTGGTTTTAAATAGAGTCATTACTTATTTAGACCACAGTTTCCTCCCATATTAAATAACCTGTTATTAAGTTATTTTCCCCTTCCTTACAGCCTTTCCAAGTTGTCCAATAAAAATACCTAGAGTGGGAAATGGAAAAATTAAACTTTTAACCTCATATACTCTATGTAGGCCAAACCTGAAATAAATGAAAGTCTTATGAGCTGCGCTGCCAAACATTTCTTGTAAAAAAAAAAAAAAAAAAAAAAAAAAAGGTTGGATTTTTTTAAACCTTCCTGTAAGTTGGTCTGGTTTGTTTGTCTTAACTGTGAGACTGTCTGTCCGTTTGATTAGTATTTCTGCTATTCTGTCTATCTTCCACTTGACTTTGTGTCAGCCTGGCTCCCTTTCTCTCTACATGTCTGTTTATCTACCTGTCAAGTCACAGACTACCTGCCTGCCAGCCTCTGTTCATTTCTGTGAGGCGTTCCCTTCTCTGTGTATAAGTCCGTCCTTTCTGAATTTGGAAAACATTCTAAACAGTGGGTTGGATTTATAGTGGTGCTTTCAGAGACAGTGTAGCATAATGTTGAGCAAGTCAGGCAAAGCTACTTTTTTAAGCCAGACTTTAGAAGTGCTCAGCCACAGTTCACAGATTTCTTTTGACAAAAGTTCATCACAAGTATTCTATTAATGCCAAGGTTATTACTGATCTAGCAGATCTAGTGTTTCATTTAATTTCATTACAGTGTGTATATTATGTAATTTGTTAGAACACAAATGTTTAAATTAAATTAAAGAGGGCTTCAAATATTTAGCATGCCATATTACTGTCCCATTACACAAAGCGTAAAACTGGCAGAAATATTAAAAAGTCACTAACGTGCACTTTTCTGATACAGACACTTGTGTTACGCGTCCCCAGTCTTTTGAAGAAATAGCACCTGCCAGATTGATAAGTCACACATTGCCAAATCTCACAATTCATGATAAAGATATACTTTTATCTAAACATATCAAATCTATAAGGAAACAACCCTAAAATAACCTGTCTAGTTATATTTGGGATTAATGTTATGGAACCATACATTCACACATGAAACCTGTATTTCTGGGTTCAGCAGCTATAAAAACAAATCCCACAGTGCTTAACAATACCATCTGTACAGCTGAGCTGCACAGCTGTGTCAACTTTCCCTGCTGTACTTTATAAAATGTGTTCATACTCAGTCAGCTTGACTTCAGCTGATTGGACTGGACACAGCTTAACACTGGGCTGTTCAGCTCTGCTCAGTCATCTTTGGAATGTGGAGAGCACATTCTTTCCATATAGGGTACTGGGTGAAAAACCATGCATATCACAGTGAACCCCAATCTCATGAAACAGCAGCACTGATCGTTGAGGGAATCATGGGCAGACAGTGATGAGACGGTTGATGAACAAGGATCATACGGCAGAATACGCAAGTGTGTGTGTGCTTCCTACTATTTTACAATAATGATACTGACTTACTTCATTTATCCCCTTGGAAAACTGTTGTTGGACAGCTGCAACACAGTACATGTCAGCGCCACTACAGGGTTTGACACCTCGACGAACAGCCTGGAGGAACCCAGGAAGCTAACCACTGACCCTGGGGTTCGTAGACGACCGCTCTAACAACTGAGCTACTGCCATACTCACTGTTTTACTGTAACTCATAATTCATTTAAGTTATATTTGAAACTGTGTATGTGTAGCTCTTATGGATTTTTCTTAAGAAACCAGTTTCATAAGCCCGAGCAATAAGGCAGAGTGAAGGGGAAGTTTATAGAATATTATGGAGCATGTCTCATTTCTGTATCAGTGTCATTCTATATATTGCACAAAGAGGAATAAACAACATGCTGTGAAAAATATTTTGGAGCTAAATTACAGTGAAACTATTATTGTTTTGACTGTAGATGTTCATAATGTTACAGACATTCAATCTAAACCATGTTATATTATTTTTTGCATTATATTGGATGCCTGGAATTTACTGGAAGGTTCCATAAGGTTTATTGGAAGACAGCCCATTTACATGCAAAGTTAATCCCAATAATAAGCAGCATCTCATATTTTCAAATATTTATCTAGTATCAATATTTCTGAAGTGTTAATGCAACCCACACCTACATCCTTTGGAATAAAGATACCGATTGTTTTCTCCGTTTTATTATGTGCTAATATACAGTATTATTGATGTTTACAGTTTTTTCTGACTCCCCAAAATGACAAAAAAAAAAGTCAGTGCAGGTTTAATTAAATAATTTAAACAAAGAACATCCATTAATAAAATGTTTTCAAGGGTTACCCAACCGTCCTTTAAACCTGTGCAACAATCTATACATAGCACTGGACTCACAGGACAAATCTGATTGCAGAATACCATATATAATTGTTGTACTGTATTGTTTTGCAATTGTTGTACAGAATCAAAACATCAAACTTTCAATTTCAACATCAAAATTGGTGCAACAATTAAATGCTAACCAGTGCAGAAATGCCCCCCATCTTTCTAAATCTGTAGAAATCAGACAGTGCTCACAATCCTCCAAGCACCACACCCACCAAACTCTACCAAACCTTCCTACCACCCTAATACTCACTACCCATAACCCATACGGAACTACACTAACTACCTCCCTCCCCTTCTGACCCTCATTCACCTTTGCACCCCTTGATTGAACCCCTCCCCTTACCTCATTCTGCAGCGCTCTAGTCCAGAACATAAACAGCATCTTAATTCAAGTCATGGCATGGATCCAGCTCAGTGTTGGTGGAGCCTATTGAAGTGACTGTACTGACCGTAACCCAACCCCTAGAGAGAGGTGGTCGGTTATTCTATTGTATATGTTTAAATTAGCCAGATGCTTTAAGTGAGACTATTTTGCCTAAAGCTGTAAGTTATCAAAACTTCCTACAGGGATGTGACCTATATACACTACTCACAAAAAGTTAGGGATATTCGGCTTTCGGGTGAAATTTCAGGATGAACCTAAAATGCTCTATAACCTTTACAGGTGAACTTAATGTGACCTTCCCTAAACTTCTGAATGCACATGTTCAATGTTTCAGTACTTTTTACACAACTTGCTGTTCTCTAACAAGGAGCTTAACGGCAAAATTCACAACAGGTG
>JAUMHL010000009.1:17020838-17051269 GCA_032362345.1 Sandelia bainsii | reverse complement strand
GTAGTGTGAACTTTTTAAGTTTTCCATAAATTTCACCCGAAAGCCAAATATCCCTAACTTTTTGTGAGTAGTGTATGCTGTATGTGCTATATGTGAGACATGCAGTGGTGTGTGCGGAAAGCCAAGTTGTGTACTACACTGTACCATTCTGATTCAACAACACCAACACCGCAAATCCGCAAAAAGTGGCTATATTTTTTCCTGTCCCCCACAATTAATTTTAAAATTGTACAGAAAAATAGTCTAAGCGAGTCATTACATTACACCATACAGCAACTGAACAGAATTAGGTCCTTGTATAGCTCTTTATCACTAAATACTTTGTAAATGTCAAAATGTCAGAATTTACTGCACTAAGTGAACGGTATTACAGTAACAAACAAAACTGACTACTAGTCAGAACCTTTGGTATTCCTAGAAACCCTTGAATGAAAACTGCAATTAATTCAACTTTAAAACATCTCAAATGAGGTTGTCAGAAAAAGTGTGTGTGGTTGGGTGTGTGGGCTGGTTGTTGTTTCTGCAGCAATTCAACACTGAGATACAGGGAAAGAGAGTTGAACAGAGCATCTCTGTCTTCTGTTTTAATCAGCAGATTAGATGGTAGTCACTCCACACTGGATGTGCTTGTTGCACATGTTGATTAGTCATTAATTGGCAGCTTTTATTATCTGAGAGCAGCAGCGTAAAGTGGAGCTATAAGAGAGGGCCTGATGTCATGCAGGGGGAGACTGAATAGCTCCAGTCTATGAGAGAAAGGCCTTTTGGAAATGTGGACAGTGCCTAATTGGATGAGGATTTTATTGGACTGCTTGGAAGAACTGGTCTTATGCAATGACATTGCTGAATGGACGGGGCTTGGGAGCAATGGTGCTTGTGCACAAGTTGGCTGCAATGATGACCCCAGAAGAATATGTTTGATGGATATGCCTTCTCTTTAAACCATCAAAACATACCAAACTTGTTAGTAGCACAGAGCTTCTTTCAACTGAAGAACACAACCCTGCTAAAACCATGGCATCATCATTATCAACAAAGGGAGAAATTCTAATCCAAACCAAACAAAACTGACTTTGTAAGTAAAACACTTAACTTGTACTAGAAAAAAGTTGAAGCACTATGTGACCACTTGAGGGGAAAGGAGAAGAGGATTTATTTTATGTACTTGCTCCTAGGAATGCTTGGTTGGCTAAAAAAAACTCATATTAACAAGGACTAAACATAAGTCCTGTTCCTAAGTACTAAAGTACACCACTTTAAGTCCTAATCACTTTAAATCTGGGAATAATAGTAGAAAAGCAGAGGGCAGAAAATGTAATCATGTATGACAAAATACAAGAACAGTGACGCCTGAAACTTTGTGAACGCTTTAGAATTTTCTCTATTTCTGCATAAATATGACCTAAAACATGACCAGATATTAATTCAAATCTGAAAACTAGATAAAAAGAACCAAATTAAACAAGGTCATGTCTTATTTAAAGAAGGGAAATCAGAGTCTTCACCATCAAAGTTTAATCTTGACAACCAGGACACATTGTGGAAATATGTCATGGCTCGAACAAAGAAGATTTCCGAAGACCTTTGAAGAAGAGTTGTTGCGTTAAAATAGAATTTCGAAAGAGTTTGAGAGTGGCCAGCCAACAAGGATCACACCAAGTTGTGTAATAGTATGGAAGGTGACAAAGAACCCTGGGCTAATGTCTTGAAAACTAAAGACCTGCTTTGCAGTAGATAATATCAATGTTCATGAGCCCACCATCAGAAGAAAATTTAAAAACAAGAAGCTGACCAAGTCAAGGCCTATGGATAAACCAGACGGCTACAGGAAGAATGAGCCCAAAGCAGTACTTATGTTTGGTGACATGCAGCAAGACAATGACCCTAAACATGGAAGTCATTCTACCAAGGAATGGTTAAAGCCGAAGAAGTTTACAGTTTTGGAACGTCAGAGACAAAGTCCTGACCTTAATCCTATAGAAATGTTGTGGAGGAACCAGAAGCAAGCCATTTATGCAAGGAAGCCAATCAAAGTCCCTGAGTGGAAGCTAAATTGGCTACAATTCCTCAGTCTGCAGGGCTGCTAAACAGCTACCAGAGATATTTACTTGACCTTATCTCTACAGAAGGGATTCACATACTTTTGCCACACACAAATATTAAGATTAGATAATTTTCCATAGTAAATAAATGAATAAGTGTAAGTGGTTCATTTGTGTAACTGTTTAGCTAGTTTTTGGACTTACATGGAAAAATTTGACCACAATTTAGGCTATACTTATACAGGAAGAAAACATTAGGGTAAAGGGTTCACAAATTTTCAAGAGCCACTATGCAGAAAGGTCAAAAGTGCTATATTCAGAGCTTGAGAAGGAAACGGAGTGAAGTTTAGCACAGTACTATTATTTAAGAAAAGAAAAACACCCGTATCATACGTTTTTGGACTGGTAAATACTTCTGGAAAAAAGGCCTTTTTGTTTTTAAATCACACGGTACATGTACCAAAGTCAACTAGCCGTGGTTTGTTTTGATTCTGCATTACAGATTTTGAGACACAGATTGACTGAGAGAGACAGACAAAGATATGGTCAGTGAAACTAGGAGAGAGGCCAGCTAAAGACAGAGACCATTGAGGGGGGCAGACATTGCACTAAACAGACGGACAAAGAGACAAAGATGACAGACATAGAAATAAAAGAAAATAACCATGAGAGAATAAGGAAAGATTGTGTACTTGTCTGACACATCACCATGCATTTACACCACGTTACCTGTACACACCTGAGCCTAGGGTTCCTCAGGTGTTCGGTTACGAAAAGAATAAAGGCAACATTCTTGTCTCTCATGCAGGTTTGGGTTTCAGTGAGATTTGGACCAACACCAGACAGTGAGAAACTCAAACACTGCACACTGTGGTGGTTTGACAAGCAAGCATTACATCACCTTAGGTTACAAGTGGAAAGCAATAAGATTTGGGTTTGTACAGGTTCGTATTTACAGTATGGAGGAGGAGGAGGAAGAATTATACCACAAAGCTTTTCCTCTAGCAAGGGTTTAGGCTCTTAGAAATGACTTCCCACAAAAAAAGAACATGATTACTCAGCAAAACAATAATCTGTTGTAAAAATCAACAATAAGTGGTCACATTTGTCTCAACAACTGTTAACTTGTGGTTAAAGAACCATTTCAAACACAAATGCAAAAGTTTATACAATGTTTTAAGGCCAAGTATGTTGAAACTGACCAAACAGAACATTTTCACAGATAAGAGAGTACGTACAGTATGTAGAAATAATACCAGGTTGTGCAGTTTAGTCAAAACTTAACCTTTAGCCAGAAAACAAACAACAGTACCTAACGTCACAGGATGTTTTTTACCACTGACCCAGCTGAACATTTGGGTACAAAGGGCAAAGAGTCAGTTGACTGACGTTAAGTGTGCTGTGGTCCCACAACAGGCGTGGGTTAATGGATTCATGACATCAGGGAGGGGGTATTAACAGTGTATAAGCCTAAACTGACCAGAGCTCAATCAGTGCTGGCTGATGCAAGACCCAATGGAATGCTGCCTAGAGCAGGACCACAAGCTCTTACACCATCAATACCAGCTAATAGGCTATATCTGTCACTTTGTGCCTTTTTTGCCCAGGCTTAAACTAAATGCACACACGGCAAGGAGAATGCACCATTTAATGTGTTTCTGTACATCAAGAAAGGTGCTTCAGTTGAAACTAAGACTCGGGTTATGGTTATGCATCAAATCACCTCCAAGCATACAGTATTTCAATCGAAAACTAATGGAGTATGAGAAACAGAACCAAATGATATTAGATTCTATAGGGAGTCTCTCAAGACAAAAAAAACACAAGTCTGACTCCTTCAGAGAGTTGAGTATAGCTTATTGTAAGTATAATTATGTGCAATATGAGCAGTCAGCAGCCTTTTGGCAGCCTGCAGTCTTGCAGAGTTCATGCCCCGTCATGCCTGTGCTTACTGAGCGTGGACTTGAAATAGCAGGACTGGTGCTGAGGGGGTGAAAGAAACCACCGCTCCAACAGTTGCCATGTGCACAGAGATGTAACCACAACATAATTAAATGAAAGAAAGCAGGAAATAATGGGCAGAGGCCAGGAAAAGAGAAATCCTCTTTGGGTTTGAACAGGACAGAGAAATGTCACAACTATAGGATGTTTGTACATAGCAGCAGCCACATGATCAAACTACTTATTCACACTCTCAAGAGGTTAACAAGCAAAGAACCATGCATGTATAAGGCATCCAAATCTCCAGTGTAGGTTACCAAGTCGAGTGGAACATCAGTGGTTGGCCACATTGTGTATTTCACTTCAGTAACTCTGGAAAAGTATGTTGAGGTTAAAATTAAGAAATATTATAAATACTATTTAAGTATATAGAATTTGAATTAATCCAACACTAATAAGTAATTGCTGAATGACAAAGTCAGAGTGTTACATGCACTCAAAACCACCCAACAATATCATTTCATACTCACAACTTGGATTTACCCAGCAAATCTCTAACCACAGACATCCCACCTATGAAAACAGAAGATCAGTAGCTCTGTCTGTGCAGCTGACAAACCCAAATTTAGGTGTATGCTACATTTCCTAACACTCTAGAGACACTCTTATCTCAGGATTTTAACAAGAGTTCCCACTGAAAATATGCACTGGCTGAACAAATTCAGGATTCATTACCTGCAGATGTAACCATGTGCATCAGTCCCTAAGTGCCTCCTTCCAATCCAACACCACATTCCCAGTGAGAGCCTTAATCTGCATTCACAACGCACATGCCGAGGTCGATAGTTCCCACAATCATAAATTTAGGTGGTTATGCAAGTTTCTGCAGGGATCACATGCGGCCAATAAAGAAATTGATTTGGATGAGTGCCCAAATGGCAGGACAAATTAGTCTGTCTATGAAGAGTAACTTTGTCAGGCCATTAGCACATAATGTTAAATTAGTGATCAGGCTCTCACTCACACACGTACCATTTCTCTGTCTGTCAGTGTTACCACTATTAAAACATTGTAGAGGTACAATTTTGTACTATTGATAAGCTGAAGCAGGCTTTTAAAAGAAAGACAATGAAACAATACAGGGGTGGCGGATTTGCAGTTACAGTGAGCTTTTACAGTAGTTATTTAGGCAAAAGTCGTTTTAATGAAAGCTTGAGGATGAATGAGTGGGCCAGGAGTCCCAAAAGATTTCCACATGAAAAAAGCCCACATCAGTGATCACAATGTGACATCCCAAAACACTCGTACTCAGAGACCTGCTGCAAGTGCATACTTTATAGAAACTGCTCAGTGATTCAGAAGCTTCTTCCTCCCACTGTCTCCAGCTGATGTGGCCCCAAAAGCAATTCAATTCAATAATTCCTCCGTTTACTAGGGACCCTCTGGAACCCACCCAGGAACCCACGGGAGTCCCCGGAGCCCACTTCGGGAACCACTGCAGTGGGGATACATGAGTATGCCTGGGAAAATGCCTCTTTCTGCCCCTCCCCACCTCCAAAGCAAATGCTGCCAAAAGGACAAGGCGATAAAAGGCGAGACTGGTGAAACTCTCACAGCACTTAGTTGGGGGTGAGGGGCGCAGTACGGGTAGGAGTCATACAAGCTAGAAAGTGAACTGTAGACTGTTGTTACGCAGCTGTAAACAAGCGAGGTGTTTATGATCAAAATACTGTTCCCCAAAGACAAGACCTGAATCACATTTTTTAAGCGAGATCCCGGCAGCTTATGGTTACGCGAAGTAACCCCGGAACAGAGTAAGGGTGTGAGCTTTTCACTAGAAACCCACTGAAGTCACTTTAGTTTAATGCCACAGCCGGGCACGACGCATAAACTTGGTTACAAAGTTCACTGACTGGCCGCTACGTTGTCAGAAAGGAAGATATGGACCCAGGTCCACTAGTTGGTTACGCGCGGTGTGCACGTGTGTTCCGACCCGCAACACAGTCTCCGGCGTGTAATAAAAGTTTAACATGCCGTCGGGATGACACGCGCTCGGTCACCGCCCTGCGTGGACTTTTTCTCCTCCCGACAAGGCGCACGAGCACCGCTTCCTCACCCGGTAACATGCACTTACCTCACAGCCAGATCAGGCTACGACCCCCAGAGACAAGCACGGAGAGTGGCGGCGTGGAGATGCAGGGACACTGGGGCAGCGCTGGATCAGGCCATGGTTTCATTCCCGGACTGGACAGACAGACATATGCAGCAAGAAGAAGAAGAAGAGTAGGAGGAGGCGAAAACAGTTGCTGCAAAGACTGCAGACAGCTCATCTCAAGCGGCCGGAGAGGACACATACATACACTCACACTTACTCTCACGCACGCAAACAACCCCGCCCCTTTAGAGTAGATCACGCCCATAAATGAGGGGTGATTAATGCGGCGTTCAGGTCCCGTGGGAATAAGGGCGTGTTCGAAGGATTCTTCACTAGCATTTTGACTTCAGTGTGCGCACTAAGGCTTTAGAACACACTGGGTTTGTATAAAAGACACGTATATATATATATATATGTATAAACAACCGAGATTTTCAACAGGTTACACGTTCAAGCTGTTTCCCATTTAACATCTTTATTAAGGGCAAACGTTATTTCTCTTTTTAACAAAAAAAAGTCGCTGCCTCACATCCTCTGCATGGCAAATAAAACTTTAAGGTTTTACCATTACCCATCAGTCTTGGAGCTTTAACTCTCACTAACTTCTCTCCTTCCTTAGTCCTCCTTCACGTTTCAGACAGTAGAGGTTTAACTTCAAATAGCAACCTTATTGAGCTCTCAATCAAGTCTATTCATATCACTAACATAAACATTTAAACTGTTTAATGTCAGACTTCAGTTTCCAGTACTTTGTTTTCTCAGACAGGCTATTACATATACTTTCAGGTAAAAAGCAGCATTCAGGGCTTGGTCTACTTTTCACACATTTTACCTTAAATGTATTGAAACAAGGGGAGGCTATTGACCACCTTGTTTGCTTCACTTGCCACAGAAAACAATGGATATGAAAATAAGTTGAGAAGCACTAATAGTTCCTTAAAATATGTTCAATGTTCAGTATAGACCTACAAACACACTGCTGTTTATTGAGGATCATGATAATTAAGACGAATCAAACCATCACTGAAGTTTAAGTGTAGATCTGTGCTGGGACTGATGCATTCAGTCTTTAGAAGATATTTAAAATGTAACTTTCAAGACATTAAATTTGTTGTTGTTTCTATGTTAATCTATGTTATTGTAAAGAAGAAAACAAAAGACAACTTTCCTTTCTGCCTCGTAAAATTGGACACAGTCTGAAAAATGCGTAACATGAAAGTTTCTATAGACTTCTCCTAAATTATTATGTCTTTGATGGCTGTGGCAAATCTTAATTTATTTATGTCTACGTTATAGATTATTTCCTAAAAAAACACGTCAGACATACAATTTTTACAGTGCAGCCACAATGATCACATGATAAAAATAACTTTATGGAACACTGCAAACTAAAGAACAAAACATCACTTTTAATTAATAGCCCTGTTCTGACAAGCACAATCAGAAATACAAACAGCAGCAGCTATGAGGTATGTATATTGCACAACTGGGGGTCAGATCTCATTGCACCAGAGTTACCTTCCAGTCACTGTTGGTAATTTATCCCACTGAGCCTTGTAAGTGCATTGCATAAGATCTTATGATGTTTATATGGCTGAGACCCACATCAAGAGGTATACATTCAGTATGTGTATTACTGCAATGTGGATGTTGACTAGTTTAAACATTTAGGGAACATTACTTGCACCAAAGGTAATGAGCTGAAGTGAACTTCAGAGCACTGAGCTCTGCCTCAGGCCTAAGTGACACCAGGGATAACATCCAGCATTTATTTAATTTTTCATACTGCCTGTGATGTTTCAGACATGGATTATGTTAAGTGATGGGAACGCAGCATGGGAATCTGATGTGCAAAAGGTCATCAGTCCTGAGCTATGTGTGTATGTATCTGGATCAGGACAACAGAAGGCTCACACTGCGAACCCTGTGTGTAAACACACACTCAGGGGAAGACATTGTGCAGTCATTGCATCACACACATACGTAACATACAAAAACACATCATGTCACTCATATCCAGGGTGCCACCATGCAACAAAGCATTTTTCCTGTGAGACATAAACTAAACCACATTATGTTGATTTCAGTTCATCAGACATTCAGCATCACACAGCTCCTTTGTTTAAAGTGATTGATCAGATACATAGTAGACTACCCAACATTAGAACACAAAGTCAACATACACCCCTGCTGATAGTCGCTGTCACTGTGTCCATCACTCACAAGTCGGCCGGTCAAGAGTAACAAAGCTATGTAATATAAGCCAAGGCAGTTGGTGAATGGCTTTCATTAGTGTGTGTCTCACAGGACTTCAGATGAATATGCCTTCAGTAAAAGCTGCCACAGAGGGAACTTTAGAGGTAACAGTACTTTTTATATTATTTTTTGTTCATTTTTGAGTAACATAAAGGAGAAACTCCTGCAAAATGTTAGTACCGATACATCAATCCTCCCATCCATATAAGAACATTCAATACAAAGTGGCCAACATGGTCTAAATTACATTATTACTTGATCTAAAATTTTGGTAGTTAACATGATGATTGGCATGGTGATATATAACATCCCTTCTCTGTCTGAGGTGTACATTTTAAATTGTGGAGACATCCACCCACCCATACACACCCTTCAGAGATTTGTAAAGCATATTACTCTCTTTAGAGTGAGCATGAATTTTTACCCACAAATGAGTCTGTGGCCCCTGCAGGAATTTACAGCTCCCTGTGGCCGAAGCAGCCAAGAGGCTTATTCTACTGCTAGAATTTCTTTAACATCACTTTGTCCTCGTCAGTAAAATCCCTGAAAAGAGCATCATAAAAATGCAGATATGCATATTAATCTTTTAAATTTTACATATAAAATGTACAATCATATGCCAGTTCACTTTCTACATACACATAAGTGCTAGCAAATGATGATTATGATCTAAAAATACACTGTGTTTTTCCATGTAATTTTGTAACTAATTTGGATATTTGCATCATTCAGTTGCTTCTGGGGGAAGCTGGAGGGACACACTGGCCAGTGTTTCAGGAATCAGGAATGCAGGTTAGATTCAAGTTCTGTGAGAATCATTCTCTGCAACCACACAGAGATGAGTCAGGGCCATGAGCTGCTACCCGGAATAGTAGCTCATCTGTGGTGTGGCAGACAGAACGGTTACAATATATTTCTTAAGGACAGCAGGATGACCACAGTCTACAGGCAACCACAGTGCTTGGCATTGCATTGCACAGGAACATCGCAGTGATGCTTTCCAAGGCCGGGTTCATATTATCAACTGCTATTTTAGTTTGCATAATAACACTTTTTGATATACTAGGTATAATAACAAAGAAAGCCAACACAACAACAACAAAACATCTTTGATGTTTACATTTGATTACAAAATTATTTATTGAATCAAAAATTAGGTAGACAAAAGTAATTGTGCAAAGTTCCCAAAAATGTGCACTTAAAACTTAAGCAATAAACTGTAGCTTATAAAACTGTCACACTATCGGCAGATTAGCTTTCTATGAAAGATTAAAATCAAATCTATCACTGCAATGATCTTTCTTTAGTTTACAAAATATACAATTCAACAAAGTGCAGTAGGCTACAATAATAGGCTAGTTTATTGTTGAAACTGTTTACCAGAATTAAAATAACTTTTTAGTCAGAAAAAAAACAAACTGAAAGGCTTTAAGGTTCTCACCTAGCATACCAATTCCAATCGCAATTGTTTATACATTTAAATAAATCTCTATAAAACTCTAACTATAGTATTCAACTCTTTATCTCAAGTTTTCTTCATTTAAAAAATTCAGCATGGACATTCCTACTTCAGCTTGTACCATTTAATGGCAATGGGTCACGCTCCTACTAACACAGCTTCTCCACACTAAGCATCACCTTCAGAGGAGTAAAATTAAATTCAATAGTTTATAAATAAACTCTTAGCTCATGGTGATATCCCCCATTGATATATTAATAATTGTGCATTAAAAATATTGGAATGTCAAGGAAAGCAAAGTTTCAACTTACTGTCTAAAATATCAAACATAAAACGCCATGGTCAATCAGAAAATTTTGTGTAGAGCACTGACCATTTATGTCTTCAATGTCTTCAAACAGCAGCACAAATGGAAGTTAGACAGAACCACAATGATGGCACTAGTCAGTAATCTCAATCATACTTCTTCTCAAAGCCAAAAACTGTAGAAGTTGGCATCATGGACCAGATCTGTGTAAAATAACGTCTAAAACATTGTCAAGTGTGCTGAAGTGTGCTTAAGATTTCAGTAATCTCAGTTTGTTAAATCAACATTAAGTAGTTTAAAATCTGGAAACATGAGACCTGACTTATTACACCCTCTATTGAATTTTTACAGCAAACATCATATACATAACACTGACTGAGCAACTGTATAAGCCATCCAAAAATGTGGTAAAAGCAAATAAAAATCAACAAAAACAACAAAAAATCTGAAAGTAGCATAAACCGTTTAAGTTAGCTTTCATTGGCACACATTTTGTACTATGTTCCAGTTAAATCTAGAGAATTGATGTACAGATGGCAATATGTGTATAGGAACACCAATGTGTTACTTAAATGGACACAAACATTTTCCAGCAAGCTATTGTTTGAAGCTGAGAGATCTGATACTATGGGTAGAAAAACTGCAAACCTTTCATTTATGATATCTTCTATCAGACAAATGTTACAGGTGTTTGGCTACTAACAGAAAAGCAAGAAGAAATGTTTATTCCCCTTTCATAAAAATGTTACGGTGCATTCTCCCTGCATTACTATTCCTGCATTAGTTTAAGCATAAGGCCCAAAACATGTAGTGTAAGACGTGATGTTCAAATAACATTCACTCAAAATGTGACTCAATGCACTTTTCCAAATGTCTGCTGCAAAAGCACAACGGCAAAAAACCCCCCAAAAAAACAACAAAAAAACAACAATTTTTTTCTCTCTCGTGGTGATGTTGGCTCCCCTTCTTACTGCTGAGGAACTGTTGAGGAGGTTGGTTGGATTGTTCCCAGTCTGCCATTCACATGCACTGTCTTTGTGGGCACGGCGACCTAGTTAATAGAGACACAACATGTCATGTTTGTATTTCTCCACTCCAGTAATAACAGGAGTAATAGGTCACGGCGTGCTAGAGAGACAACATCAGGTTGTGTGGTTATGTGGATTTTGGCCACAACGCACAAAAAATGTCTAACCCGAAAAGATTTATTAGTTAACATTGTACCTCATCACATCTGAAAGAGATGCGGTCAGTAATTCTCTGGTTATTTTCCCTTTGTACCTGCAAGTGCATAAATCCCTCACATTTCTGGCAACTTTACACAGCTGTTGGCCTTAAAACTGACTTTATCTTCAGTTAAATCAAATGCAGTTTTTATCTACAGTATGACTGAATCTTTGTATGTGTTACAATACGCAATTGATTCACAGATTCCCAGCTGCACACTGGACAGCTTTGTTCTGCCAATAAGGTGAGATCTGAGAAAACACAGATCTCTCAAGCCAAATAGCCCTTCTGGGTTATTAAATTATGCCATTTTGTGCTCCAAAACTTATGGAAAAAAAACACATTCACTTTCTGTGCAAATGTTAAATCAGTATCTTTGCTCTTATTTTACCTGCAGTTTATATCATATTTCCTGTTTTTCCCAGACAGAACAGATGAGACAGAAATGTGGAAACCAGTAGTAGATGTTATTCTGTCCAGTGGGATGTGTGTGCTGTTTGTTACTCTTTACCTTAATTGCTGTGTTTTCGTGAGGCATCTAGAATTAAAATCATTTTATCTGCACTGCAAGAACTTCTGCAAGAACTTTCAAAGTTTCAGTCTGTGGTATGGTGTAATTAGATGCTGCATTCATCTGTATTTGTACCTTTTTTAGTCTTTCAGCAGCAGATCCAGAGCGAATGGCCTCCAGCATAGCCTCCCTGGCCATGGAAGGGTTCATGGGGGTGTTAGCACTTGGCTGTGCCACAGTGCTAGGCTTACCCTTGAGCAAGACAGGGGGAGGAGGTGGAGGTGCAACCATGGGTGCTGGTGGCAGGGGTGGTGGTGGTGGGATAAAGACAGTAGAAGTGGAAGTTATAGAAGGAGGGGCAGAATAGGAAGGGGGGTCTGCACTTCTCTCCTTCTCAGAAGCTGCCTTCCTGAATTTCTCAAGCTCAGCGCCAGCCTCAGATTTGGTCTGTAGAACACAAAGGAGTGAGACAATGGTAACTGTAGACATGTAAACATAGGCAGGAGGCCAGCTGCTCTCACATATATTCATTTGAACTCCCACTTATGGCCTAATGTGCACACGCACACACACACACACACACACACAAACAGAACCTCTATACTTCAAACCAAATTCTTCTGTGTTATAACCTTTCTTCCGTTCGTTATACTATACACATTCACATTTTTATGATTTTATCTAATTTATTTTTCAAACTCCAATGCACACAGAAATTTTGATTTTTTTAATCCACTTTTTTGAGCCTAATTTAGTCATGCAGCATTCCAGAGATTCCAGTTCTGGTAAGGAACCTCCAGAATAGAGCAGCACGGTTTCTGCCCCTTTCATTCCACATGGGTCCTTACATGACAGCAAACCGCAGTTCACAATCTTTTACAGAGGGATGGAAAAAGACACCCATGCTTGTGTAACTCGTTCATGCATGGCTATATGACCTGCTAACTAGTTAACACTGAGTTTCGAATTCACTTCTAAACATACTTTTTATGCTATGTAATTACAACATTTACATGTGTTTGTTCTTCCTCAAGTAAAACAATACTTAAAGCAGAGAGCCATGTTGTGGCCCTATGAAACTGTACTAAATGCTACTATTAGTTTGCCAATATTTTTGCAGTGACAATGCTACATATTAGCATTTTGCACAATGCTAATATATTAGCAGGGATGTTGTTTATTTTCACCATCTTCGCTGTAGTGGATTAGCAATGATTGATTTTTCTTATTCTGTGGTCAGGGTCACCACAGTGGAACATGGCCCACACCATGATTTGACAGGTTTTTACACCAGATGCCTGACACAATTTTGCACCAGGCTTGGGACTGGCACTGGGAGTGCACTGGCTTATGCAACCCCAGTGGCTAGGGTTTTGTAGACATTTTAGGGGTTTAGTGTCTTCAAGATTCAAGATAAAAAAAAAAGTGACTCTTCAAAAAATGGCCAGGAAGAGTCAGGTTGTGAACCACAGACCCTTGAGTAGATGGGCAACCAATCCCCCCACAGGTTATTAAAGACTACATTTGTTAAATAAGGCTTAAACAAAATACAGGTGAGGATAATGGGAATATCATTAGTTTTTCAGGAACTTGTTATATATTATTTCATAATGGCACAAGAGGAAAAGTCAGAGAAGCACTAAAGTTATTAGAATTCATCCTGTGGGAATCTTCACAATCAGCACATCCAATAGCTGTTAAGATTTTTCATCCTTATTAACATTCATCTTCTGGGGACCATCAAAGTCTGTACAATATTCCACAGCAAGTCATGCAATATTTAAGATATTGCCAGTTGGACCACTGTGGTTCACCACATAGCCAATCATGGCACACTAAAGCTCCACAGCTAGCTTTGTGTATCAAAGTACTGTTGATGTGTAAAAAGTAGGAACAAGGAGGTTGAAAGTGGGTGGAATACTCAACATTAAAATCAAACAAATAAATGGTTAGAGCTAGATTTTAACTGCCTACACTGATATTGACAGACACAAAGTAATATTAATAATAATAACATACTTTATTGATCCCCTTGGGAAATTGTTCTTGCTGCCAGACAGTACATGTTGGTGCTACAGTTGGGTTTCGGTGTCTTGTCCATTTAGCCAGGAAGAATCAGGAATCAAACCACTGGCCCTGGGGTTCATAGATTACTACTCTACCAACTGAACTACTGTCACTTCCCAAAATAGCTAAGAGAGCATTTTACCTTCCTCAGCCTCTCCATTTTGCTTTGGGTTCTAATGGCAGCCATAAGAGCAGACCTCTCATTCTGCTCCTCAACATAAGATGTTTTCATCATGCTGCTGGGACCAGACGTGGATATCTAACAATAAAATAAGAACACAAATATCAAAATCCCTGTTTGTACTACTGCCAGGACTGTCTATTCATGCACTGTACTATGTTTATCTTGATCTTACCTTCTTAAGCCCATCCCTGCCTCTGCCTGTCTGGATTGCCTCCATCAGGCTGCTGTGCAGAGAAGTCTCTTTCGCTAGTGGTCCACAGATCACTGTCCTGAATTTTTTAACTGGTCCAAACACTGTCACTGGCAGAGATCCACAGGTGGCAGGTGCCACACCAGTGTCAGACACCGTGACCGAGTGTAGAGGTTTCACATCAGGTGTTGCATGGGTGGCTGTCTGGGTCATGTCCTTGATATCCTGAAGATAAGATGAAAACTACTAAGTACACTCTAACATACAGTGATCAATTTTGCTGTAAAATATCATAGTATCATAGCCCATAACATGCAACATTTCTAATCCAGGTTTTTACTTACACTTGTCTGGCCCAGGGGTATGGTCTTTGGAGTTGTGGGTATTTTGGCAGATGACTGCAGATGACTGATTTGTGGAGGGGTGGGGCTTCTGGGTTGATTGTGTTTAATATAATCTCTGTCATTACTGGCAGTCATATTTATTTGGATGGGACCACTAGACTGCATGTGCTTGGCTGTTTCTGTTTCCAGTACATCAGAGGTTCCTTTAGTGGGTACAGCACAACTTCCTAAACCTTTCCTGTCCAGTCTCACTTCTCCAAAATCCCTCTGGCTATCTGACACATACTCTGGGTAGCTCACAGATCTCTTAGGCCCAGGTGGGTTTGGTTTAGAAGCACAATTAGTCTCCTTATTGTCTGATAAAGATGACTGGGAAGATTCCAGTGGAGTCACTTGCATGGACTGACCCAATCTCTGGGAGCTGATCGTATGTGTTTTTACAGATGCAGAGGAGTCAGAGATGTTAGAAATGGAGTTGAGTTTAACAGATGTCTTTTGGGCGCATTTAGTGATGGCGGATGCCACATAATGGCTTGAGGTCCGCCTGGATGGTTTGAGGAAGGACAGGTCTCTTTTAAAGTCTGGAAAGAGTGGAGGAGGAAGAGCAGGTTTATTACTTGGCGGCTGGAAGCTTTTGGACACTGAAAACGTACTCTCTATCTCTGTCTCCTCCTCCTTTGCAACTTGAATGTCTTTCACTGGTTCTTTAGTGTCTTCTTTAAGCATTTCTTCAGGCTGGGCTTTATCTGTTTTTATGTTGTCGGTGGTACTGGTCTTCAATGTAGTTTCCGAGATTGCAGTGGGAGTACTTTTCGGGCTATCCATGTTCTCCTTAACCTTGTCAATCAGACCTTTGCTGTTGGGTACAGCATTTTCTTGCCTCTCATTTGAGTTCCAAAAAGCTTTGGCTTTTCCAAGAAGCACAGACTCCTCCTTGCAATTAATTCCAGGCTTTAATGAGTCATCAGCTTTGTTAAGGGAGATACCCACTTTCACCATGTTTCCTTGATCATCAATCTTGATGGCACCTGCAGTTAGAGTGCCAGCTGGTTCTCCTGAAGAAGCATGCGTGACAGAGGGTTTTGGAGGGACCACAGTGAATGTCTTCATGCCGAAGCGTGATGTGACGCGTGTGATTTTACCATAAGAAGTGGAGTTGGAGCCAGAGTTATTTTGGAAAACTCTATGCATCTCTTCACCTCTTCCTGTAGACACTGCTCTCCGACTGGTTAGTGAAAGATCATGTTTCCTCTCTTGAAAAGAGTCAGTGTTACTTTTCATTGGATCAGGTCTGAGCTCTATGCTCTCGCTCTGTTTGTGCATGTCAACATTAGATTTCACGGCTGATGTTGTTCTTTGTTTATCCTCTTTCCCTCTGGTATCAGTGACAGTCAACTCTTTCATTTTTGTCTGTATAATCTTTTCTTCCTTTTTATCATGTGTAGCATTGTTTTCCATAGACTTCCTATGCTGCTCAGGTTGAGACAGCTGCTCAGTATCTTCACTACATCTTTTATTACTGTCAAAAGTTGTACAAGCATTATTGTTTTTGTTCTGAGAGTCCATACTGGGCTGGTGGCAAAAGCCTGGACCTGTGATGAGAAGAAGTAAGGAAATCTATTTAATGTACACATTTTATGTACCAGATTTTTAATTGGCATTAGACCTTTATTTTTGATGCCACCAATCTATAAAACAAGACACGGATAAGTAGATTATATTAGATATCAACAAAATCATCAAAAGCACAAAATTCTGCTTGTACTCTACCTTTGCTGCCAGCTGACTCAGTACCGGTAACTGACTTTGCCTCGTTTTCTCCAATGTCATGTTCATAGTCCCCCAATACGTCATCGATGGCTGTGACTGGCACATCTATGTCCACTACAGACACTGGCACCTCATTACTGTCTGTGGACATTGTATAGGGAGTCTTCTTCGCAGAGGCAATTTCTATGTGGTCTGGAAAAACTAAACAGATCAAATCAAGTTTATGTATACTCAATTTTCCCAAATCACAGATCATAGTGTTATACATGAAACTTTAGTACTTTGGGCACATTTTGATGTTATTAACACACTTCTCAAAAGTATGAAGTATGAGTATGAAGCAGTTGCTTTTTATTAAGTACAGTAGTTGTAGGATTGTTTTAGATATATAAGACACACCCATCTAGTGCTACAGTGGTATTATGAGAAGTTTAATAATTTACTGAACTAAAAAACATTCCTACGTTGACTGCATGTACTGTACAACTGGACTACCAGAACATCTTAATGTAGAAATATAAATTCCCATGATTTTTGGTGTGTTGCCTTACCTGCCAGTCCTGCTTCAATATCTGCCAAAGTCTCATGGAGCTGGGCTGTGAGGGGGTCATCTTCATAACTTTTTTTTAATCTGCTTGACTTAGCCTGTGGGCTGATGTCATTGTTCCTTAAGACAATAAATAAATAAATATGTGTCAAGAACATAACTGCACATATGCACAAATAAAAAGACAAACACAGCTTCCCATGATATCTGGACATGCAAAAAACAGATCAGAGCACAGGGGCAGGTACTAATCCTGTGACTCCAAGATTTTTAATAGCTACTTAACCAAACTGCTGTTATTAATCACTTACTGTGCTATGAAAAAATATTCAGTCCCCTATCAATTTCCAATCCTCTTGTGTGTACATTATACTACACTGTTTCAGATCTTCAAATAAGCTATTGAATGAATATACTTTATTTTCATGTCATACACCCAAAGAAACCCAGCCTGCATGGCTGACAAGACATAAGTCACATCACCTTCAGAGGAGAGGGAAAATAAAACACATTAATAAATCCGAAAACATAATGCAATGCACATACACGTGACCCAGACAAAATCAAAATCATTTAAACACACAATACTCTCATATGGTGATGGCAAGAAACTAACAAAAACTGAACTATGACAAAAGTTCTATATGTAAACAAATACTTAAATCTGCATTCATCTGTCTGTTCCCATCAACCATTTTCTGACAACGTTTACCTCTGAGCTCATGATAAAAAGGACAGTAAAACACAAAATGTATTTCATTCTCCACTTCGTCCAAATCATACATAAGGCACTTTCTATTCTCCCCTGGAACTGAGTGCAAATGTCTAGTTTCCAAGGCCAAAGGCAGGATACCAAATCTTAAGTGAGCATTCTGGTCAGGTCAAGGGTGACATGTTGCTCAGGATGATAACTTTGCCTCATAACACAGTATGTTCTCAGTTTTAGTTTATTCTGTATTTCTTCTGACCATTTTTCTTGACATTGTCTGAATAACAAGGACTTAAAATAAGTTACAGTTACGGGGAACTTATTTCTAAAAAATATAGTGTAAACCACACTTTGAGATTAACACCGCAATTTTTCTTGCCTAAGGATAATTATTATAACAATCCCAATAAAAAAAATCAGTTTAGTAAGTCTTTTTTATTTTATTTTAATAAACCTATTCCACAACCACGGCATGTCACCCTTTTGCCTCACCTCACACGGCTACCATCCCATATCACCACATACAGTTTTGAAAAGTACCAACCATAACATTAACAATATAACAAAGCTATCAAACTATAAATTTATATAAAGCATAAAAAGTGTAAGGGAAAGGACATTTGCTTGTTTCACACCAGGTGTCACAAACCACTCAGTTCTGTAGTGATTATTTTGCACACGTGCATCTGGTGCTAGATAGTGACCATATTATGCTTAATTAAGTGTTTACGTTTTATTCTGGGGATCGACTATGATTTTCAAGTGAAAAAATGAAAATACATGTTATAATGCCTTTTTATGCAACAATTCCTCTGGCCTTGAGACAGAAATGACTAGTTTGAGCTCTTCCCCACCCACTTTGCTCAGATTGGCCAGCTTGTGGAAGTTTTCCAAAACAGTATTTATCAACTCCACTGTTATGTTCACTGCTATTCTGATACTGTCTCAAAATACTGTAGAGAAAGTTGTCCAGTCCATAAAAACACAGGCTAAATAATATATTGTACATATTTGTCAAGCCTACTGCCCAAAAAATTACATGCAGTCAGCTAACAATATTACTGTTACTGTGTAACACAGAGTTACAACTCATAAAAACACAATAGATGATATTACTACTACTTTATTACAACTTAAAACGGCAGTGCCTTTGTGCGATATCTTACACACAGAACTTTGCTTCACATTAGTTATATATAAAAAATATAGTTTATTCTCTGATTGATTAGAGAATGGCTATAGGTCTACTACATAATTTTTATAGCTTTAGCTTCGTAAATTATGAGTACTGCATCACAGAGTAACAAAACAATTGACGGTATTTCATTAGCCATGTAATTAAATAGTCGATATAAAACAATATATACCGGCTCCACCCTCCTAGGTATAGTTGGAATAGCACTATCCTTCAACAACAAATTAGCTGAAAAAAACTCTTGCATACTCGAGCAGGCTGTGAAAACAGTTTGTGAAGTGCCATGAAGAGATAAAAACAAGTGACCCCTTTAAAGCTAAGACACTATCAAAATTTGATAAAACAAAAAAAAAGTTGCTCTCCCTACAAAGAATATATACAGTCAGGTTTCTAAGCAATGGAAGGAAGATTTTTTTTTTGAATATATCACCACACTGAATTTGAAATTAAACACTCATGAGGTGAGCAAAGTTAAAACTTTCAGCTTTAATTCAAGGGGTTTGACAAAAGTGTGGCAATAACCATTCAGGAATTACATTCATTTTCTCACACACACACAAACCTATTTTTGGGGGCTCATAAATAATGGAACAACCTACCATAATTACAAACATAAGGATTGGCTTCAATGCTTGGATGAAAATCCTTTGCAGTCAGTGACTGCCTGAAGTCTGAAACCAATGGACATGATCAAATGCTGAGTTCCTTCCCTTTACTCCCTTTACTTTTGTGGAATTCCGTGTTTGGTTTACTCCGGATGTAACAGAACCTCTCTCTTCCAAACAGTTCAGCTTTTGATTCATCAATCCATAGAATATTCTCTATCAAAGGTTTTGAGGGCAATCTAGTTGTTCTTTTGAGTTAGCAGTGGTTTTCACCTTGCTATCTTCCCATGGATGCCATTTCTACCCAGTGTCTTTACTGAAATGAGAGAAGCCTAGTTCCTTGGATGACTTGGACTTTTTTGGTTCTAGGGTGGGTGCAAATACTTTGTACCACAGGCCTGGTAGGTATTACATCACCTTTTAAATTATCATTTAAAATTTGTATTTTGTTTTCTCATTAGGAGGGGGTCAATTACTTTTTCAAAGCACTGTATTTGATGCTAGCACCCTTCTCTTTACTGTCTCAGAAATAGTGGAAAAGGTGAAGTGCAGTTCAGTAGTAGGAAAAAGAAAACAGACGTGTTAGTTAAATATTTTTTACTTGTACAGAGTTGAATTTTATTTTTATTGGAGCCTGTTGGCTTTGAAACATGTAGCTGCAAAGATATTATTACCACAGCTGAAACTTCCTTCACTGTCTTCATGGGTTCAGCAGATCATTCTCATGAGTTAGTGGTGCATTAGTCATAACAAATTGCAACAGGAAGGCCAAACCAAATAGAATTTGTCTTTTAAGAGACTTGGGCTGGTCCTCTTTTCCTCAACTATTCTGAGAAAACAAGGCTATAGTGCTTTCCTGGAATTCTGAGGAGCCAGCAGCATGAAGCCAGACCCTGAATTCATAAAGTTTCTCTGAGTGAGAGCATCAATCCAGAATCCCTGGTCTGGGCACATTACCATTCACATTTCACAACAACTTAAAATACAAAGTGGGGCAGTATTCATTTACCACAAAGACCTTTGAATAAAAGCCGAGAACCATAACTATGAAAGCCTAACACTGACAGCCGAGGGTGTAAGCTTTGGCTACAACTCAAGTATAACAATTGGAGAGAGCTGCTATTGGTTATTACTGCTAGCACAGGTAAAAACCTGATTTCTAAAGTTGGCTGAAACAGTGATGGTTCACTCTTCAGGTAAAATACAGGTGTGAAGCTATAGCTACTGGGAAAGGCATGAACTTAACTGATGACTGAACGTAATTGATTTAATGCAGGTTTTACTTATTAGTGGCTTAGGCTTGTTTAAACTGACAGCAAAGTGAATGGCACATGCATTATCTTCGCTGCCAGAGATAAATGAATGGGGAAGCATGATGCCAAATGAAAGAGTAAGATTGATACTGTGAGTAATTCATGTTCTTTTGGGGCCAATGCAGATGGCCTAGTGTGCCTCACCATCTTGAAAAAGGGTTTACTCATGAAAATGCAGTCTTCCACCATACCTGTATCTCCATTGCCAGGTGGTAGAACCCTTATCACTGTCACTGGAATTGTCCCGTACTGGTCCCAGCAGTCTCTCTCCTATGCCTCCGCTACTTCGATCCAAAGACAAACTTCCTTCTGGGGATGTGGGCTGTGTGTCAGATGGAGAGCTGACCACACCGGAGTCCTCACCCTCTGCCACGCCATCAGACGCAGCATAACACTGGTCAGGCAGGCTGCTGCTGCCTAGTGACAAACTTTCCCCCTCAGGTGTTTCAGTTTCTGGTTTCTGGCCAAAGGTTTTGGAGCGCTGCATGAAGTGGAGCCAGGCTGGTAAAAGACAGAGGGAGATCTAAGCATCAACAATGGGTATTATCACTACCCACTAAATCTGTTAACATAAATCAACCTTAACATCATTCAAAGAATTTCCAATGGCTCTTTGGTTGTTTTTTTTTTTTACATTTGTCAAAATTAGACCCCATACTCAGACCATGCACCAAAAATGTATTGATCTTGATTTATTTTTGTCAAATCCACAAACCTTAAATTACCTTTGATAAAAGGAAAGGTAATACTGAGAAAAACAACACAGCAAAGCAAAGGATGCAGAGTGATCATGATGCACAAGAGGATAAAACAGAAGAAGTATTTACATTAGTTTCAACATCCATTCGGACACCACAAACACAAACCAGAAAACACAAATATACAAACACAAGCCCAGAGCACAACTACTTGTGGCTTGATAACACAGTTTTAATGATGTGTGGGTGGATGTACTGTAAACAAAACCTTTTAATTAGATTTTTACAGTACAGTTTTAAGTTCCAGTGAAAGACAGTATTGTTTCATACCCTCTCATCTCTTTAGTACAGTCATGCTCTGGTCAGTCCTGTGGGTTTTGGAGAACTTATTTAGTCAGTCACTAATCTAAATGACTTGGCCAAGCGAGTAAAAACCAAGCACCATTTGTTAGTGTTTTAGTAGGTCAGCCCATATGCATAGCATTGGACACTTAGTCAACAGGAGATTCTGTAAAATTAATCACCTTATAAGTAATACCTAATGTATGTCTTTGGGCAAGCATTGTGCTCATATATGCATAGTAATTTATGCATGGCCTTGAGTGCATGTATGTGACAGTTTTGAGTCTGGTCCTAATGGTGTGGAGAGAACAGTCAGTTCCAGGAGATGTGGTGATGACTCACAGGGCTGTCCTCCCAGCTGCTTCCCAGCAACAGCTTAGTCATGCCAGTTGCAGCCACAATCAGCACACACGCATAGCAAGTGCATGTATACACACACAGACGTATCCTCTTATATGTAGAGTATATACAGTATGCGCATTACAAACACACAACTAAACATCCACACATAGTTCTCAAACCTCCAACTCAATCTGGTGCATGCTTTAGTTAAAGCCAAACAAAAAGTGTCTACATTTCCGAGCATCTCAATATGTTGACGTTACTCGTCAAAATCTAACCATGCCCAATTCATATCCAAACATCCTTTAATCTTGATTCAGTCTTCAGTTGTTTAATTGAAACATGTCTTTAAAACATACAATACATTCAGCTTTCAATAACAACACAGATTACCTTTAAGCTAGCAACCATTATCACAACTCTATTGTCTCAATGAGTACACATCTGCTGGGTATACATGTTATCAGAGTCTAAATTAATTGTTATTATCTCTATCTACAGTACTTGACTTATTCAATTTAGTGACACTACAACAGTTAATTGCACTGAACTGGATTCATATAGTACAAAACAAGACATATGATGAAAACAAGTCATAGTCACCATGCAAAGAATTATTTATTTTTTTACTTCTCCTAATATACTATATGTAATAATATACTGGTCAAAAGTTTTTGCGTTTGTCAGTCAAAAATCCCAATTATATAATTAATTTTGCTCTTAACCTGAGCCAATTAACACAGACTCTCTAAATATAAGACAAACTATAAAGCATTAATGCCACTATAAGCCCTCATAATAATAATAATAATAACAACAACAGTTTACACAAAATAAGTGTGCAGTAGTTCTTTTCTATGTGGTAGTGGACCATATAGCAGTACACTGCCACCTAAAACCAACATGTCTTAGACAGGCCACCCATTACATATTATTTCCAGAGGCAGCATGCATTCAGGTCTAAGGTTTCTAAAATAATTCACAACGCCACACACAAAGAGAGAAACATACACTATCCAGCTATTGATCTGCAGATATTACATCATAAAAAACTGTCTGATACTGTAGCTATCATATGGCCTTGCCTCATAGCTTCCTTCTACCATGTCACTCATAAATTACATTGTAACTGATACATCCAGGGTTTAAATCATTTGTCATTGTGTAGTCTTCTAACCACATTCTTCTTGTCCACTTATATCCCTTATCTCATGCATAATCATTGACAACCAGCATATCAATTTGAAAGGCAAAACCACAAAAAGGTATATACATACATTTGTAAAAAAGAACACAACAAGGCATTGATTTAAACATGAAATCGGAGAGCACAATTTGCTTTCACTTGCATCATCTTCTGTCCTCAACAGGCTCAAATCTGAACCATCACAAAGACAGACGCAGTGTCCTCTGCAAGTGCACTGTGACACCAAATGAAAGCAAGCATCAGAAATGATTAAAATTGTGATAGAAATGAGACTGTAACAACCAATACAAGAGTGCCGAAGAAACAGTAACATTTTTTAAAGAGTGACAGAAGATTGAGGTCCAGCAGAAATAAGAAGGATTGAGAAGAAGCAAAGGGAACTGATGAAAAAGGATTGTCAGATGAAGGAAGGGTCAAGCCAGAGAAAGACTTCAGGAGTGTTTGGAGCGCAGACGCACAGGCCCACAGCAGTACACTACAAACAAGGGTGTGGGGTAGGGAGGAAAGAAAAGAACATTGACTTAAGCTGAACAGAGCATGAGCACTGCACTTGGCAGGAATAACAATGAAAACAGCATCCAGATAAAGAACTAACATTAAAGAAACGAAATAAATGGGGGCATGAAAACAGTATTGTTCATACTATCTAACCAGGTCATGCGCATCTGGACACAGAAGGTGGCTTACATTAGGTTCAGTATCTCTTCCATTATACTGTACATCTTTCTCAGAGTATCCTCCCCTATATGTATGCATGTAACGTAAAAAGCACTGGTGTTGATTGGTGTTGACCAAAGTTCTGACCTCTTTGACCCAGAAAAATAACAGAGCTTGCAGGTTGACACTTAGATAGATAGATAGATAGATAGATAGATAGATAGATAGATAGATAGATAGATAGATAGATAGATAGATAGATAGATGTGATGCACCTTGACTTCACATAGACAGTACCACTTTAACAACTGCCTGGCTCGCTGATGGAGCCATGGGAAGCATGTGCGTACAGAGTGCAGTATTCACATACAAACACATTCACACTAACAGATTTGGCAGAAAAGTATAGTTGCAAAAATGCTAATTCTGGTTGGGACAAAGATGTAAAAGACATAAACCAGGAGAGCAGCTTCTAGAAAAGAAAGAAAAGACTGAAGAAAAGGCTGTTGTAGTCCATCTGGAACCTACACTGGGGAGCTGCATCTTCCAACTCCATGGGATTCTGTGGGGAGTTGCTTTCTGTGGGCTCAATGGGAGGACAGGATGGGGGAGGAGTAGATAGAGCAGGGGGTTGGAGAACCTGTGGTGGCTCCAGGGCTGGGGAACGAGGAGGTTTAGGTGGTGCTGGTTGATCAGTTGTTCCTGGAGGAGAAACAGCATGCAGGCAGGGCATGTAGTGGTAATTATGCTTAATTAAAAAATGGGGAATATGACACAAATAATGTACATTCAAACTTTTTGTGAAATACTGTAGTATGATCTTTTTTTTTTTTCTTCTAACATCTTGCCTATGTTTTTATGCTACACTTCTTTGAGACAGCCTGATGCTTGGATTTTCTGGTTATGAAGTTTGAGTTCCTATCTTGTAAAATCTTGAATAACAAGAAATGGGTGCCAGAAGCGGAAATGTTGTTTTATTTCTTGGCTGCACTCTTGGCTGAGAATGAGGCTTTCAGTATTTCTGTCTAATGTCCAACTTATAGCATATTCAATCAATAAAAAACACATATTAAGTACTGTACATCCAGTTTACGACTTTGAAACGTTGCCTGGATTTGCAAAATATGCAAAAGCATTCAAGAACTACTGCAGTATATATGCGAAAATATCCTTACTGTAATACTGGTGAGATACAGGAACCTAAATTTCCTTATGACGCTCATGATACCTCAGTGTCTCAGGCAGCATAGCCTGTCAATGGTCTACGTTATCTGATTACTCTGGTGTCAACAATATGACGGAACAAAAACACTGTGCAAAGCTGAGATGATAAACTACACAATCATAACCCTGACGGTGTCTGAACCACACAGACACAAAAGCAGGACTCTTGTGTGTCTGTCCTGGGACAGGTAAGAAGTCCTCCTTACCTATTCAATAAAACCCTATAATTACCCTGATGCTAATCTTGACAATTTTTCTCAGTTTGGTCTTTTTACAGTCCTATTACAGTTACTCTGTCCACACATAAACAAAGAGATACATAAGCACACACAGGCACTAGCCGCGCTGATGCCCAATCTGCTCCATAAAATATCAGTATGATTAACACAGACACAGTTTCAAAAACATCACATATGAAACAAAATATCAACCAGATTGTGTGGATGAAATTCAAAGCAGAAACACATTTCCATTTCACAGTGATCTCTCTGCTTCACCCTGAAGCTGCCTCGAAAAGAGAAGTTACACATTCTACATGTACATGTTTTTAATGTAACTATTTGGCAAATCTAAATAACATTCATTGTGTTCCCTGTTTTCAACCAAGCTCAAGCTATCGATTCAAACTGACATAAAAACTGACATGTCAGTGACTTCAAGAGAATACTTTGAAGTCACTACTTGAAGGCTAAATATCTAATACCAGGCACGAGGATAAGCAATGGTGTAAAACCAAGAAAAACTAGAGCAATGCTATTTAGTATTTTACTTTTACTTCAATGGTTTGCAGCTCTGCCTCTGTTTATTTAAAATTAGAGATATTTATCACAAACCTTCCTAAGGCAAGTTACATACAGTTTAACGTTTGACATACACATCAAGTTTGCTTAAATGAAAGGCTAAAGATACCCTATAAAAATTAAAGACTAAATTCAAATGAAAGACTAACTGAAACCTAATAAATTTACTGTGTACACTTCTGTCTCTGCCCATACATGAGGGCACCACCCTACACTATACACGGTGTAGTTGTCTAGGCCTAAAGTTTACACCTGCTATTCATTACATGACAATACTGTATGTACTCTTCATATATAACAAAGTCAGGCTGCAAAGAAAAATATCTTCCAGCCAATGTGAAAAGTTGATGTTGAGATTTCCTGCAGGACAAAAAGGCCCGTAAGAGAAAACGTGGCTTTGGAAACAACAGTATTTTAGTGCAGATATACACTTAGCGAATACTTTTTACTACACTGTAGAGGAGAACAGATGAAAACCAGAAAAGGGAGAGACTGCAAGCAAAAGAGAGCAGAGAAGCCATTGCTCTGTCAGGTCAGCGAGTAGCTATGCTTATAAATGTATTAATGATCCTTGTGCTGTGTATTCTATCCTGTCTAATGCACTAACCTCCTCATACTTCATCCTTTCTCTTGCTTTCATCTGCCTGTCCATCATCATCCTCTGTTTAACCCCCCCTTAGTTCCCTTGTTTCTACCCTGTCATCCTGCTGCCAAAATCTTCCCATGCTCCTTTCTCTGAACTTCATTCTGCTACTCTCACCTTTCTCATCCTTTTTCTGAGGTCTGTAACTCTCTCATCTCTGCCCCTGTCAGGCACGACAGCCCTCTACTGCAATCTCACTTTGCTGCAGAGAAAGATCTAGGTTATATAAAGATCAATATGAGGCCAGGGAAAGTTCAAGTAGATCCTGTTTAAATCTGTGATGGATCTGTCTGTCTTTGTATCTGCCAGCTTTTAAGGTTTGTGTGAGTGGATGCAAGCATTTGAGAGAGAGAGAGAGAGGAAGATAAGAAAAAAGAGAGAAAGATAAGAAGAATGCGAGAGACTGATAAACACGGGCAAGAGACAAGGACTGTATTGTTTCATGAGCCATGATGAAAACCAGCTCCACTAGTTCTTGTACTTCAGCCATGATGCACACAAACACACACACACACAGTCTTTCACCAGCTTATGTATGTCATTCTTGACAGTTTGGGTTTCAGGCACTGCTGTAGTGTGACAGCTGAGTTTTTGAGGGCAAACACTGAGAAACCTTTACAAGCAACTTCTGACTCACTTCTTTAACAACATTGTCAAGAGTTCAGTGAGTTCATTTCCTTTGATTAGTTTGTCTACTGTAATGTGAAAACATCAACTGGTTGAAATAAAAAATTAGTTCACATAACAGATGAAAAACAGAAAAACAAAGAATGATATATGGATGAAATACGACAACAGGTAGATCTCATTCCAGCTTTGCTGCCTGTGGTGCTGAGTCTGCTTTATAATTAAAAAACTTTTTGCCATCATTTGTGTTATATCTGTTGCTGTTTAAGAATATAAAATTGCACACTATTGGTGTCTCTGTTGTTAATTTGAGCCGTCTACTAGCTGAGTGATATAAGCTTGAAAAAATAGGATGCGCCATCACTACCTAATGTAAACACTTGCTAATTACAGTATAGTATTTTCAGAAAGCACCTATTTATAATAAAATATAAAAGATACATTTCAATTCCAATTTTTTTCTAAATTGGTTGAACTTAAACTGAAGTCTTGAAATGTTTCTTAAATGTGTGTTAGGTGCTGGATTTTGGTACATGCTGTGTTTTTTAACACAGCACAGCTTTTAAATATTTACCCATTGCGCTGTGTCTGTTGTTCTCAACTTCATCCAGTTTCAGGTTGAGGGCTGACTCGGTCTCTGACCTACAGCTACTGGATGAGGTTGCCTCTTGATCAAATTTGGCAGCCTTGCTGCTAGACTTTTCAGATTCCTCCATCCTGCTACTGGAGATTTTGACAGCAGGCTCCGACTCACTCGTGCTGCTGCTGGTGAGGGTGCTACAGTGGGAACCAGCCTGATCTAGGTCAGCATCTGAGTCGTCAAAGCTGTGGCTGAGTTCAGAGCTGGAATCATGGACAGCTAGACTGTCGATGGTGCTGCTGCTTGGGGTTGGGGAGCTGGCTGTTGGGGTGGTATGACTCACAGCTGGAGGTTGTACTGCACTTTTCAAAGAAACTGGATTTATTGTTTGTGTTACTAAGGTGGTAGAAGAAACTGTAACTGACTCTGCCACTTTGGTGCGGAAGGCAGGTGTATGTGTTTTAGTAGCATGGCTATCAGGAGTGGGAGCAGCAGAAGTTGAAGTGTCATCAGAACCAGGGGTGACAGAAGCTGGGGTAGGAGGAGGAGCTGGAGCCTTTCTTTTCCTCTGTTGGCTTTCTGAGCCAAGGCCAGTCTGATGGAAAATAAGTGAAAGACAAAAGAGAAGACAGTAGAAAATTAGTGAGCACCTTGTGAATGCGTGTGTGGTCTAACTATAAATCAGTCTGTAAATTCACTCTGCCAGGACTGAACTAGTTTACTACTGAGTAATTAAAACAAGTGAAGTTCTGGCAAGTCTTCAAATGCACCAGAGTGCCAACATTCTTTTTAAATTATCCTACAAGACATATAGCATCTAGCAGTGACACAACAAATCTGATGCAGTAGTACTATGATAGTACATATTGAAATGTGTATTTTACAGTAGTATATCTAAAAGTTATTAAAAGGGACAGCAACCATTATTCAAGAGCAACACTGTCTTACTGAATTACTTATGACTCTGAATCACTTCAGGAGATGAAATGACAGCCTAGTGACAGCCCAGTTATTTGCAAAGTGATGTAATTTCTTCAGTGTGTGCACACACAAAACAAAAACATGCAGAAACTCTTGTCTTGTTCAGTTCAAACATTATTATTGGCACGAACAACCTAAGTCACTTTGGCAAGAAGTCAATGAAGGGGAAAAAGTAAGGTGATATCAAGTGACTTTCAGCTCGAGACTGTCAAATCTGTCACAACATTAAATACTGTTTAATATGTTTCATGTGAAACTGTGAAAAGATAAAAAACTGTGAAAAGATAAAAAAACACAGACTGTGGAGCAGTGTGGTAGCTGAATGGTTACAGCACAAGCCATATAACCCTGATTTGAGACTGGCTGTGGACCTTTGTTGCAGCTCTTTCTCTCCCCTAATTTTCCTGTCTGCCACTTCACTAGTAACTGTCAAACAAAGGTTAAAATGCCAAAAAATATATATAAAAAAATGCAAAAAATGAGCATATATAAAAAATAAAGTTCTCAGTTTCACATGTGATGTTTTCTTTGTGTTAGGTTTTAAATCATTTGCAGATTATTGCATTCTCTTTTTATTTATATTTCACGCAGTGTGACAACTATTTTTGGAAACCCGAGTTGCAGTATTGATCAAGTGACAAATGGAAAATTATCTGTTTCCATTTTTGCCATCCTGTGCAAGTTGGTATCACTCTTTGCAAAGTCAAGAATTACAGTTTTTTCCAATTGCTAACACACTAAAATCTAATGCAAAGCGGAACTGCAAAAACTGACACTCAGTGAGCAAAATCTCTCCTCCCATTTGTAAAATTTGAAACACAAACCATGCCTTTGAACACAATTAGTAAGTAACTTGACATCTTTTGCATTAGAGTGGACACAGTTTCCTACAGAAAACACAGGGGTCTGACACAAAGACGCTTTTTGCCATTTCCAAACACAGCCATTCAAAAAACCACACCCATGCACCTATTACGTTAACACACACGTCACCTGGTCAAGCACCTAACTACATATTAATTAACTTGGCAATCAGAATGTGAGAACTATAAAACTCCACAGATTTACCAACACTAAGAAACAAAGGAAGCAGAAGGAAGAGAAGTGAGAAGTAGGGATTGACTGAGAGGTCATGAAATTCTAATGAAATTCATTAGTTGACCATGTTATTCTGTAAATCATGGATTGACAAGAGAGAGGCTGGACAGAGGGTTCAGCCCAACTTGAATCGATTTACTGTTGCCTTGACAACAGGTATGTAACCAAAAATACACCCACTCTGTATATATACAGTAATTCAAAGTATCTATGTATATTGTATATACAGTAGGCTAATACTTTGCAGTAGAAATGGCACATGCATTCTATATTTACAGTATTCATGTATGCGTTCTTTTCTTGTACAGTTCAACATAATATTCATCAGAAACATGAGAGGCTACATACCAATACATACAGTGCTGTTTTCTCTAAGAACTTAGAGACAAGTACAACTTGTTGGAAGGGGT
>JAUMHL010000009.1:16999492-17020738 GCA_032362345.1 Sandelia bainsii | reverse complement strand
GAATGCAGAGCTTCATTTTGCAGGATATGTGAGGTGTTTTGCTCTTTGGGTGAGGGGTTTTGTGAATTGTGCTAAATTATTTGCAAAAATTGGCCTTGTTGTCAAAATTGTGCTTAAGCAGTTGGAAAAAACTGTAATTGAAAAGCGGTATGGACAGGTTGAAACATAAGAGTCAATAAAGTCCTTATTTCTAGGAAATCCCAAATACTGCTGTTGTGTTTAACTTTTCTTGACTCTAAAAATCTACAGAGAACATGCCCAGAGAATGCAACATGAAATGTTGTATGATGCAACAGGGCAAGAAAAAGATCAGGCTAACTTGCCTTTCTGCGGACAAACCAGGTTCACACATTACTCAATAATTTGCCACATGTTGCAGTTCAATGGGCATAAATCCAAATGGTTGCTTTGACTTCCTTGGTCTCTGGCTTCTCTCCATCTCTGTGATTAATGCATACATGAATACAGACACACCAGAGGCTATGGGCCAAAGTTGAGGCTGAAATGGAAGACTGATTTGACTATGAAAAAGGATGTATATGTGTGTATGAAATGGGTGGATATCCATGTGTGCAAATATGTTTATGTGTGTGCTGAAGAGAATGAAACATAAGACTGCTGTTATGGAGTTATTGACGCCATGACTAGGAACACAGCATATAGTTAAGACTGTCAGAGACAGAAGCCACGACTCTCTACTATACCACATTCAAGGGTGTGTAATATGATTATATACACAATCTGTGTTTGGTTTACTGATTTTCTATGTGCAGTCGTTATGTTAGCAAGAGATCTTTTCAGTGTTTGAGAACTTTCTTCAACTTGTGTCATGATATCACAAACAAACCAAATGACTGAATGAAATAATCTTGAGGCAATTCTCAGTTTGAGTACTGACGCTGTAAGTACAGTCAAGTATAATCAAGTAGTCTTAAGAAAGACTCCATAAGTACACTATACACTCAAATCAGAAGCAGAAACAATGTTAAATAAGACTAATGCAAAATATAAAGGAATTAGTTATATTGCTATTTAATAATTAAATATGGTGGAATGATAAAATTAAGAATTGTCAATATGCAGGGAAGCTGAAACCATTTTTCAATTTGGAATTAATAGTATTTAGGATGAACAACTAGATCTTTAAGTGTTTCATTATCATAGCAGCCAAATTCATGGATCATGGATCATGGATCACGAATCATGATCATGGATCATATTTGAGATGTATTAAATATCTATGAAGGCCCAATCAGACTTAAGACTTAAGATCACTGTTTATCTTAGCACACTAACACAATAAGAAACATAATCAACAAGTCACCAGACGTCTATTTAGTTCCGAAGGTTAAGTCAGGATGTGGGAAAGTCATAATCCACCATCTGATTATGTGACTTCCTTGTTTCCATATCAGTGTGATTTTGTTTGTTTATACAGTAACATTACTAACAAGAACACAATAGAGAACTTGATTAAAGCCCTTCAAAGCTTTCCAGTTCTCTACAGTGTTTTTGTCTCAAAAAAGCTGTTTGGACTGGTTAAATCTGGAAGAAGAAAGCTCTGCAGTAAAAATGATTGGTAGTTTATTTTTTTGTTATGCTGTCTAAAATCTAAAAACAACTAAACGGTGGTTTAGAAGATTAAACAAATAAATCACTCACATTTTTATGTCAATTTAACATATAACCAAAGTCTCCCACACTAATTACAGCTGGTCAGGCGCACATCCTGAACAAGCTGTTATAATTCATCAATATGCTACTTTCATGTTTTCTTCAGTTTTGTATGGGCTCTGACTAAAGAACAATTGACAAACAACAAAACATATTTGTTCATAGGCATATTTTTATGGGAATGTGCCTTTACACAAAAGTGCCTACGAGGCCATGCCAGGACAGTCTGGTGAGATCCTTAAATTTTCCACTCAATGGTTAGGGTTAGAGGTGAAGGGCCCCATGTTGCAGCATGTCAGACAGGGCCACCCATGAAGGCTCCAACCTGGTTGTGTGACCATTCATCAGTTGTTTTGAAGGACTCTTGATGGGAGAAAGTCTTTGTAACAGGGCAACATTACAACACTAATATGGAATGTGAAATGGAGTATGTGTACGTACACTGTATGTCTGTGCCTGTGCATTTCAGCATGCATGAGTACATTCAGACAGTATATGCATGTGAGTGCAGATTAATGTGTATGGATACACATCAGACAGAGAGAGAGAAAACTTAATTGATGTGTTAGGGTAACTATGTGACGTTATGATAAACGCCTGGGTGTGCATGATGAAATGATTTTTGCTTAACAATTTGCGTGAGGAGAGGGGGGTGTAGAAGAAGCTAGCAAGTGGTAAGGAGACAAATGGCTGACCCACTTCCTTTGTTGTGTGCTTTGTCCTACTAACCCATTGAATTTTACTGTTTTCTTGACCTTTTCCCTACATTTACAGTGCAGCAGGTTCTGGGTCAAGGGATGGCAGAATCAGAGCAGTAGTAGTTCTTGCAGTAACAAAGTGAATAATTTGTCTACTTCTACAATAAAAAATGAAATCCATAGCTGATAAAATCAAATTAGGATATATTTAATATAATTCTGCAATTTAAAGTGTCTTGAGATGATGTTTGTTGTGATTTGGCACTATATAAATAAACTGAATAGAAATAGAATTCACTTCATTGGCTCCCTTCACCAATCTGAGCCTCTTGGTATAGAGACCTGACAATATGTTGTCAGATTCTCAGATTGGGAAGGATGGAATAACCTGTGATTGGGATGTCTGGGATTGCTATTGCACACTTTATATTTGCACAAAAAAAGACGTAATTGGAGCAACAACAGGTTTTTGAGAGTATAATAAAACTACAGACACTTCCTTATCACCGTGTATCTGCATTATGTTAACTTTGAAGGTAAGATAAGTAACAAAATATTACATTATGCCATGCATATATCAAGGAGTATTCTCTAATTACAGTCATAACCTCAATAACATTGCAATGCACTTAATTTGTTTATTTGCAACAGTTTTGATGGGAATGGCTTGAGGCTGACAAATATATAGATTTTCTTTCTTTATTTGCCCCATCTGTGACTGGTTCTATACATAAAATGTTTTGAAAGCGCAAACAGATCTTGTTCTACTTAGGTCACGTAACAAAGTGGCATTTTCCTCTATTTCAGGCCCTCTGCTCATACTTTTACTGTCTTCAAGGTCAGGGCATAATAGAAAGCTTATAGTGCCTACCAAGAGTTCCAGGCAGACATATAGTACACAAAATATCATGTAGATCATGCACTTAATGTAACACAAAAAGAAACAAATGTACTCAGCCTAATAATATTCAGTGCTGGTCTAAACATTGGTTTACATGTCAACCAGCAACAGTGAACACAACAGTTGTGTGTGTGACTTGTGACTTGCAAGCGTGTGCCAAAGTTTCTGGCTGTTCTGTATCCTCTTTTCACCACGCACATTTGATTGCTCACAAGCCTACTACACAGGCGACAATGTTAGTATAAATCACAGCATCACTTATAAACACGCTAAATTTAAACCTACAGCTACCGCTACTGCTGTTTATGAGGATGTAAATGACTCCTTTATGTTTTCTAATTCACAATACATTTACCCTGAAAATGTTGTGTGCATATTCAGACTAAGATCAGAACATAAAATGTATAATGCAATATTATGTCTGTCTGTCAATGACATCAAGGCTTTCTTGGAGACATATGTAAAAGCCCTACAAGAGCACCTGCTGTTTTCAGCTATAGCACAAATTAACATAAACAGCAGCTCTAAAGGAAGGACGAAGTGATGAGGAT
This sequence comes from Sandelia bainsii, assembly GCA_032362345.1. Lineage (NCBI taxonomy): Eukaryota > Metazoa > Chordata > Actinopteri > Anabantiformes > Anabantidae > Sandelia > Sandelia bainsii. The sequence continues at coordinate 17,016,914 of JAUMHL010000009.1, read as the reverse complement.
GACAGATGGACAGAGGAAGGGCTGCTTGTTTTCTCTGAAAGCAGACGCCCTGATTTCTTTGCTGTGAACTGATTCTGAAAAAAATATCTGGGGGAATGCAGTAGAGGCATGGGAAAAATAGGTAAACATCCTTTTTTACATCCTCCCAAACTTCTATTCACATATCAGACAAAGGAACACCCAGGTTATCTTCTTTTTTGTCTTTTTTTTTAACTTCTACGTTCCCTTGTTTTGGCCTCTTGTTCCCTCACAGATTCTTATCTGACTGAGAGTAAGCCTATCCAACCACAAATACCACAGGGACTAACAGTGATGAAACCTGATAGCAGTATGACCAACCTTTTTTGTTTATGTTAAGTGGAGGTTGTATTAATTGGGTAAAGCTGTGACCAGTGAGCAAACAAAAAAGGAGACAAAACAGAGGGTGTGCAGCAAAAGAAAAGGTGATATTCAGAGAACAAAAATGATAAAGAAAAAAAACATGAATAGCAAAACAAAGACGAAAAGCAGAAGCAAAGAAATAAAGAACAAAATCTCTCACAGAAACCCTGCATTTCCCAGGACCCTACATTACCAAACACTAACACAGTAGTCACTTGTGTTTTGTTGATTGAACCTGACCTGTGTATTAGAGCACATTAAAGTTAGCTACTGTTATAGACAATTGCCAGATGGACAACTGTGAAAAACAAGCCACCCTGCTGCCAAGTCTCTATTTTTGCAGAGTGGCAGATCATCAGCAGGAAAAACTTAACCAGCTTGATCAATCAAGAAGCCACACAAGCAAAAGCAGCCACCATGCACAAAAGCTTTTTTCATTCCATACAGAAAACTGTGAAGACGTTAAACACATGCATAATTGCGTAGATACAACGTCCACACGTGTCAAGACATGCCTCCCATATACAAAAACGTGTAGTTTGGAACAAACCGAAAACATACTGTAAAGATACAAAACCTATACTTCTATCCCTCACATTACTCCAGCATTGCAAACTGTCATAATTAACATCTGATGTACTATCATATCAATATCATCAGAGCTCTCCTAGGCAAGTCTTTGTCAGATCTGACAACTATTAAACCCAAGAAACTGAATCTCACACGGTTTCTAGCATTGTTTGTGTTCTTCCAACTGCAAGACAGCCATTCAATTTTAATTTCCACATCAGGGTTCACTTCAGGGTGAACAGGGTTCAAAAAAGAAATGTGACTCATGGCTTCCTCCAAATGTCTTTCCAAATGTTAGCCTTCTCTTGTCTTAATTTCAACACAAATGTGTGTTGATATGAAATAAGGTGCAGTGAATTTGCAAGAAAACCTCAAAGTCTATATCTGACTGTATGTAATCGATAGAAAAATATTTAGAACTTACAGCCTGCCTACTGCTGCTGATCTTACTATTTCTTCACCTTGTGCTCCTTAATGCTGCTTGTTTTCCACAAACTTTCACCCTGATGTGTTGCTAAATACATGCCAACCAGAATTCATGCTGTACTACATTCCAGAAATATGAGCCCAAAGCTTATACATTGTTAATGTTACACAAGCCAAATACACAACCAAGCCCTTCAAAGACCTGATGTTACCTTACTTTGACTTTCTGTCTCTCTCTATGTCCCTGTAAGTCACCCCGTGTGCTCTTTATCCTCTCTCTTATTCTCTGCTTCACTTGTTCTGTTTTTATCTTTCACTCCTTTTTCACATGGAGCAACACATGGGCACTTACAAGTGCACTTACTCAAGAAGCACCTTCTGTTGATGAGCAGTGAAGCAGAAAGCTCAGAATTTAACTCTTTTTTAAACTCTTTTATGACAAGATGCAATGTAGACATGTCTTCCTTTCCAAATAACAACAACAGATTGCCTATGACTGCTGTAAAACCCCCTGTGTTTCCTTGAACTCTGCTACAAAACAGAATTTAATTCAGCGCTGCTCTCATAAAGACAGACCCACATTGTTGATTTTTTAGGCTGAATAAACAAAACTGCAAACTTCTAAAGACTCCTTGATGACTCCAACATCTCATTTTACTCAAAGATGACTTTACATTCTTCCTGGAATACTGTGTCATCTGTTTTTAGTACCCTTGCTATTTCGCCATTCTCACTGCTGTATATAGCAACCTGTTCCTCAGACACCGAAGGTCACTGATCTACTTTCATTTCTGTAAATTAATAATCTTAAAGATTTTATAAGGGCAGACTTGAAGAAAAAAGAATGCTCTGCTTTGAATAATTTATGTCTGATATTGTTTAAAATAAAAAAATAAAAAAAAATAAAATAAAATACGTGGTTAGAAATTCTTAAAATAACATCTTATTTAATTGGAAAACCCAATATTTTTCATTTCAAAAGCCTTAAAACTGGAAACTACTATTACATTGCCTTAATTGTGTCTCGAGCACAACCTTAAATTTTCCAAATGACAGTTGTGTAAGTTTCCTATCATGTCTGCTGGCCCACACCCTGAACTCCGATAGAAATGTTTGATTTGTAGGAGATGGAACATCCCTGTAGTGTCAAACTAGGCTACATCTTTCTGTACAAACATCCAAGACAAATAAAATTGATCGATATATTTTTTGGAACACAGTTTAAACACAGATGTTAAAAAGATGTTCCCATTTCAACACCCTAACATTAACCGCTATTGTTGTAAAAATTGTATTAGTACAGAGCACACAACACAATTCTATACAATAGTCATTCAAAACATCCATCCAAGAAACTACATCAGCCAAGTTTATCTTATGGTTATGCTTCACATATTTAGCTTATGCAGACCACTTTCAACAAGTACTTATTATTTGTTATTACTTATTATTAGTATTTCATATTATATGAATTCAGTGTCATAAGCATTAGAAAAAATCAAAGCAAAAACTGCATAGGATATGTTACATACACATTGTAGCAAAAATTCCAGTAATTTTATGATGGATGTTTGTGATACAATTAGAAAGCATAAATATTTGTCTTCATGTCACTTTCCCCGAAAAATGAGGTTTCAATTTCACAAATATTTCCAAAGTCAACTATAAAGAAATCCTGGCCCCACTAGTTTTGTCAGTGATGTTAATCTAACTATATTGCACAATGATTCAAATGACCACCCTTAGTGATCTCTGCCTTCGAAGTCTATTTGAAGCATTTTGCTTCGTTATAACAATCTTGTCATCCTTATAGCTTATATTACTATGTCAGTGTTCATTACTGTGTCTTATAAGTCACAATTAGTTGACCACCTTAGCTTGTTCAAAGCAGAGGGAGGTCCATAATGAGCATAGCCATCATAGGAAGCTGTCCTCAGATGACCTGCTATGATGTGCCTAATTCTCCTACCTCAAACACACACATAAGACTGGGTAACTGTAATCAAGTGTTTTTAGTGCGTGACAAGTCTAAGTTAGCAAAATCCAACAAACATAAAAACTACAACAAAAACAAACTGCTCATTTAATGATCAATTGTGCGCGAGTTCTGCCAGCGGGCTGGCCCACTTCCAGCCCATCCCTTGTTGACAAACCTGTATCTGAACTAGTATAGCTAAAAAGTATAGCGTGACATCTGTTTTCCCTGGAGCTTGAACTTTTTGAAGTGTGTGTTGCCCTACTGACAAGTAAAGTTTGTCAGTTTTTTTCTAGTGTAGCTTACTACCACCTCCAGCAACCAAAATATTTCAGGTAAATGTGAAAGTACAACTTGGATTGTGTTTGATTTGACATGTAGAGTTGTTTCACAAATCTAAGTCATGCAGAGCACTTTAATGCCAATGCCCCTGAGAAACCTTCCTGATAAGACCTGGCTGCTATGACACTCTTTACTGTCAAGAAACCAAATCCGTTTTAATCACATTCACACCACAAGTTTGCTGTTAATCTTTGAACGCCTCTGTTCAAAGATTGTGTCCTCAAATGACACTGGGACATCACTTTTGCCCTGAGTATCAACCCATGAATCAATCATGTAAATTTGCATCTATTCATTCATCAATCAATATGTTGTCCACCTGTAAGTTTTGAAAAGCGTGTTAAACCAACATATATGTTAAACTTTAAACAGAATTTGTACAATTTTGTTATTACTATATATGATATTTTTTGCATGTTTACAAAGCTGCCTGTTCTCAATCCCTGCTCAACAAGCAATGAAGTAAACAATAACGCAATATAACCCTGCAATGTGTGCAAGTGAATGAATATACATGCTTTGTGTTCAGACACAAAAACTTGGTAACAGTTCAGAGAATGCAAAAGAGCGAGATGGAGAAATCTATTATTAGACCAGTCATCATGTCCTTAAATAACCTTCCCAACTCCTGCGCTACTTAGCTGCCCCTGTGACCCAGTGGTGTCTCAGTATTTCAGCTCCTGTGTCTGTCATAACTCTTAATTTGACAGGTGCACACATAAATTACCATCTCCCTTTGCAAATCAATTATGACCCTTCTGCTTTGTGGATTTATGTCATTGCGGCCCATCTTTCTTGCTTAACCTGTTGACAGCATCTTCAGTAACTTTTCATCACATATTTCTCAGAAATGTTTCCCAATCTTCCATGCCCAGTTCAGTTTAGTTAATTAAGCTGAAGATGATAACACCATTTTACATGCCATCCTAAGAACAAGGTTTCCTCTCAATAACAAACAAAACCTATTATCAGAGGGGGGGGGATGTTGGTTGCTAAACAACATTTCCCAGCATGCTGCCATAACACTGTAATGAGACTACAGGGATCTGTTCCTCTGACATAGACAATACAGGTCACTAGGACCTTGAGGCGCTGAATCTCAGGCAAAAATACCCTAAGGAAAGGTTGTTTCCAGTTAGTGATATGCTACGTTTCTCTTTTATCCCCTTACCTGAGAGCCCTCAAAACTAGTTTGTCCCATCATGGGTGTCAGGGCTCCAGGTGGTGCTGGGGCCCTCCTCTTCTTGGTCTCAGCCTTAGGCGACATCCTGGGTATGTTCATGACTGACTGAGACTGGCCCAAGGTGCTGGGCCGATCTTCTACGCTGGGGATTCCAGACACTGTGGACAGCCCCTGTGGATAACATAAAACATAAAGGGGGGTCAAGTTCAAAGTTGACCTTATGTTATCATCTGTGCTCTTCCAAAATTGTTATGTACTAATTTTGAAGGTGAAACTTTTCAACAGCAATGAAGAATATCCAAATCACAAATGCAATCAAATTTTCTGAAGGTATAGTTCATCCTTTAGTCACAATTATTACATTTACTCACCCAAGTTAAAAGTACAACCACATTTTCAAAGGCTGACTGCTCCTGACTAAAGCACTGGAGCAAAAAATGGTTTTCAGTATCTGATCAAAGAGTGTCCAACATGCTTCTGAAAATCCGAACCTCCCCGTGGCTCAGCTTGGTACAGAGTCTTGGCACAACAGGGGAACCAACCCACCCCCCACCCCTATGATTTAAGAAAAGAAAAGTGTTTAAAAGCCGATTAATTGATGCATTCAGACAATGCCTGGATACAGCATAAAAGCAGAGCAAAAAGGAACATAAAGTTCACTTCATTAGAATTAATTGGACCCAAGGTTAGAACATCTCACAGTGGGGAGGAATAGTGAAAAGAGAACAAGGAAAAGCACTTCTGAAAAAAAAGCCTTGAAGAGATTCCAGTAGGCATGCTCACAGTTTTTTTCACATTCAGAAAAAAACATTAAAATATTAAAAACTGTTATTTAGATTCTTACAGTATGCAAAATGATATTTAATTGGCTGCTCTTATCAAGTTAAAGAGACAGAAGAGTAATAAGAGAGAGAGCAATGAATTGGACTGTTTTTTATATTGTGGAGCATGATCCACGATGTGTGCTTTAGTTAGTTAGAACCGAATCTTATAATCCTAGTCTGTGATTCAAAAAAACACAAACACAACAGAAACACAGTGCTGAGAAACACAATCAATATTGAACACCCAAACTTACTGTAGAGAAAAGAGCCAACAAAAATCTTTACTGTTGGTTTAACCATTGTTTACTGTGCTGTATGAACGGGTTAAGGGGGAGGCAGAGTAGAGAGAAGATAGAGGTTGACAGAACAAAAAGGAAACACTGAAAGTGAAGGCGTGATGTGATTTCCATTTTAAAAAAGGAAGATGGTTAAAAACAGAAAATCTACATGAACTCCGTCTGACCTTTTCACCTGCTCTATTCTACCCATTCCCCTTGGTAAATAATCAGGAATCATCAAGAGAAGAAAACAGTAGCAAATGTACTTCGGCACTTGGCAAGAATCCAAGCTCACAGTGCGTTTATAATTACAAAGTGTAAAACTTAAAAGGAACACATTGAGCCTCTGCATATCCTTCGTTACTATATCTCTAGTGAATGCCTTTCAGTACTTGAAGGACTAATCCCACTACAAACCACACACACAAATACTGTATGAAAATGATGACGATCTTTAATCTCAGTCACACAATTTCCGTCTGGGATTAATAAAGTTTTTTAATCTTGAAATATGACACAATCTCTGACCACAGCATGCATCACTGCTGGCTGGGCATAGCTGGGTGTAGTCAAAAGTGTGCCCTTCTGTAATCATACCCTGCATGAGCAACTGTGATATCATGGTGTACTCTTCTACATCACTGCAAAGTCAACAAGTAAACCAAAAAGTCAAAAATAGAATTTTCATCACTACGCGTGCATATAGAAATAAAGTAATCAAGCTGAGAATTAGGGGGTGGCACGGTGGTGTAGCTAGAAGGACCTGGGTTCAATCACCGGGTCGGCCGGGTGCCTTTCTGTGTGGAGTTTGCATGTTCTCCACGTGTCTGCGTGGGTTCTCTCCAGGTACTCCAGCTTCCTCCCACCATCCCAAAGACATGCATGTTAGGTTAATTGGTGACTGTGTGTGTGCATGGTTGTTTGTCTCTATGTGTTGGCCCACGATGGATTGGCAACCTGTCCAGGGTGTACCCCGCCTCTCACCCGATGACAGCTGGGATAGGCTGGGACCCTTACGAGGACAAGCCGTTAGGAAAATGGATGGATGGAAGCTGAGTATTAGCACAAGACTCAAAGGCAAACCACTCTGCTCCTCCTACCATTCTCTCTTTTTCCATGTCATATAGGCTATATTAGTTGATGCAGGGATCAAGAGCTTGCCAGTCTCTGAGCCAGACATAGTGATTTCTTCCAGTGGCTAAGACTAAATTGACACCTTAGTGCGAGACAAGCAGCAGACCAGACCACATACAAATTTTGACTGATAACCGTGAATTCCCACTTCCCCACTTCTCTGGCTTTCTCTGAGTGGTTAAAAGGGCAAGGCTCACTCAAAAACTTTAAAAAGGAATATCTCTGCACTGCCATAAGGCTGTTCAATGAGTCTGGGTCACATAACCTTTTAACAATGAAAATATTCTAAAAGAAAGTTACATAATGAATCTTTAACATTTAACTTACTTGTTAAACACAGGCAGATTAAAAGTACTACAATGGCTGATGCACAGTTCACCAGCTTACATAAAATGTTTTCCCAGCTGAGATTTACGTAGTGTTGGATCTTGCACCAAAAATGTTTTTTTAACTGAGTACATATTAAATGTGATAACATCATCTTTAGCATCATGCAATATAAAGTTACTTGGAATGCATCTTCACCTGTGCTTTCCAAAGATAAACACTAGATAACAAGCAGTTTCTTTATTTTTTTATTTACAATCATGACTGTTAATGGGCATATTGATAAAAATGAGGTACATGAGGAGCGTAAATGATTTCAGGCTTGTGAGACAGCAAAATTGTTGCCTCTGTAACTATATTTTTTATTACTGATTAGGAGGTTGAGACTGAGAGGATGCTTCCTAAGCGAATAAAGTTGATAACAGTTTTATTCCTCTGCCTAAAAATGGAAGCAATTTCATAGCAGGATATTAGTTAGGGTCCATCTGTTAACATAACTAGTGGTCTTCAGAATTGCCCTTTAACATGATGCTCTCTGGTAAGTGGACCACACACACACACACACAAACACACATTAGTTTAGCCCCTAATGAACAATTAGAGATAAGAGGCTGTGCTTTTAGTGCTAATGTAGCCAAGGTAGAGTAATCTGATGCCTTCTGGCTGATAACACTATGTGTCTATACGTGTGTGTGTTGGCTTGTGTGCACAAATGGTTGTGTGTGGTCTCATCCTTGGCTGAAGAACAATCATATCAAAGAGAGAAAGTCCACCTGCATCAAAGCCCCACTGGAAAGGGAGAAATTGCTGAGATAGCCGTATGAAAAATATAAATATGTAATACAATATGCCACTGTCTTACATAAATAAACTTCAAAACATTAACATCAAAGTACCACATTCATTGGTATTATTTATTTAGAAACCAAAGGAATATAGTGAAAATATAATGGGAAAATGTGTGTTTAGAATAATCTGATAAAGACATGGAGAAGAACACAAAGAATAAGACCACCAACACATCTGACACCTTGCAGAAGAAGACGATAGTGCAGCCAATGAGTCAACAACACAAAGACCAAAGACATAAATTGTGGAGGAGTCAACCTAGAGGCTTTGTGCTTGATGAGACAGTAAAGTGAACCAGAGTCAGCCAGGCAGTGTTTTTCCAGCTAACACAATCAAATGCCATATTGATCGTAGGTGAGCCACAGATGGCTATTGCTGAACTGAGGTTCATGGCTTCAATATCCAATTAACATGATTAAGTTATGGATATAACTGGTAAATGGTTGCTTAATGCACCATCTCATTCACTTCTGCTTTTACGTGGATATACACTACAGACATTGGAGCGGTTACAAGCAGATTTATCTTCTGAGTGGTTTTATGATGAAAAATCCAACTTTCTTTTAAGGATGATTAAGAACTGTTAAAATCTCTACACCTACTAACCCACTTTATGAGGTTCAAGGTAAACTGGTCAACACCAGTTAAGCTGCTGTGTGTCTGAATCCTACTGGGACTAAGATTACAAACTTTACACTTTGTCATTCATAATGACTTTAGAATAAAGACCATATATATAATACTATTCCCACTAGTCATTTTTTATTTGGTCCTTGTTTCTAGGAGAGAAAAGTTAGTAATTCTCCTTGGATCTGTGATGTGAAGAACCCAAGACTCCAAACTAACCTTCTAGAGACAGTTGCTGCCCTCTGTAGGACACAGGCACACATGACCACAGCTGAAAAATCAATGGTATATGTGCAACAAAGTTAAATTATGTGAAGGGCTTAAAAGAAAAAGCCCTAAATACTAACCTGTGTTCACACCTAGCACATACGCAATGTAAACCACTGAACCATATGATGAAATCTAATATTACTGAACTCCAACAAGTACTACCTTGGTTTGTCCAGTTTTCTACTGGTAATGCTTGTAGGTTATGCTGTTGTTACTGTTTTACTATTATACACTGTACAAGTGTTTCTTTTATTCTACCCTCCTGTATGATATGACTGGAATGCTTCAGACATGAGTTAATGATGTGAGATCACAATAAAACAAATCCCAATTTAATATTGTTTATCGCTTCTGGACATTTTTTGATGTGTTAATTATACTTACATTGGATTGTGTGCTTGTATTTTGGATTACTTTATCATCAGAGTCATCCATGTCCATAGATGTGGTCTCTGTCTGTAAATGGAGGGCATAGCTAACATGCAGCATTCAGTTGTTCAGCCATGCATTTAGCATGCCTTATTTATAAGCGTACTTAAATGGCATGCACCACTCAAGGTTAGTTTGTAAATGATTACATAATCTCATATTTCACATGGCACTTGTGCAATAAGTCATAGGTGAACTTTGTGGACAGTTATGATGGCATTACTCTTACTCTTCATTCAATAATTCCAAAGTAAAATTGGGAATATATAATTAATATAAACTTTTCTAATAAAAAATAACTACACTGCTAAAACTGAAATTATTAATTATTTTAATATTATCTTGCAAGAATCTATTTGCACTTCTAGTATGAATACAACATATTGCCAAAAAGCAGTGACAGCAATCTGGAGTCTTACCTTGGATTTCCTTCCGCTGAACTGGAAGATACTGAGTAGCCCTTTTTTCTCAGGTCTCCCTAAAGCTGTAGTACTGGAGCGAATGGAGTCTACGCGAAGATAAAAAGAGCAGGAGGAAGGGAGGAGAACTTCAGAGACACATGATTAGCAGTTTGTTTGATGAAGGCAATTTAGTTTGAAATCCAGTATTGTTTTTATTGTTAATGCTCATTTTATAAAATTTGGAACAAATAGATACTTAACCTGTATTCATTAACAAATAACTGAATAGAATGAACTACCATTTTTTCTCAGCAGAGGGCATTATATGTTTATTATTCTCAAGGTCCACTTCTACAATGTCTACAAAGCAGGAAGTAACAGTGTGTCATAGATAACAGTTTTGGCTTCAGGATAGATAGGGAAGGTAAAAAAGCTATACTACTGGGTTTTGTTGATGAAAGTGAAGTTAGTAATAAATCATCCCAAAATTATTGACAATATTAATAGAATTATTAAAAATGACAATGACATCAAAACAACAAAGACAAGTGACTACCAAGAAAACATACATGTTCAACTCAATCAAAGATCAGGGTTAATGAGCAAGCGGCAGTATTTTGGGTTAAACAGTTATATGGATATGGTTGGAATCTGAAACACTAAGACAGACAACAGTTATGACTAATACCTGAGTAGTTAAGAACAGGGGCAGAAGCCATTTTAGGCTGGAGAACTGGAAAACATGATAAAGTTTAAAATCACATTTAGTCAAACATGGATAATTGACCTGTTTATTAATTTGTTACCTAATTAATATGTATATTGTATGTGCACTTTTTTAGCACTAGTAGAACTGCACTTTCCATTCTGACCAATCATGACACAAAGTAAATAATTTTGTAGATGTTTCGTAGGTTGCATGTCCTTTATAATAACTGCAAAATAAAATAAAACAAACAATATCTGACTGTGAAAGTAATATAATGTTCTAAATGTTCATAACCATAAACCGTCTTTTACTCTAAGATCATAGTGCTTGACAGGAAATAGTTTCTATAAATATCAGTGGCTCTGAACTGTTAATGGACTCATGTTAATGAATCATAACATCTTAGACCTTTATTTAGCTTCCTATAAGATAAGGCATGGTATATCCTAATTAGAGCACCCACAGACAAACTGTGTTTACCAAGGTTCATTTAGCTAAACATATTTTAAGAAACACCAGATTATATTTCTGTTGTGTTATATTTTTGTTGTCAAGTACGGTGCATTGCTGTTTTGTAGTTCATTGCACTGAACTGCTCCTGGGTTTTCAGCACAAATTATATGTATATACGTCCTTTATGCTTTTTGATTTACTTAGCTTACTCATACTGTATATAGCTTACCTATACCCCAACAGACACAGGAAATTATAAAAAATGGTTAAGGTTTACCTAGACTCTGATCATGTACATAGAGCTCCTTGATTTCTAGCTCTGTCAGGGATCTGTCCAGCGGTAACTCGTGCCGACTGATGCTGTCCTTCAGGAGCAGGACATGTACAGGATCAAACTCACACTTGCCACAGATGACTGGTATCAGAGCCTGGAGTGGTACAAACGGGTTAACCCGTACCACTGCCTTCTGGCTGCCATGGTAGTTTACCATCAAACGCACCGTTTTCTGATACAGAGAGGGGAGAAGATCAGATATTAGCAAAATATTCCTGTTTAGCAATCACAGAACAATTCAGCTCTGTTAAAAGGGGTTAAAAGTGAAGGTCCTTCATTGGCTACATCATTATCATAGATAAAAACAAAGGTTGATCATAATGGAAGAAATAAGACAAAAAGAATCAAAGCTTACTGGCAGACCTAACAAACAACGGTGAAAACTTAAACAGTACAGAAAGACAGAATTAGTTTCTTTCTGTCTGAAGACAACAGTATAAACAGTTTCAGAAGATAACAAAATAAAAAGTAACAATAATGAACCCATGAACTGCCATGCTTTCTTTGTCTTTCAAAGAAAGAGAATTTCAAAAGTGGTTCTTCGGTCAGTGGCTCTTCAGTGACTTTTGCATTTCAGTTAAAGTTGCATTCAATGTAATATTTTAATTTTAATGTGGAAAACCCTTTTTTTCAATGGGTTTCTCTTATAATAAAACACACATGAAAAGCACTAGGAGGGCAGACTTCTGCCACGGCCAGTTTATTTTTTTTCTTTGATAACACAAATAAGGAAAGATTATGCATTTTTGACTAATAAGTTCTGAGAACTGCGGTCATATTCACAAAGCTGCCAAAGTCCAAAGAGTTGCTCCTCGCAACATAATTCTTAGAGTTAAAATGTTTTTTTTAAGAATTACCCCTTAAAAACTTAAAGAAAGCTATTCACAAATCATCTTAGCCCTTAAAAGGACTCCTAAGGTGAAAAACAGTTAAGAATAGCGAGGAGGACTGTTAGAAGCTTAAGAGATTATTTCAGCAGAAAGACATAGAGGTAGAAGAAATATTTTCCAAACACAGAAGTGAGTGACTGTGAGTAAATTAAACTCTAATCGGATTGCAGAGATATGCTCACATCTCCCACCCAACGCAATAATGTCATAACACCAGAAAGAAAAGTGGTCACAACTTTGGCAGCTGGAAAAATGACTTGTAGTACTTTCAGTGATGCCTTGTGTCTGTTGCAGCCTTTCATCAGCAGACTGATCACACAAACTATTACAACGCTTCCACAGTTTCATATAATGATGCAGCTCATTTATTTCCATTGGACGTTCACACCTTGCATAGCTGGCTTAAGGGTCGAAAAACTCACTGGTGCATCACAATGTATCAACTTTAGTTTGTAAAGCCAACTGTGTCAATTCTATTTAAAAGAGACTAAATAGAACTTAACAGTAATATCACATTAAGATGTTGTTATAAAGTAATAATCCTAATACAGACTACTGTCTATTCACTTTGTTTCTATTTGTACCAGGTACAAAGCTGTTGCCTAAAAATGGTGACTGAATCAGTTTAGTAACTGTTTTGCAATGTTATGCTGATGCTGAATTGTAGTGCATCTTATTGAAATGTATTTGTTACAATATTTTGTTTACCTCCATTCATATCAATGGAGTAGATTAAATATAAGAAACACCTCTAAATACAGCACAATACATCAGCATCAAGAATGTCAAAACCTACTGTTAACTTCAACGTCAAACTGTTGCATTAAACAACAAATGAAGCAATTTAATTAAATTTTATTAAAATTAAACTTTATAACCCTCACAAAATCCAGGGTTGTTGTATTAGTCTGCATTAGTTGGACAGTTGGACGCAGAATATAACAAAATTTCCTTTTAACCACTAAGGCTGGGAAGAGAGATAAAACAGAGGAACATGAATGAAATGGTGTTGGGTCTCTGGCCTAAAGCCAGGCAGGGTCATAGAGAGAGAGCAGTCAGTGAGCCCTGAGAAGAGCAGAGAAATAATGCATGGTAACTAAAGGTAAGGCACTCATCAAATATTCAAACTGTAGGAGGAGTGAGGAGAGGCAAAGAAAAGTGGAGAGAGAAAAAGACTAATGTTCAGTACAAAAAAACGTTCAGATAGGCTAATGATCTGTAAAAACAAATGACAAGAAGATAGAATGAATATAGGGGAAAAGACAGAGAAGACACTCTGACTGGAAAATCAATGTGTAAGAACTCACTCCAATGTCATGCCAAACCAGTTTAACTCCAAACAACTTCCTACCTTGGCATGGGCCCTTATAGGTTTCACTGGCCTTTCTTTCTGCCAGCGGTCAGAGGTAAGAAGTAGAGAGGCAAGGAATGAATATTACACATGGCTTCAGTGTAAGGAGCTCTGACTATAATACATCTAGACTGTACAACTAGAGAAAGGCTTTATCTCTGGCATTCTGAGCAGCATTACTCAACATTGCTTTAGGTAAATCTGTTATCACAATCTTTGATCCAATTTGATAAAATATGAGACAATTGTCTCTCTAATCTTGTTGTAGAAGTATTTTAAATATGCTGTGGTATGTATAAAACTGAACACGCCCAGCACACATTATAATATCCAGATCACATTATCAGGTCCCACTGTGACTCACCTCTGGCACTTTGGGGGCTGGTCTGCGTACCACTTTCTCCTCCCAGACTTTCTCCTTGACAAGAACACAGGCCACGTTGAGGGAGCCCAGAAGAGCGTTGGGCTTGAACCCTAAAGAGTGGCCCTCAGGCGATTGCAGCTCCAGGGTGTGCAATGCTGGATTCAGGTGGTGGCGGCTACACAGCTCAACAAGCAGGTCCATCAGCGCCTTACTGAGAGAGAGCGAAAGAGCATTAAGTGGGGTGAAGAGAGAGAAAGTGAAATAAAGCATGGGGAGGAGGGAGAAAAGGAGGGAGGGAGTTTGGAGGAAAGAACCACAGGAAGAGATGGAGAGCAGAGAGGAGCAAGAGACAATAGGGTTACAAAGCTTACTTTGATTTAGCTCTAGTAAAGAGTAAAGTAATTAGTTCATACAACATACCAGGGACACTCTCAGTTGTAGCTGAGCTATTTGTTTTCAAGGTTCCACCTAGATTATCATTTAGTTATTTAGATACAATAGTGACATTGATTGAAACTAAAACTAGAACTAAAGAACTGCTTTTTGAAAATGTTGTATTAAGCTGTAGTATTAGATTATCATTCTAACTTTTAGAGAATTAAAAACAAAGGCCCGACAAACAACAGAAGGCCAAGAAATTTAAGAAATCCTATGTTTATTTTAATTTTTATTGATTATCTAGAGAGTAACTAGATAGAGAAGATAGAGAAATAATGACTGATTGGTATGACAGAGTACTGTACTTATGTCCACTGAGCCACAGAAGGACTCTGTACAAGAAGTCTGCTTCATTGCTTTGTGTGTCTGTTTATGTGTGTGTGTCTGTTTATGTGTGTGGCAAGGTTCAAGTAATGAAGAGGCCTATAGTACTACCTGTCAGTCCTGAGATACCAAGAGACAGTCTCCAATGTTTTCTGGTAACAGCCAGATCAGATGACAGAAATGAGAGAGATACCACTACAAAGGATACTACTGACAATCGCTAACACATGGATACAGTCTACAACAAAAATCTGTAATCAACAGGCCCAGTGTCCTGGATTATGTGCCTCTTAAGATCATCTTTTATGTTGTATGTTAATCACACACAACAAGTCACAACTCAATCATTATCTGAGAGGTGACCTTAGGGCCGAATACATTCTCCTGTATTCATACTACATTTTTTGCATTTTGCATCTGTTAGATCCATATCCTAATCCAAAGGAATAGTGCATTATATAACTTTACAGCTACAGTATTTAAGATGTTCAGGTTCAGTAAGACCTAAATTATGAGAGTGACATAATTCAATCATGTTTATAATATTACAGACACCAATTCTACAATTCTCAGACAGAGCTACAAAATAACATTTTCAAATATGAGCACAAAACACTGTTTTAATGCAATTTATCCATAAATGATTTGTAACAATGAAATCTGACACAATGGTCTGCACTTATATAGCACTTATGTAGCACTTTTCTATCTATCTGTTCCCAAAGCATTTCACAATGTTGCTTCTAATTCACTTGTTCATATATTAACAAATGACGGATCCTTGACAAATAAAAGGGTGCTAAATAACACCAACAAATATTACGATATTCACTTGATTGATTAACAGAAAACCAGGGAAGAGTGAGAAGAAAAGGAGAGAGTGAGAGAGAGGTATCGCCAGGAATTAAACCATGGAACTTGCAATTACATGTTATGCACATTAACCATTCAGAGAATGGCATTGGTTTCTGTCCAAAAATGCTGTGTGAACTTTAGTAAACACAGATGTGCGGCTTTCTGAACTACATCAAATCAATTCATATTGCCACAAGTAGATTTCAGTCAGGTTCCACAGAGATCCCCAGGAGGACTTAACCAAACAGGATGTACCTGACCACAAGTTGGAATGTAACAGCAAAGGCTCTGAATACTTTTATGAATGAGAGATTTCAGTTTTTCATTATTAGCAAATGTGCCAAAAATTCTAAAAGCACATTTCTATTTGATTTGATTTAACCTATATTTGACCAGCATTATTACTTTTTCAAGGCAGGTATTATGGGTTTTTGAGTGTACACTGTTGGGCAATTTTATCAATTTAAATTTAAATCTACAACACAAAGTGGGCAAAAACTGAAGGGGTTTAAAAACTGACTGGTTTGAAAACTGTGAGTGACTCTAGTCTTTAGTGGTGTGGACAGTTTAAGGTTAAAAATAGTTCAACATGTTTAAGTGTAGAATGTTCCTTGGTTAATCCTAAGATACTTTGAAACCAACTTTCCAGAATTTTCTAGAAAGTATTGAGAAGCATCACAGAGACACCTACTGGCCTAAAGTATGTGGTTATTAAAAGACCGCTGTGTTTATGTACCAAGAATGCATCCCTGATTTTCTGCCCTAAAAGTGAACCTCATTAGTGGCAGAGAGCATTACTAGGTCAGCATTCATGCGTTGACTCTCTGGGACAAAGCTTGTGCTGAGACTGGGAATGGGACCCCTTGACAAGGCCCCACTGGTACAACCCAAACAGACCAAAAGTGACAACCAGTCCTCACACTGTTTGTCTGGTGACTGATAATAAAGGTCATATTGTTCTGCACAACACCCTTATATCTATACATATAAAAAGGTGTATTACCCATAGGTACAGTATGGGTGAGACATTTTGTAGTTACACATTAAAGAAAAATCAAAAATTTGTTTATGTTAGATCTTTTGCCCAAATGCATCAAAAAAGGGAGTGTTACTACAAGTGTAAATGTGTGCATGTGTGGTCCCCTCTGTCCTCTCACCTTCCATCCTCAGTTATAGAAATCTGGCATCCCTGTGGTAAAGTTAGCTGTAGATCCACAGTGGGTCTAAGCATGTTCTCCTTGGCGTCCACACCTGATGTCCCTCCCCCATCAGGCACAGTTTTTCTGAAGATGTGGCGTGGGGCAGGTTGAGGGGCCTGGGGTGGAGGTGGGGCATGCGTTTTCATTCTCCTCCTGTGTATACGAGATATGCAAAAATGAATACAATTAACAATAACGCACATTTCAATCCATTAATCACAGAAAAAATAATGCGTTAAAAAATGAATGCTGATTAATCGAAGTGTGTGGTGCCCTTTGACGGTGAGAACAAAAAAACAGTTGAGAAGTAGCTGGTGCTGTGTGACTTTCACCACCAGGAACGTGTGGAGAGCAGCAAGAGGAGAGAGAACATTTATTAATGTACCTCAAAACCAAACATCACAGTATATGGTCAACATACACTACTCACAAAAAGTTAGGGATATTTGGCTTTCGGGTGAAATTTCAGGATGAACCTAAAATGCACTA
>JAUMHL010000009.1:16917058-16957220 GCA_032362345.1 Sandelia bainsii | reverse complement strand
CACTCACATTCACACCTACGGACAATTTAGAGTCACCAATTAACCTAACATACATGTCTTTGGATGGTGGGAGGAAGCGAAAGAGAAACAGTGTCTTAAAATAATTTGGAAACTGTTAGTGTCTATCAGCTGCATCAGAGAAGCAAACACATACTGAAGTTCAGTATGTGCATAAGTAAGCGCATACGTTTTTCTGAGTCAGATCAACACTGTTAGTACACTCTGGAAGAGCCAGATATTCTTTTGCACACACAATGTCGGTGAAGTTAGTGCACTCAGAAAGCTGTTAACCTCCACTGTAGTAGTTGCATGTGCAAGCCATTCTCACAGCTGGTGGTAGGTGGACTGACTGACAGCCAGTCAGACAGTGAGCAGGTGTTAGTCACTAGTGAGTCTCACTGACGTCAGGGCCTCGATTTGGCATCTTACCCCGTTGCTCTGGGTGGAGTGTATGGACTGCTCGCTGGTGGAGGAGCAAGTGCTCATGCGGTCTATGTCCTTACTGTGGGTGGAGTGGCGGTGATGAGAGAGAGACCCGTGGCTTCCTTTTCCCAAAGTGTCCCCTCCACCAGCACTATCACTGGGGAAGGAGAAAGAACTAGACCAGCTGGCAGGAGATGGAGGCATAGCAGGGACCATAGCCCAGAAAGTGTTGCTTTTATGAGCTGGGCTAGAGGGGACAAATGCTTCCTTTCCTCCTCCACCAGGGGATTGTGGTGAAATCAGGGGAGCAACCGTCATGACTCGAGGGCTTTTTGAAGGCAAATTCAGAGGAGCCACGGCCATTTGTGGTATTCCAGCTGTTTGAGGTTTCTGGGTTTCTTCATAGCTCCCCACGGCCTGTCTGACACTGCCCTCCATGTTGCCTGATGCCCTGTTACTGTTATTACTGTTACTTCCATGAGGACTATCCAACATCCTCTTTTTAGGCACATCTGTGGCTAACCACTCTTCATTTGTGGCGATGTCTGAGTAGGGTTTAAAAGGGAGGGACTGAGGGGGCTCAGGGTAGCAGGGTGACCACATACCTGCTGATCTGTCAGGCCCCTCAGGGCCTGGGGGGTGGTGATGGTGGACAGGTTGGGGGAGGCGTGAGGATGGTTGGGGTATGCGAGAGGGTCGCGAGCGAGGGCCGCACAGAGAAGAGGAGCTGTCCCCTGATCCTCCAGAGCCACCGCCGCCACCTCCCCCTCCCATGTTGGAGGTAGTATTGGAGCTGCTGCTGCCCCCTGGCAGGCCTCCAGTACTGCTGCTGCTACTGCTGGGTGGACCACTTGGCCCACCGCCGCCCACATGGTTCCTCTGATACTCAATGGGAGATGTCAGAGCTGTGGGAAGGATGAGAAGCAAGACTTCATTTATGTGACAAAATTATACTATACTATAAATAATGCTACTTTCACTTATCTCTTACTTATTTCCAAGGATTCATTTTCATTTAGGCTCGAAATTGTGTGTGCACAGTAATAAGCGCACTGATGTTTTACCATTGAGAAAATTGCGCTGGTTCTCCAGTATCTGGCTGACTTGGTGAATCCAGACTTGACTGACTCCAGGGCTGGTTGAATGGAGGGTGTACCTCTCCAGGTTACCACTAGATGATCTGGAAGTAAGTGTGAACTTGCAGGGGTCATCTGCATTTTCTTCTAGACCCAACCAGCTCACCTGGAGTGAGGGGATGTGGAAGGGAAAGAGAGGTGCAGATAAAAAGTTAAAAGACAAGGGGAGATTATTACATTTCAATAGAAATCTGACTTCCTTGATTAAAATTAGTGAAATCTACACTAGATGAATATGAAATGTATTTATTATAGAATTATTAAAATCAGCACTATCAAAAGTGGTAGATTTTACTCTATTAGTAGTTTTCTTCAATTTTCTTGAGTCACACTCTGATGATGCACCTTGATGCTGTTCTTGAAGAGGTAGCCAGGAGTAGAGAAGCCCTTCTTTTTGTCTATGGGCTCGCTGAAAATGACAATCTGCTCAAAGAGGAAGACTCTCCTCTCCTTCATCCTGGACAGAAGTCCTCCATCCTGGTCTGAAACCATGAAGGTGTCTTGAAGGAGCAATCTGCCTTGAGCTACAATTTTACCCTGAAGAAGAAGAAGAAGAAGAAGAGAGATGAATGAATCAGAGGTCACTCTTTTAAATGACTAATTTGCATAACCTAAATGTGGAACAACCTTGTGAAAAACAAACTAAACAAAAAAACAAGGTTCACACAAACCAGGAAAAGGAAAAAGGCAAATGCAAAAAATGAGTCTACACTGACACCATGTGGCGATTGACTGGAATTACAATATAATTTTTGCAGGCGTATTTGACTTTTTCTCTGCTACATTCATCCAAAAAACAAACATGGACACATGCACACTGTCAAGAGTATAAAGAGCAGTCTTACATCAAAGCCTTGAAGGCGCCCAACATTCATCATGTCATTACAGCGCTTGGGGACCACACACATCACCTCCGCGGCTTTCTAAAGTAGAATATCAGAGTAAAAACAAAACCATAAGAGACGTGAGAGTAAAATTTAAAAAGAAAAAGATTAAGGTATTCACAGGTGTGGGTCAGGCAGTAACCAAACAGCAGAAGCAATAACGACATTAGTGTATATCATGACTTTAATGTAACTCAGTTTGTCTTACCTCTAGCTCTGCTGTGTCCACTCCAGCCTTCTTAGACACTTTTAGAAGATCCTGAGAAAAAGGTAAAGTGCATAGAGAAATGTTGATTAATTTTGTTAGGTTTATTATTATGTTAATCAATGAGTTCAGTATGGCCAGTATTCACAGTAAGGGACTTACCTTCAGTAGTAGCTGGTACTTCATTATACGTTGCACAGGTTTGATTAGCAGGTCAGTGATCTGCAACCGGTGGCCCAATTGCTGCTTAAGGTCCTGATGAACAATTAAAATATAATTAGTTCTAGGAAATACTAATCACCTGTACAATACAACACTGAGATTGTAGCCATGATGCAGGTTTGGATAGGTGTAAGATAGTTTAACAATCTTACTTCGAAGTAAGTGTCAATATACTCTGACACAATGTGCTCTGATTTAGGCTTGTTCTGGCAGTACACAATGTACATGTGTAGCCTCCGCTCCTGTAATTAAGTCAGAAAACACAGGTTGTTTTTAGAAATCAGAAAAAAATATTATTGCTCAGAAAATTAGATTTCCTTACTAAGTTGATAGTTTTCCCACCTGTTTAACAAATAGAGGAGCCAGCCTGTCAGCATCCTCCAAACACTTCTCAAGCTCTCCCAGGAAAAAGCTGTGAAAAAACCGAAAGAGAAACACATAATTTAATCTGCCAAGGAACACGGTACTGTCTGTTAGATTTTACATGGTATGTCTGAGTGCTGGGGTAGATATACAACAGTAAAAAGCTAATTTTCTTTGTAGTGGAATGTGTAGGGCCTGTTAACTGCTGTCAGCATACTCTTTGTGCCAGTCATAGATCTGATGGATGTTTCCAAAGACGATCTTGTCTTTTCCTTTCATGTCATCTGGAACTCCTTCCTCTTTCATCCTGCTCATGTAGCCCTGAGGGGAGCAAAGCAAGTAAAATATACAGCAAACACTAACCGAAATCCACCTCTGAAAAGCTGATTTCAAGATTTTTCTTTTTCTTACCTCCACCACTGATCCAAGGTCTCTGACATAGTCCCTCTCTGTTTCCACAAGCTCCAGAAGCACATAACTGAGAGACAGAAAACAGAAATTGTCATTGTGTAATACAAATGTAATGCACTGCCATGGATGAACATCAGAAACGTTCCATATACACACAGAAATAAAGACAAATATTATTAACTGAATTATTTCAAGCAGCTATTGTTTATCAGAACACTAACATGATGTAGGTTTATAACTCACTGTCTCCTTTTGAGGAAGCCAGACTTGCGTTCATCCATTTCATCAATGGGTGAGGAGGAGGACAGGAGGGAGTTGTCGGAGGGGTTGAGGGAGGGAGAGCTGCTGTCACCCTGCTCTACTGATAGAGAACTGGGACGATCCTCCAGAGACTTAGGAAGGAGGAGAACAGAGGCAAGGAGAGGCGGAAGACAGGGAGAAACACACACACAAAAAAAAAACAGAGCTGAAGAAACAGGGGCTGAAAGAGTATTTACAGTATGTGATCTCATCATTTTGGAAGCATATTTCATTTACTTAACCAAGATCATAATAAAGCTGTACAACCCACGAAAAAACCTTACTGCGTGTAGTTTGGTCTCCCTGTTGGACAGTGGGCATGAGTGTGTTAGGCTATCAGCCAGACTGCAATGCCCATTTGTTGGGACAGTGGACAGCTGGCATAGTGAGTCACAGTCCTGACAGATGACTAGTAGGCCATCATGCCATTCTCTGTCAGCAACACCCAAAAAAAAGTGTGCTTGTGCTCACGTATACATAATTTGAATTATTCTGTGTACAAATATGCTCCATTTGTGTGTGAGTATCTTATCATTACTGCCTCACCATTTTGCTCTTCACCAGCTCTTCGATGGCACTGACCAGTTCAGCAGCACTGGGCGTCTCTGAACTACTGGGACGAGCGGAGAGACGAGACGCAGACTGGAAAAGAGGGAGAAAACAGAACAAAGAAAGAAAGTCACTGGCAGAGGAATAAAACATGGACTGTAAAAATTTCCGGTGCTGCATCCATACAGGCATGATACATCTTCACTGGCTGCTACTTTGTATCAGGCTCACCATTGTTGAGTTTGGACCCTGATATTCCACAAGTCCACATAAGGACTGGTTTGTGTGTGATCTCCCTAATAAAAGGATTAATTGGGGGCCAAGGTGGAGCCAATCACAGGCTGGTCTCAGGAAGTAGGTTATCGGGTGGGTTTTGGGTCAGGGGTAAGCTCTGGGCAGGACTGCTCTGCAAGCAGGAGCACCGTGATTGGTCAAACCACTTTCATAAAGCAAACAGTGTTGCTTAATACTCCACAGGAGAGGAAGTGTGCCTCTGCAACAGAGCCCAGTCTGAGGTAAAGATTTAAGAGGATCCCTTGTACACAACCAGACTTACTGGGAATTCCCCATTTAGTCCCACAAACACCTCAGTACTGCAGAAACACGTAAATGGAGTATTCACTTCAGCAACAGTAGAATAAGTACAGTCCATAGGAATGACATTTAGTCGGTGGAAGACAGAAAAGAAAAAAAATTATAAAAAGTGAAATAAAGAAGGATCCAAAGTGGAGATAATGAAGTGGTTTTACATGGACAGATAAGGAAACCGGGAAAGAAGATAAGCAGAACAGAAATCTGCATAATGCTGAAGGAAGGAACATGCAACATGCATCAAGACAATAAGAGAAAAGAGAAGAATTTATTAGTGCCAAAGTAAAACGTTTAGCGGTGTTACTGTAAGCCCTCTGTGTGGATGAAGACTGATATTTATACATTTATCTATTTGGAACCAAACACTAAAACCTGGCTGCTTCATTTAAGACTAAGGTGGATAAAATAATCATCCACTTTAGTCTTATCCTGCTAGAAAGGAAAACAAGCACAATTTATTGTGTATGTGCCTACACTTATCTACAGAATGTAATTTTTACCTGTGCAACCCTCCCTCCAATCATCAACATATTGCTGATGAAGCTAATGCATTTATGGCTAATTTAAAATAAAGTGCAATAACACATAAATTAAGTCTGCTGTGGTTAAGCTTAAATGAAAAGCTTGGCCTGTATTGTGTATACATGTATTCATATTACCCTTTGTGACCCACCTTGTCATCCTGGGAGTCGGGCTGCAGCAGGCTGTGCTGCTGGATGGCCATTGGGGGAGGAAGAGGGACAGCGTCAGCCCCTTCCTCTCCTTCTTCTTCGCCGCAGCTCTGCATTCCTGATGAGGAAGACTTGGACAGAGTACCACTGCTCAGCCCTTCATTGCGCAAACGCTAAAGAGAGAACAACAATTTTCAGTTGGTAGTTCTGAACCAAAACTGTGCTGATAGTGTCACTGTCCACTTCTTCTGTTCTTACTTCCTCCAGCGTTTCGTCCTGTGGTGTAGCGGCGCTGTCATCGGAGTCCTTCTGTGAGCCGGGAATTGTGTCCATGTTCTTCCTTGTGCCATCACGGTTCTTCTTGTGCTTATGGGCGAGCTTCTTGACATGGCCGTCAGCTTTTCCGGAGCTGAGTCGCCGTACAGGGCTGGTCAGCCACTTCCTTAGAGTGTTTCCAGGACGTTTGGGGCCCGGTGAGCTGTGAGGGCCCAGGGTTTGACTAGAGCCTGGCTGCAGGGCGTCATTACTGGATACAGACAATGTGTCTAAAGGTAAGGGAGAGAGAAGAAGGAGGGGGTTTATACAGATACTAATAGAAGTATAGAGGCATAATCCATGATCCAAATGTAGAGAAACATCTCACCCAAAATCAATGCACAAGTTGGACCTCACCACTAGTCTTACATTTACTGACAGGTTTTTTAATTTGGAGATTACCACTAGACTAGACATCTAATCCAGATAATTAATGTTGTCTGGTGCTGTTTGTTTATATCATGAAAGACTTTGCAGCAAAACAGTCCTGCAATATGAAAAGATGATGTTCTGAAAGTCAAAATAAATACATTTGCAAATGCAAATGTATTTGGTCAAAACTATTACGAATTCTACTTAAGCTGTCAGAAATGGACACCTCTCCAAATTGTAACAATGCAGATGTGAGTTGAGATATGGTAGAAGATGGAGAAAAGAGAATGTACTGCATATGATAAGAGGGAGTGCACATTTGTTTTTTTTTGTCCTCTTTTTCAATGTTAAGTGGACTAGGCAGGCTGACCTCCCCCTAGTTATGATAGCAGCTCCTTGGGGAATCTGTAGGAGGCAAGCTCTTCTTAGACCAGAAGTGGAGCAATAAGAAAAAAAGGATAAGAGGCTGCTTGAGGCTTAGTCTGAATACTTCCCCTTCCTTCCTTTAGACAAGCCCTCTTTGTCCTCCACTGCCCTCAATATTTCCTTGATCATCAAAAATGGAAGAAAGAAACAAAACCACTTGCTTGACTCAACAAGTTACCTGTCTGAAAAATGCTGTGATGATAACGCAGAGGTTACATTTATTTTTGTTTCTTGTGTGAAAAAATCCAGGGATCAAGAGTTCTCATCAAACACTCCTGAACAGATCTTTACTTTCAGTGCAAAGCTGCTCAGAGCTGTAGCAAAAAAAAAAAAAAAAAAATCAAGAGATGTGGTTTTCATTGTGCACAACAACACATGACAGAGAGAAACTGACAGCAAGAACAGGTGCATCTGTATGGGGACTGAAGTTGACTCGACAACTCCTTCCTACATCACTCGACACTGGATTGTTTGCATCACATCACATTGTGAGTTTTTGAGTCTTAAAGCTAACTGAAATCTTACAAAAATAAATTATCCAAACTGTAAGACACTGTCCAGCTTAATAAAAAATTAAATGGTCTGAATGATTTAGGCTTCGGGCTCATTTAGCTAGTAAAGGGTTAAAACGATGCAGCTGCTTAAGATTAAAGCACGTGACTAAGCTGAATGGTTCTTATGAATGGCAGGTGTGGAAATTCCACACAGTGAGCTTCCCTCACTGCACACTTTTGCACAGACTCACACTGTTAAGTGTGTTTTTGCTTACTGCTGAACGAACACATCTGAAAATGAACGTGCGTGCGTGTCAGACAGTCTTTGGAGACTTATTTTTACTGCACTGTGCTGATATGAATCATGTGTCCTCACATCGCATGTAAAAGAACAAGAAAGCACAGTTCTCTGAACAGGCACTGTAAAGGCTCTAAAGCCATGTTCTGTGAGACTACTTGCACCATCTCATCTTGCCAAAGCCCAGGTTAGTTGGAGCTCTTCACCATAACATCTGCAATGTCAGTCCGATGATCTGTGCAAGAGGTTTTCTTAGACATCAGTCAAATGAAGAATGATGTCAATATGCTAAAGCAGAGCAGGCGAGAGCATGTCTTGTTAATCCTCTTTTCATCCCGCAATTCTGTTTTTTTTACCAGAAAAAGTGTCAGAGACCTACTGTGGCATCCCGCAAGCTTGAGCTGCTAAGAGATAACTGCTTTTGTTAGCAGGAAAGTTCACATGCAACCTCATTGCTGAGTAAAGATTTTAGGGAAAATGTCAGATTTACCTGCACACCCCTGCAACAGTAAATGAGAAACAAGTGCAACAACTGTCTGTTACTATCCTGCAATGGAATGTTTCAGTCATGGATACAATCATCTATTTAAGATATGTTTTTTGTGTTTTGTATTTGCTGAGACCTAGGACTTAACTTATATATTCTATATAGTTCTATATTCAGCTAAAAGGGCCGGTGCCTTTAAATTATTGTTGTGTTTATTTGTTTTTTTCTAGGGGTTTTTTGTCAATAGTATATTGTGTATATATATATAGTATATTATAGTGGACACTTAAACTGCATCACTAAATTATTGCGTCCTGCAAAATATTTTACAAGTGACAGATATTAGAACTTGATGACCTACACCACACAGCTACTTGTGTGTATAATGTAACACATTAGGCTGAACTATGTGCAAACTTGTGATCTTACAGGGAACAAAGCAGGAAGCCAGACACAGGTGCCAGGACTCATGCAGCGCCAACTAACCATGCTTCCTGCAGACATGTTGCCATGTTTGCAGGTACTACTGTTGTACCACCAGTATATCAGTAATCGAACCATGGATAATGTGGCCCTTTTTGCCACAAAAGTTAACAAACTAAGAACTCCAACTCCTGTCCTTTGTATGACATGACTAAAATCTTCACACTTTGACAGATATAGGGTCATCTACAATCTCTAATTAGAGGGACGAGGTTTTGCTAACAGGGGTGTAAATAGATGAAACATGGGATCAGTAGCCTTGACACATTCCTCCTTAGTGGAAAATAACCCTCGAGACAAACATACACACACAAAGTGCACGATCTCTGGCCTTTGCCCCGCAGGGTGTCTTTCATTGTGGAGACACCTCAGAAACAGCTGGTCAAGCTCTCACTCGTGGGAAACAAAAATGGGGGGAGTATAATTGCTTTGCAGGTGTGATACTATAGCTAAGAGTGTCCATCTCTTATTATCATTGCTTTTAATATGATGTTTACATTTGACTTACAGATTTTTGGTCAAGTTGCAGTAAAACTTATTAAGACATGATTCTTAAAGACTGATCTTGATCCTGCAGCTTTAATAAACATGTCAAGACAAAATGATTTGCTGGACTGAAATGGTAGACTATACATATACAGTGTATGTACATACATGCAACTAAACTACATGTTCATGTACAGACATTAAAACTACTACACAATTTTGCTTAAACATACACAATTCTACACTCACACTTAACATGTCAAGGTAAATCAGATCTATATTCAAACTTTACCTCTGTGGTCTGACAGTCCTGAGAAAAGAGCCACTAAGAGTTCACCAGATGCTCTGTACTACATCTCCAGATGTTTGCTAATTTTTCTGCAAGCTACTGACACGCTACCATAACTCAGTCACTAGAACATTTTAGATTTACAGCTCTGAGTGTATGTCTGTGTCTCAAAATAGATGGAAGGGGAAAGGCTGTACAACTGAAATGATCCCGAAAGTCTGCACAGCTCCACAGAAGCATGCCTAGGATTCCAGGGGTGTCACCAGGGGAGCGTCTTTTGTGTGGTTCTTATCCAGGAGGACTGATAGGAACACACAGGCACACACAAACAGCAGCTGGTTTGGTTGGAGATGTGCTTTTCAGGCTGGAGGTGCAGTGCTGTGTGGGAAAGCTCCAGGGAGTTTGGCTGGCAGCTCTCTAAAAATGCGGACAATGCTGGAGAAGACTTGCCATCAACAGCCCATAGTTAGAGAGGGTGTGGAGTAAGATGGGAGTTACAGAGTTTAGAGACCACAGTCTGTCTAAAGTTGTCTGATATTTTTGTGTTGTTGTCTTTTAATGCTTCATTAGATGGTATAAGGCAGACAAACATTAAACAGAAAACAGAGATTAAGCTCCTGATTTGTCTGTTCTATTCAGTTCGACCTCATTATTTTCCCTCCTCCCTGATGTCCACAACAACACGTTCTTCCCATCTGTGCAGTGCCAGCCTGAACTGGCATCCAGATAGGCACGGAGACATAATTTTGTCAAATTGATTTCAGTAGATTTAATATCTCATCACACAGCAGCGCATTCACCAAATTACCTGCACTGCAATAATTCCACAACATAATCCACACTCGAATACCCTCTGCATTAAACCCATTTGAAAATAGCTGATGTTGAACCTACATCAAGCAAGGACAAGCTGTCAAATAATAATAATGGCGTCATTGTCACATAAAAGGTTGCATTTTTAATTCATTTTTCATTTTTAATTCATCGTTACATGTTACTGATTTGGAATTCAAGGCCTGTAACTGAGATTTTATCACCATAGGCTCCTTACATCTTGAACATGATAAGATGAACAAATAACAATACCAAACTGGTAATGTAGAACAGTTTATTACCTATGTTATTTCTCTTTTCCACCCTTCCAATCTTTTTCATATCAAACTCTGATACTGAATAAATCTTTCATCAAGCAAACCGAGCATAGAAACCTGATATTGAGAAATATTGTTTATTTGTACAAACAGAAGACCAAGAAAATTACTGCTGTCCTGCACTTTATGTTATTCATGTTCCACATGCATGAGACACCTACCCAGATCCAGCAGCCAGAACTTGCAGTTGTTAGAGTGTCCTCCCTGCACTGAGTCCATGGAGCAAAATGGGTTTAGAGACACTAAAGAGTCAATTCCACGGGACATGTCAACTATCAGTCGACTGTCAAGTCTGAAATTCCAACTTGAAATATTCCCTCACAGCATTTACACAGGTTTGACATCAAATCCCTATGCAAAACCTAAAGTAGTTTTTAAAATGAATAAAAAGAAAAAGAATTCCACAGTAACTATGTCACTGAAATTTCAGAGAGAAGAAAAAGAAAAAGTCAAATGCAGCATTAGAGAGTAGGATGTTTTCTTTTTCTCTCTCTTTGTATCTCCTTCCCTCCCTCATGAGTGGGCTACTCTGAGGATATTGGGCAAGCCTCCACTGTGCCTCTACTGTTCCAAAGGGATGTCTGGAAACATGCAGCACATCTACCGTATAACCCTTTGTAGAAGCACCCACTCAATTTGCGTGGGAGGGTGCATATTTTACAGGCATTAGGATGCATACAAGTTGTGCACTATACTTGGACTAAATATAGACTTGGTTATGAAATCCAACAGGGATGAACAGCACAATCTGTGTAATATTCCATGGCTGGTCACAAAATGTTTCTGCAGGATTCAGAATCTCCCCTGGGGTTTTCAGGAGCCTGAGATTTGTAGCTACTAGTAAATATATATTTAACACTCAATTATGTTTACCAACATCTTCACTTCACCTGATGGCATATGCCCACTGAACTGTCTACAGCCGTTATGCAGGCTAGATGCACAAAGAGTTCTCTGTTTAACCATGAGTTTCTGTTTGTGTGTGTGTGTGTGTGTCTATTTTGGCTCTAAATACACACTTTCCTGTAAGAGCACAGATGCACGCTTAGTCTCACTTCTTAGAAATTCCTTTCATAAATAATATTGGCATTAAGTGTGTAACTTAATTTTAATGTAACTTTAAATATTTCATTCTGAGAGGCACTGAGAGTCAAATTTAACCTTAAGTGATTTGGGACTAATCACTATAAATGTGATCAGTATGCATATGAAAGTGAAAGTGAATAACTTAAGTGAATAACTCTGGAGTTTAAGTTAACATTTAGACATTTAGAAGTTAACATTTCATACGCACTGAGCACAGTATACTGTAAATGTGAACTACTCTTATTTCACACTAAAAAATCCCATAGTAGGAGCAGCAGCAGACATCCAGCTGCCAGATTTTACAGACTTTACAGGCTAACATCTATGGATGTGAGCTGTTCGATTCTATTCTATTCTGCTACTCCAGACACAGACATCTGCCCACAACAGTTAATTATTCCTCACTGTGAGACACAACAAGAGTAAGGGAGATTTCCCGGACAACTATTTTAATCCCCTTAACCGTCACCCTCCACAACTCTGGACAAAGTGGTCTACATAGTTGGCTAGAAAACACAAAAGGCTGACAAAGCAGCAAAGACATTTTGTCATCCTTGTCTTGCTCTTTCTCAGCACCAGCCTTTTTTTTTTACCACAGCAAAGCAGTGAGAAGTTGCCTTTCATCCCTCCCTCTGACCACACAAATACACAGATACAAACCAAGAGGGCTAGTTATGCAGAATCAAGAAACCAATAAAGACACAACAGATAGAAACTAGAATCTCTGTAAGCAAAACAGAGACGAAAAACAATGAAGCTGGAGTTAAATGCAGTAGTAAGTAAGTAAGTAAGTAGTGAGAAATTTTACCCTCTCCAAAGTTCCTGTGTGTACAGACCAACAGCCTATAATTTTAAATACAAATTGAGACTTTTTTAGAATTGACTACAAAGAGGCTACCAGCAAAATACTTGTATGCTGTATTACCATAGAAACAAGCTGCTCTCACCCACTCTTCCAGATTAAAGAGGGAAAAGCACAAGCAGAAACTTGACATGACAGCATCTCATAACACCAGCCAAGCAGCGAGGGTCAGGTCTGTATACAGAGCCATTCCCATTTCTTAGTTTAGCACATTAACACTGGGTAAATGATGATTTCAAATTGTTTTGCTCACATGAAGAATACAGTCTACATATTTTTTATATAGTATAGGCAAATACAGACTACACATTATCATTATCTATTTGTCTGCCTAATGCAATTTGAGGTCTGATCAGCATACTGTAGATGCCCTACATAAAACTATCATGAACAGCCTACAATCAGCCTTGACTGCCCAGGCTCAGTGAGACGACGACAGTGTGACAACACGTGTTGTTCCATCAAACCATGAACTGATGCTCAGAGCAGAATACACACCAGTTCACCCAGTGGAAGAACCAGTCACCATCACAGCTGCAGAACCAACAGAAATGAATAAGAATACGGAAATGGACAGCACCACTGGACACTTCACGTCATTAATATATGCAGATAATTCACACAGCTCTAACAATACATCAGTCAGCCACAACATTTACACCACCTGGTAGTTTTAATGTTGATGTGGACAAAGGTCACCATGGGCTGGTCTTCTATGCTACGGCTACGCAGCCTTATATGCAGGCTGTGTGTGTTCTGACACCTCTCGATCACGACCAGCAGTAATTTACCATGCTGACTCCTGTCCACCACAACATTAAAACCACCAGCTGGTAATAATGTTTTGGTAGATCAGAGTAAGTTGTTGCAGTCATAATTATGACACTGTTAAATTTCTAGGACATGATGCAGCAACACTTCTGTCACTATAATTAGAGCTGGTGCGATGCTAACTTACAAACCTCTGGAACCCTGCTATGGACTGGTTCCTCTTAATTAGACCCTTTAGGGATGAAACAGACACAGACACCATATCCTTCATGGTATCCATCCTCAAAAGGCTGTTTAATATTTTGTGTTTACTAAACATTAAAATTAAGATTTCTGTTAATAATAATAAGATATGTAGATGTTACCAGCGCCTGATAAGGTGGAAATTATTTTAAGATAATTAAAAGAGAGCTGTGCTTTAAGCAGGCTATCCACAGTTGCATAGAAACATGTAGAAATATATTTACTGTACATGCTTCTCCAAGCAGCTGTTGAGTGAGAAGTGAAGGTTCTACAGTTCATCAATGCCATGTTGGCAAACAATAAATACATCCTATTAGCATCTCCTAATGTGTCAAGTGGCCATATGTGACAGGCAGTTCTTTGGTGAGATAACTTCCAGTCCACCTGCCAATGTGGATATGCTAAATCCAAGAAAACATTCTCCTCCTACCTTTGTGGTTGAAGAGTCCCTCCATCTCCACAGAGGACCTGGAGTGGGCGATACAGAGCATGGAGCAGGGCACAATGCCCTCCTGGGCTGGAGAGTGGTCCGTGGTCCGCACCAGGCACCAGTCCGGCTTGTCGTGGAGTCGCTCCAGAATCTCCACAGTCTGGCCTCTGCGCACTGTAAGCTCCCCACTGCTGCCATTACTGGCCACAAAATCATGGATCACAACTGTCAACTCACAACCACCGGACAGCTGAAAGGGTAGAAGTACAGAACAGAAATCTGTTAGCTTCATCTGTAAACAAATGTTAATATTTGTTCACTTTATTTCTACTGTGCACAAAGCATTAATTCAATCTCCATGAGTCTCTCTAACAAGTCATATTTGAGTATAGAGAAACTGTGATCAGCTTATTGCTAATTGATGGAAGAGGAATATGAATCTTTTTGGGAAACAGCAATTTTCCAAGAGAATAGCCTCCAACAAGCATGAGAATTTGGTAAAAATAACTCAGATATTACTAAATGGCATTTATAGACTCCTGAACAAAAAGCAAATGTTCCCAAAGAACATCATTTGCTAAATGCACAGGTATGTGAGCAGCACTGTAAAGTATACGTGAACATGCACTGATGATTGGTCACTCATTTTAGCACATAAAACGTCACTCTGACTATCTGACTGCGATCATCTGAGTGTCTACACAAAAAAGCAATTAATAAAATAGAGAGAGAGGTGGAACATGGTGGATTTGGTCATTTTGCTCACAGGTTTCACTGAGATTTTATCATTTAACATGCGAAACAAAACGCAGATGTTTGTTATAATTAATGCTTCTACCATATGTCTAAAAGAAGTCTGATGTTCTCACAAGAAGATATACAGTAACAGTACACCAGGGGCTACACAAATCCTGTTGCTGCACAAATTAATGAAATACAAAACATAGAACTTCTTACAGTCTGGAGCTTAGTATAAATGAACTGGCTTTACTTTACTGCAAAATAAAACCAAAAATGTCCTATAATTTGCATTTTCCTATAATTTGTTTTATGTTCTTGCGTCTTAATTAATTATCAGCAGTTTGCAACTTGTAAGGTTGTGTTTGTATTATATGAAAGTAATTTTCAATTCATGTATTTAATGGTGACTTTCCAAGGAAAAGTAGAAAACCGTAGCTGAGTTCAAACATAAATTGTTATATTGTTTATCTTACATTTAGTTTAAACATAATTTAATGGCAGATGAGCAACGTCTTATACCGTAAGTACAGTAGTATAAAGGTATACCATGAGCCTTACCCACCAGACTAAAAACATTCACATAGTACATACTTTAAAAGATTTCCTCCTGCTTTAATAGGATATGTGTGCTTATAATAGTGCAGTGTGTACAGTGTTGCATGTTCATTTCAGACCGCGATAATCATCCAATGTCCTAAAGGTGCTTTGTTTTCCACCTAAATACTGCAAAACACATTATTTGCAACATACCCTTTGGTAGTGTGGTAAAGCCAGAGAGCTGAGGAGCTGAGAAACGGGATGTGAGCTTCTGTCCTCCAGTCTCTCCATTGTTTTCCACTCCCTCATTGCGAGAGAAAAGCTTGAAAACTCTACACAGCAGCCTGATTTCTACGGCAATCCACTAAAGTTGTCCAATATCTCTTTGAGAAAGATGTTCGCTACATAAACACAAGCTGTCTGGACATTATCCTTTTTTTCGCTTTCATGAAAGAGTTCAGTCCCATGTAATTAAAATCCTGATCCACTAAAACATCCCAAGGACCATAGACAAGGTTCCCTGTTGGGTGCCGCTTTCCTGGAGTGAAGCAGTTAATCCATCCGTGTATTTAAACAACTGTTTCCCCAAACGCATTACTGTCAAGAAAAAAATACGCCGGAAAATTTGAGGAAAAAATACTCTTTCAAATCTTTCTACGTTTCAAGAGAAATGTGAGATCGATAGCCGTGAGGACTTAAAACTGTGCTCTCCTGTCTGGCATAAAGACGAGCATCATCTGTGAAGAGAGCGTGGGAGGCTGAAGCTGCTGACACACAAGTCAGTCACTAAAGCATAGACACACACATGCACACATACACACTAACACAAACACACCACTGTCACTGCCTCTGAATGAGAGGTCTCAGAGATTCCTCACAGAGAAAGAGATTGAAAAAGTGAGAATGATTTATATTTGCATGTGTCTGTGTGTTTAGGACGTGAGTATGTCCCAAACAAAGTGAACAATGGAGAATTAATTAGTGTCTGTGATAGTTTCGACTCAAGTGAATAGAGACACACACTCCTCACTCTTACAATTAATTTTTTTATGAAGCGTAGCAACCACAGAGCTGAGCTATGGTAACTCTACAGAGAGACTGAACACACTAGGCTAATTTTCCTAATTACACAAGTGTGTGAAGTCAAGCTGGGGAAAGTCCAATTCAAGTGTGAGAATAATGACTTCATCTAAGTGTCTACTGCTACAGTTTATAATTAGCAGAAAATAAAAGTATAAAAGCATTTTATCCAAGTATGCTAGTGTGTCTGTGTGTGTGTTTACAGCTTTACAGTTGCTCATACTGAGCGTAGGAGGACAGGCCTTCTGTGGTGCTATTACCAGATATAACCACGGCCGAATGTCCCTGTTTCGAGTGAGTTAAGATTCTCTCTCTCTCTCACACACACGCACACATACATAAACAAACATGCATGCGTTGCTTTAGAGCTCTGTCAGATGGACTCCTGTTTCTTCCTCCTAACTCACACACACTTTCACAGGAAATAACTTGCACGGAGGTGCTTGCATCCACCCAAGATGCACTTCTGACAATCATGTCATAATGTGACAGCAATACTATACGTGAACTGAAGATAGCTGCATACAGACTTTGACTCGACTTTTTTTCTCACTTTTTTATGTCACAATGATGCTGCCTAATGTGTTTTCAGGATGCCGATGCCTGGCAGATGTGTGAGTGTGTTCCTACCTTATCACTGTCCAGTGTGTTCTGGGAGGTCCTTGAGGCGATGGAGATGGTATCTGGCTGGCTACTGGCATCTCCCTGGCTATCCAACTCCTCTCCATCCCTGCAAACAGACATCACCATCATCATTACAGTGATTAGTATAATAATTATTATGATTTTAACAGATCTCTTACTGGAAATATGAGTTACTGAGTTGATACACTATAACAGCCTGCGTCCTTCTTGCTCTTCAGTCACAGATTTAAAATTTACAGCTTCAGTCATTGACATTTGTTGCATATAGAAAATAATATAATTGACATCTAAAAGTCATTAACAACATAAAAAACTGTTTATATATCCTTGTACCCTTTAGCAAGACACTGAACCCCAAGTTGCTCTTATATGTGTGTATCTCTGACTTACAGTATAAGTTGTTTTGGAGAAAAGCATCTGCTAAACGATTGTAAATGTAAAGTTAGCTTCACTGTAAACTTACCGTCTGCCTTTATGTTTAGCTGCGGTGGCCTTAGGTATGTGGATGGGCTCCTTCAGAGCTCCACGCAGGTACACAGTTCGCTCCTGAATGACCTCCCGAATGTGTTTGATCCAGTCCTGCTTGTTCTCGATACTTGAAGCCTGGGACACAACAGGTGATTGATATATGTTAGCAGTGTAGCCTGGTCTTTTTCACATACTAAACCTACAAAACCCTAAAAAACCAAGAGAGTGTTTCCTGATCTTGTTAAGAGGGTCTAAAGACAGAGGTTGTTGTTGTTGTACAGATTCTAAATGAGGCTAATTGGAGATTGATTGTATTTGGTGATTGTTTGCACAATACTGATTAATCTCTCACTATACAGTATTTATGTGTGTACTCTTTTTTTGTAGTTCTTCTCATGTCTGTCTTGCAAAAGAGATCTTGAGCTTAATGAGAATTCCTGATTAACTAAAAATTAAGCAGAGATAATGAATTGTTGACCCATAGCACAGTATGTGGTCTCATTCAGCAATAATGCTTTGATCACTGCAATCCTGTACTTGAGTCACACATCCATGAACGGGAAAAATATGAAATGATGACAACAGTGTCTCCTAAGCTCCATTTCGGGTTCCAGAAACAGACTACGGACATTTATTGTTAGCCTTGTGTTTGTTTACGTCACTGAGCCAATTCGTAGACACTGTATATAGCATATGACTGCCCTCGTCTGTGTGTCTTCTCTCCCTCCTTCACTTAGCAACCAGCAGCACCAAGGCTGCTGTGGCGCTGTGTTACATAAGGCGCAGATTAAGATGATCATCAAAAGTTATGTAATAAGACAGATAACTGTACAGGACACATTCACACATTGTAACACACCATTTCTGTGATTTCTTCTGTCAGTTTCAAAAACAAACACGCATCTACACTCACACGCTGAATAAAACATTGCTTGTGACTCACTGCGCGAGAATTACCGAGTTGCTTGTGAGTTTGCATTATGACCTATCAACTGCTATGCTAATGTTTTTGTGTGATGAGGGGATAAGTAGCAAAAAGTAACACTCCTCCCCCCTACTGGGAGTAAACTTGCTTTGCCGAACAAAGGGAACAATGTAGGATTTAGCGGGGGTGGACTACAGACATGGACTCTTCCTCTTTATGTGTGAACAATTAGAACGCTCCTGCAGCAGGGGAATCATATTGTGAACTAGTTTAGACTCAGTACAGCGCTGGAATTCTCTTTAGGAAGTTTCGGTTCTCATTCTTTACTTTATTCTATTCAGACACTGTAAAATATTTGAAAGAGGAACAATGTGTTCAAAATAATTGAACATGAAAATCAATTAATACATGATACAAACTTTATGCTTTTATCTTCAGCAATAAAATGACTTGATACCTTGAGGACTATCTTGTTGTCTGAGGTTGGCGTCCTGCCCACCCACAGGGCAAACTTACAAGGGTCTCCTTCCACATGTTCTGTCACTCCAAGCTCAGATGTCTATTGGGGGAAAACATGTCAGCAAATGTAGATTATACATTAATAAAAATGGTTGTGAACTGCTTTTTTTATGTCATCACTATGTAAAAATGTTCAACAGTAATCTGGAGTCTAACATCTGCTAAGTTTGTGATCACAACTTATTATCTAGTACTGGATCCAGGACAGGGCCGGGGCCAGCCCCAGCAAGTGTCACTGTGCATTTTATTATCTTCTAACCTAAACTCAATTATAGAAATAACTGAGTCTGAGCACATAAAACAGCACAGTGCTTACAAAGAGCTTGCTCTTGTAGAGGTATTTGCTGCGCCCATTGGAGTCTTTGACTTCTTTGCTGAAGACCAGGGACATTTCGAAGAGGAAGAGGTGTCGGTCACGACCCTTACGGATGAGAGTCTTGGGATCCCAAACC
This sequence comes from Sandelia bainsii, assembly GCA_032362345.1. Lineage (NCBI taxonomy): Eukaryota > Metazoa > Chordata > Actinopteri > Anabantiformes > Anabantidae > Sandelia > Sandelia bainsii. Next base: position 16,937,905 of record JAUMHL010000009.1, on the reverse strand, counting down.
TGGAAGGACTCCTGGAGAATCAACTCTCCCTGAGAATCAATGTTCCCATCAAAACCTGAAGTGTTGAAATGAGAGGAAGAACAATTTAGGAGTGTTTGAATGTGTGTACTTTATGTACAAACATGTTGGTGGGTGGGAAATGAAGGGAAGTTGAATGAAAGTTATGTCTGACTCACAGCTGAGTAATTTGTGCTAAACGGCTATTAAAAGAGACTGACGTGATTCCATTCACAAACGCAAAGTGAAAGTTCAATCAATGGCAAAACTCAGATGGGAACACACTCGTTGAGCAGGTGTACAGGCGTGTGTGGAAAAACACAAGCAAGAGATAAGAGATTTCGAGGAATAGCAGAGATGTGTGCATGTCTAAGTGGGTGTGTGCCTACCTTCCAGCATTGAGAGGTGCATGGCATCATTAGCTTTCTTGGGGACACTGAGCATCACTTCAAGACCATCCTTAATCTCACCTTTTCCCTCCTCACAGCACGTTAACAACTCCTACAACAGACGCACACACAAACATACACACACAGTGACATTTATATAAAAGGATGTAGGCCATATTCTTACAGTAATAATTCTGATGGGTGATTATCTACTAAGTAACAATGTATATATTTTGTTTGCCTGGAAAAATGGGAGTTACACAATGTGAAAATGCAGGATGTACCTTGAGAAGTAGTTGGTACTTAGTAATTCTCTGGACTGGTTTGATCAAGTAAGAGGAAATAGAGTTGGCGAGACGATGTCTTTGCTGGATTTCCTGTAAAACCAAAAGACAGTCTTCATTACTTTATTACTATACTTTACAGGCATAATGTGACTGCTCACAAAGTGAATTTAGTATCAGTTGAAAAATCTCTGTTCCCAGGAGTGCGTGGATTACAAAATGTGATACCACTCACTTTAAAACTAAAATCACAAGTTATCACGTGTCAAACAGCATCAATAGGTACTTACATCAAAGTAGGGTCCAGCGTGCTCCAGGATGAGCTGAGTGGAGTCAGGCTTGTTCTTACAGTAGTTCACATACATCTGGAACTTATCAGCCTGAAAAGAAGAAATAATATCAGTACTTCACTCACATGACATTATAAGTCATAGTTTCTAAAGAGCAACTTTAAGAAAAATATGTAATAGTGCACTCCGTGTGTTATGGCATTTAAACACAATATGCAGATAACTGCATAGAAAAAAAAATGCTGAACAGGACAAATACAAAAAAGTCACAACTTGTGCAGCAGAATTCTTACCCAGGTCACAAAACAATGGCCGACATCCTCTGGAAGTTGTTCATACTTCTCCAGCTCCTTCAGGAATATACTGTACAGAGACATAAATGATTAAACAAGGATCCATCAGATCTTGTATATTGAAAATGAAAAAATAAACTTTCAGTTACTGCTCTACTGACTTATGATGAAACTCGTAGAGATCCTGCATGTTCCCAAAGATGATGTGTTCCTTGTTTACAATACCAGGAGGAATCTCCTCTACACCACTGGTCATCTCCCACAGGTACGTCTGTGCAGACACACACACACACACACACACACGACATAATTAATTGAACATGTACCAACTAATCAGATGTACAGAGAGAAAAAAACCTGATCATCACATTCAATATTTCAATTAATCATTTACTTTTTCATGAGCTACCCACCAGAAAAGCAAAATGCAACAAATTTCAAAGAAAAATATTTTACCTAAAACTATTTGTAATATACCACAGTAGGTGAAATGAAGATGATTATATTTAACTAAACTCCTAATGTGAGTATTTTTGAGGTTGTGTATGGTTGCTCTAATACTTACATCCAAACACTCCCGCAGATCTCTCACATAGGCTTTCTCTGTTTGAATCAGTTCAGCCATTATAAATCTGAAACAAATATGCAGATTGTGAGGCAGGCCAGTGGTGAAATACTAGTAGTAAGTTCTTTTGCGACCAATGGTAGAGAACAATTCAAACATCAGTTATTGCAGGTCATTCTTTTGCAAATTACTTATCAACAATATCAGCATGTAGTTCGTTGAGTTACACAACTTAATTGTCCACAGGACAATAAAGTGGCCATGTATTAAAATAACAGATAAACAGTCATGAATACCCTGCTGTTACAGTAGAAGGTTCCATTTCGGAGACTAATTTACCGCTTTATATTCATCCGAAACAACTCTCCTACTATAACATGTCTTAGTTACAACAAACACAAATAGCACTGCTGAGGTACATTATGTGAATGTATTATACCTCCCTTATGGCTTGTGAACAAGCTCTTTGTGAAACTGCTCCATCCTGTATGAATTTCCCTCATAAAACATTTAATAACAAACTAATTCCATTGTTTACATAAATGATTGGATTTGAAGATTTCAGCTTTCACCAGGATGTGTTCATGTTAGCTGGGTAATTTGACATTAATGTCTACATTGTCACCAACCCTAACAATTTCAAATGAAAGCCTGGCTGCAGCTATAAAATGTTAATTAATTGAAAAAATAATATGTTTTCCTTGGTGGCTGGATATGGCTGGATGACTCATTCAGGCTTTTATCCAGGGCTGCGTAGGAAGCCTGTGATGCCGAACATCAGGTAGTCATCAGGAGATTACATGCCAGGGAGATGTCTGTTCCACTTACTCCTTCCTGCGCGCCGATTTCCTCTTCTCCTCGTTGAGCTCATGGGCTGCATCCCTCAACTTGATCTCTGACCCTGGAGCGCTGGCTGGGATGATGTCCAGTTGCAGCTCTTTACTCTGCAAACACAGGAGACAGGCTTGTTATTCAGCAGTCAACACTCTGATGTATGGTGTATTTGCTTTCTCTTAGCACCACTTCAGTAAAATGAACTGTTGGGAAATGAAGTTTAAATAGGAACATGCAATCATAGAAAGTGTGCAGTATATATCTACATCTAAGCACCTGGTGCAATGTCCTGTACTTAAATTGGGTTAATGAAATTCATGACATGCAGCAGAAGATGCTTTTGTTTAACTAGACGCTGAGGTCATATCCGTATTAATATAACCTCTGCCAGACATATACTGTGTCAGCTCTCATAGTCTTTCATTATACTGCATTAAGTTAGTTTTAACATAAACTAGATGAACAGAATTTGGTGAAAAACATAAGGAAGTATAGAGCTGATCTGTACTCACAGCCTTATTGGAGTCAGAAGAAATGCCGAGCGCCGTTTCTAGACAGGTTCGGTATTTGTCCATGCGAAGAGAGAAGTCCCTGTAGCGTTTGTCCACTGAGGAGACCCATTTCTTTATCTCCAGGGCATGGGCGTGGCCCTTGTCACAAAACCCATCCGCCAGTTGTATCAACAGCTTTACTCGCTCTTTGGTTTGCTGTCAATAAAAAGACATTTAGGGAGGGGATAGAGAGGAGAGATGGGCACAGAGCAACAGTACCGGTAGGGCAAAGGTATAAAGAGAGAGAGACAGAGAGAGAGAGAGTTAGGAATCAGTGTGTTGCTTAACAGATACAATAGCTTATTCTCTAACACAATAACAGTGACACAGCAAAGAGGAATCAGGACAAAACACTGCCTAGGGAATGGGCCTCACAGCACAGCACAGCACAGCACAGGACTGTGCAAACACACACAAAACAAGAAGATCAACAGGAACAAAAAAAACGCACATACAGTTTCTCAGCAACAGTTTTCACAGTCAGAGATTTACAAACCACAAACAGAAACACAAATAGACACAAATAGAAACACACACATATACCTTTGCTGTGATCTGGAAGTCTTCATGCTCTTTCAGCAGCTCCTGTGTGTGGTGAATGCTGGAGCCGGTAGATGTGTGTGTGGACAGGTAAAACTCCCCTGTGTCATGGATCCACTCCAAGGCCTGAGGAAACAACCAATCACAACTGAATACATTGAAACTGCAGTTTGCTACAGTCTCATATCAGTTGTAATAACCTGACGACCTGGTACAAGCTAGTACATTTGAAACTCCTAAGATTACATTAAAATAAAGCCAAGGGGTAGTTTGTGTAATTCAGCTCAACAAGTCAAGTAAAGTCATATTTTATTTATATAACCCAATATCACAAATGGCAAATTTGCCTCAGGGGGCTTTAATCCAGTGGGATATTTCCCTAAATCTGAGCTGATCTAGACTTGATGTCTGACATTTTCTAATGTACAGTTTACCTCTAAGAATCTCTTTATAACATTCCCTGATATAAAGTTGATAGGAAAGTTGATGCAAATTTGGAAACAACAATGGCACAGAACTGAGATTTTTGTGAGATAAATCAACAGTATAATGTGCAGATAGAATGTGTTGAACGTTCTCAGTATATTCACTGAGTTACACATTGATCTAATTTCATTTGCATCCAGCTTCTATTTTGTTATGTCTGTGTACTTAGTAGCAGAACTGGCCCAGTCAAACTGTGAGACCAGAAAGCACAGGGCCCTGGGGATAAAACCTGGATCGCCCCAGAATAGCCATGTCCTAGAAACATCTATGATGTCATCTAATTTTATTAGTTAAGCGCATTGCTGTGTGCCCGCACTGTGTTATCCAAACACCACAAGAGGGCGCCAAGTGCCTGGTTGTTGCACAGCCTAAACCATGAAATGCAAACACATTTTTAAGTACCACAGATTCTAACTTGCTTTGGCGTCTTTAAAAGGAGGAGGATGTAGCAGTCAAAGTTATTAAACCACCCAAAATGTCAACATAGTCTGTCGTGCGTGAAGACGTCCTAACTGCTAATGACAACAGTATTATCCAAACTCTGTCCATCTCACAGGTCCTCGCTTTGAACAATGGCTGATCAAAGACTGGGTTGTGTTCCTGTGACTTAACATTTCATTCTACACAGATCTTGTATTCTTCTGAAACATATTAAAGGTCTACAATCGAAATCTCAGAGGCTGTAATTTTCAGCATTGACTGAGAGAAAAAAAAACGTGGTTGGAGACATACTGCATGTTTGGCAATACACTATATTAAAAGTAGTGTTTAAATGTTTTATGCCACATAATGACAGGCGTCTTTAAGACTGTCATCGCTGCAAATATCTGCCAGTTTACATCACTTCAAGTATATTTCAATTGTATCATTACTAAGAAAATACAGACAAAATAGGACAAAATAAGATGGAAGTTGCAGCTGTTTGCTAACCGAGACAAATCAACGTGAACGTGGAGCCAATCATGTAACAAGCTGGATGCTTATTTCCATACACTGTCTGTACTTAAATGACTGACACAATGTACCAAACTGTGCTTATTGCCAGTGCACGCAGAAACGTACAGCCCAACATACACAAGCAGTCACCTGTTTGGCGCTGCGTTCAAATACTACATATTGCTGGCACTGGTCCAGTCTCCGCTTCCTCATGGTCCAGAAGTGGAGCACTCTGTTCTCTCTCTGCAGCAACTCATTCAAGATATCTGATGAAACAAAACACCACATAGCATCATACATGAACACACAGAACACCTGAATTTAGAATAAATAAATGAAGGAACAGTGGAGACTAAAACCTAAGTAAGCTAATAACAATTTGATAAACACCTTTGTAATGATAAGATTCAAACATGATAAAGGTGATTACTGAGTCGTCTACTTACTCTTAACCTGAGTCTCTGGTGCTTTGACATGGGACAGCATGCCGGGCATATTGACACTGTTTCTGTGCAGGTACTTCAAGAAGACATCAGCATTACGCCTGGCTAACGTACAGGCCTGTATATGTGCAGAAAGAGAACAGATGTCACTTCTAACAGATACTTCAAATATCATAGAAATCATATAAATAACTGATTTATTTTTAAATTTAAAATATCTTTATCTTTATCTTTCTCACCTTGAGGAAGGCTTCTTTCTGTTCCAGATGTTTGCTGACCATGGGAGTGACATGGTCTGACTCACTATTTGGGCCTAGTTTATCAGCACCACCACACCAGTCTTCTTCTCTTTTGTACTCCTGCTCCAGGCTTTCCAACACACTGCACACCTGAGACATTGATAATACAGCAAATAAAACTACTGTGAGATTAAATGCTAACCCTCATGCAACCTGCTTTTCAAAAAGAGAAGTGGAATTTCCATTAATCCGTGTTGAAATCTTCACTCAAACTCGATCTGGTTCAAGATTATTTAACACACTTGTTAATATTTGAGTTGGTTGCAACTCAAACTTGCACACACAAAAGTACCTGTTCAGAGGTCTTGTAGAACGCCACAGAAGCATTAACCAGCTTGAGCCGGTCCTCCATCTTCAGCATCAGCTGCTGCCAATGGTCTGCAACCTTCAAGTCAAACAAAACAGTTTGTCACTTACAGCTTTAAAAGAGCTGCTCCACTGCCAATGTTGACACTCTCGTTTTTTTCCAATGTGAAGATAAGAGAGCAATACCTTTTCTGCACAATCTCTGATCATATCCATGTCATAGTGATTGGCCTGGAGCAAGGCTTCAGCCTTCTGCTGTACCTGCAGCGCACTCTGATGGGTTTTCTGCATTGGGGATAAGGCAAAATTAAAAAAATAATGAAAGTCAGGAGTTATATGAATCTCTGGTGTCACAATGATTGCTTGGAAAATACAAGCTCAGTTTCCTCTTGGCCCTGCAGGGGAGTTTGGTTGGGAGTGGAAGACTAGGGAATAACAGAGGAAAGACAGTAAGGGTAAGGGTAGTGTCTGATTATAGCCATGCAATAAAGATAGTCCTGGAGCGAGCATTCTGGAGAGGAAAATAGATAAAGACATAAAAGACAGTATCTTGTGATTTTTCTGTTATAGTGCTTAGATATGAGAACAGCTGGGCAAGGCTTCTGCTTCTTGCTGGACTTAGAACGTTAAAGGCAACGAAAGCAGAAGGACATAAACAGAAGGAGATAAAGGAAGAGTGAAGGATTTTTTGGATAATGTTAGTGTGGCATAACTGTTAATGCCTGCAGCACCTGCATGGTCAGTGAGGACAATCTTATGTCACTTGCTCTTTTGTCACAATGTGGGTTTCAGGCACCTCTGTTATGGCAGGCTCACATAAGCAATAATCATAAAGTCAGTTTTCTTCTGAGTGTACGTCTTTGTGTAAATGTGTGCTCTGTAAAATTGGGTCAGGTAGAGGTTTGCATTAAAATGTGCCGGGCTTGACTTCAAAGGAAAATGGACCCCGAATATTCAGTGGTAAAGAGAGAAAGGAAATAAAGCGGAGAGAGGAGAGAGAGGCAGAAATGCATTATTTATCATTATGTTTCATGTGCGACATGTGTTGAGAAGATGAAGAGGTGCAGGTAGAAGTGAATGCGAGTACAGTTTTGGAAAGGCAAAAGGTTGAAGGATGAAAGGAAGAGAAGGTGCAGAGATGCAGAAGTGTGGAAAGATGAGGGAAAAAAAGAAATGAATCAAAGAAAGGGAAGAAAAATCTCATCATGTACAGTGTGAAGGAAAAGAAAGAAACAGGCCACTAAAGGCAAACACGCTTTCTTCTACATTTTCCATCAACAGAGAGGTTATATTACTGACGATACATTATTTACCTCAATCGCATGTTGGAATTGTTCATGTTCTTTTTGCAGCTGTTCAGCTTCTTGTAATGAACTGGCTGTGATCAGACCAGCATTCAGCATGGACTCTCCATTACGGATCCAACCCAGCACCTATGACACACAAACAGAACACACACACACACAGTTTTGTTAATATTATGCCTTTATTTTTAGCAGACTGGTATTATTTGAACTACCTTTACAATGAAAACATCTTGAAAGCAAACTAAAAAAATGAACTAACCCATGATAATTTCTCACTCAGTTCCCTCTGTTCTTATTTACTGAATCTCCCACTTTACTTCTGGCAGCTCTAAAACATTTTCACTCGTGCTGTATATTTTCTTAATTACTTCTTCAAACCTTACACCTCTTCATTATCCTGCATCTCACTCTGTTCCTGTTTTAATCCCTCGAGTCTCTTCAAATCTCACCACACATTTCGTTTTCCTCCCACCTCCCTCAGTCAGTTTTATCTCTCCACTGTATCCAATCTCTTTAACTATCACACCTCCTGTCTCTCTCTCTCTCTCTCTCTCTCTCTCACACACACACACACAAAATCCCATTTGCTCTTAGTTTTGCTCGCCTTATTCTAGCCAAAGGGTAGTCTCTTAAAGACACCTCTCTCTCTGACTCAGCAAGCACACCTGCTGTGTGGGTGACAGGCAGAAGTGAAACTGTAGCGGGGCTATGAAAATGATGATGCAACACAAGTCTGACTCTTGTTTTTCCGCCGCTTCAGCAGGGCTGATGTTTCCATTGCATGTCCATGGACATCTAAAATGTCCTGGGGCTTACCTATTGAACATCAGGTGTGCTGTATGTTTGCATGGTAGTGCAAAGTCTAATGCATGAATAAAATGTAGCAGTAAAAGATGCATATCTGGTAGTATATTGTGGCATAATCATGTGTTTTCAAGTATTTCACCATATCACTAAAACTGACACTTTACCGTACTTCTAGTGCTTTTATCTTTTCTTAATACCCACTGTTCTATCCTGACCACTACTCTTAAGCTACACCATATCATAATGACACAAAAGCAGTCGAGCAACGTGTAGCAAGAAAAGAAAAAAGAAAACAAACGAACAATAGCAACTGTAGTGCAGTGGTAACACTTGGCCAGGATTGAAAGGCTGAAGTATTTCTAAATATCTCAGTAGCAGAAGTATAGTCTACATTTACCAGATTATTAATTCATCCAATTTTAGTCACACAAGGTTGCAGTTATTTTCCCAGGATTCAGTGCAGGGGGTGTAATAGCATGGCAACAGGAGTTTAGCTGTATTTCTGTAAAAACTGCAGTGAAGCTTGTAAAGTAAGCTGAATGGCGTTCAAATATATGTATACCAGATTCAAAAAAAGAACCCACCTCTTTAGACCATTTTGTTTTATGCGTGACTATTAGCTGTGCAGTCCTGCATACAGCAGGTTGACTTAACAGACTATATCTGCATATAGAGCACTGCTTCTCTTTGGGTAGATGAGAGTAAAAATATTACACTCAGATCTGTTCGATCAGTGCAAAGCCAGTGCATCTTCTGAAATGTTTTGCCGCATTACACATTGGGTATAATTTTGGTTATTTCAGTCTCAATTTTATAACTCCCACCACTTGTGTCCAATTTTTCATTAATTCAAGCCCACGTTGAAGCATAAAGCATGTTGTTATTTGGCTGCACCAATATGATAACAGGAGCTGTTATGAAAGCTGCCTCCGTTTGTTTCTGTTTTGCTTTGGAATATGACTACTCTACACTGCACACAGTTTTCTTATTGTGATCATATTCAACTGTTGAATGAATATTGGAAGCGAAGTCGCTAGTTGACATGCTTTTCACTGACACAACAGTAAGAAAATTCTATCTCATTCTGTCCCTATCAAGTCTGATTCTCTCTCATCCATCTGTGTTCTTTTGCAAATCCACTTATCTCTCTCTCCCTTCTTCCTTGGCTCAGCATCTGTATTGGTCTTTCTATTCCCACATGTCAAACTACAGATAGAACTACAATGAGAGAAGAAGAAAATAAATGTAGGAAGACAGATTGTTGACACAAGATGAGTCATGTACCCATGGTGATGTCCAGGCAAAACATCCTGTAGCCTTTTTAGCACTTCCAAACAATCTGCTGTAGCATCATGGTATACTGTAGCAATAAGTTGTCAAAATATCTTTCCATATATAAGCCTGACCTGTGTCTTAGGAGGAACAACACCTTACAGACAGGCCTCTGTGTTTATTTCTGTAATGCAACATACGTAGCATATGGCGCCTGTATGAGCATGTCCAACTTCTTAACGCTACATATTATAATACTGCTATAAGTCTACAAAATATTTCAGCTGTCCTATATAAAAACATTGTGTGTATAGTACAGGAATTACTCTTTTGTAAGTAAAAGCTCAGCTCAGCTTTTTGTAGCTTGTTTATTTTAGGTTGCTTTCAAAGTCCCACCTACACTTTCCAGTAATGGTTTCAATTCTGTATCATTGTCTATCCCTGATACATTCTTGTCCTTTTCTTCTTCAAGTACATACCTGTTTGACTTCTGCTTGTAAATGCCTTAATTGGACACACTGCTCCAGATGTCTCCTGTGCTGCTCCGCTGCCAGGTCCAACTCCTGCTGCTTCTCATGGAGAAACTCCAGCAGGTCCTGGACCCGTGTGGCCATGTCCACGTCTCTGTCACATAACAGCTCCACACCTGCACAAAATAGACATTTCACTACACTGCCAATAACAGACTAAAATATATGTTTTCTTTCTTCGTAACCATAACTAATTGTTATTAACATAAGGATAATGTGCAACTCTGCACACATCTCTGCCATATACTCAACCTACATACTCTACATGAGAAATATAAAACATGCATTTCTCATGTGCTGTTGTACAGTACACATGAGTACTGTAATCTACCTATGTGAATGGTGCATTTGCCCTGTGTTTGAATAAATGCTTTTGGACTATTTCTGTGCCCTCACTCACCAGATGCCTGGACCTCTGTGACGTACTGCAGCAACTCTTGTCCCTGGTGGATGACGTCAAAGGTGAGGTTGTTCATTGTAAGGGCCTTGTCTGCATGATGCTGTAGCCTCTGCTCAGCCAGGGTCAGGTCCTCCGTGTCAAAATCACTCATCTGCTGTGACAGTTCCTCATTCCATGACTCCAGATCTGAGATGATCTGAGAGGGAGGGGGCAGACATGGAGAGGTTAAAAGACAGAAAGAGGACAATGAATATTATTACAAAAATAAATTAATAATAAATGGGTAAGGGTAAAGGGTAAGATAGTATTTGAATACCAAATTAGACAGTTTAATTTCTGTAACCCAACATTTTTAAGTGAAGGCCATTATAATGGATATTATATTAGACTGGTGACGCATGGCTGGTAAAACAGATGTATGGAGATGTCAGCGCTTGCCTCTGACTGCCCACGTAGACTGAATCATGATACCAGGGGCGTCTTGATCCTGGCAGCATCCAGCACTGTCTGTCAATGTTGTTTTTTTATTTTAAATTAAGAAGTCTACACTTTGTTGTAAAATAGTGTCAGATGCCCTTATTTACTTTAAGTGGAGACAGAATGCAGAATATCCTTCTCCTTGGAAGGCATTTACTATGTGACATCACCATGATGTGTTCAGTTTTATTAAAAGCATCAGGAATCAAGTTTAATTAAGTCAATTTAACTTGTGAGTGAGAAAAATATTTCTAGTAAAAAAGTAAAACTGTCAAGAGCAGCAAATTATAATACTTTGACTATGTTGTACTGAATGAAGTGATGCTATGGAGAAAAAAAAAGATTATCTAAAACTTTAGATAAAACTTGGCAGTGGCTGGTGCTACATTGTAGCTATAACAATTTACTGCAACTGAGTGTATGATTACGCTATCTGTCACATTTAGGGAACAACAGGGGATACATAGATACCCACTGCTCCTAAGAGTTACTACAGTATATTACAGTATACATCATTTCAGTACATCTTTGTCTGTTTTAATATCTTCCACTCTTCATGTACTCTAAAGTTTTGGTCATGCAATATAATACATCAGTTAATGTGATCTGCCAGAAATGGTTAGGATACAGTAGCTGCCAACGACGTTGTACATACATGCCACTGTAAAATCTTTCAATATCAAAATCGTCTGTATAAACCAACCCTCTGCTTACACTTTGCTCTTTTATCTTACAAATGTTAACACTAGATCTAAACATTAGATACAAGAAGACCCAGTAACTCAGAGTCATATATATGCTAGTCAACTTATCTGTGAACGACTGTGTTAGTGCTCAGTATATACCATATCATTCGTGAGTTAAGTAAGTTACACTTATGCTTATAGAGCAGGAAAGTCACAGACACTAAGCTCTCTTGGAAACAAATAAACACAAGGAGACTACAGACTGGCTCCTCTATACACTGGCTCCTCACAGCTGGACTAAGACAAAGTTTGTGACAAATGAAATAAAACTGTACTATTTATTATCAAAACCATTAAGAGAAAACAATATATACAAGGCAGTTTCATAACTGTAAGGTTTATGGTGCACCTCTCCATTGAAAATGTTTATAGAAAATGTCTTATTATAATAAAAAACATTATTCTTGTGTCACAGAAAAACAACGTACACCAGCCATACAATCTCTTCTTATAGAGATTCCTGGTCTAGCAAAAGAAGTGATCTTATCAAACGCTTCACAACAGAACAGCTATCTACTCAATATGATAATTTTACAAATTTGGCAACAAAGTACCAGTAACTTACCAAGCACTCATCAGCACTCTGTGCTCCTCTCCTCTTACAGTTTAGTAAAATGCCCTCTGTGTGAAAGAAGAGCATCTCCCTCTGTTTCTAACACAGTGAAAACTAATTAATAGAGGAGATAAGCCTCCTCTTTGACTATATTTTATTCCGGCTGGTGAGCAGTAATGCTGAGTTTTTGTCTGAGAAGAAAGCGTTGGGAGACACACCCCCAGTCAAGCCAGGAGGGAGTGTCATAGTGCATGTGCATGTCTGTGTGTGTGCGGGGAATAGAGAGAAACATATGCCTCCTCCACCCATCTTCGTGCTCAAACACTGTGTCATGTTAATCCTGTGTCTATGTGTGTGTAAATGTGGGTGTACTTCTACATGAGTGATTAACAGATTTACCACCATTCCTTGACCTGACATGCAGAGCTAAGGTGAGACTTATCTGTTCTTTTGGACTTAACAATACATACATAACAAACTTTAAAGTAGCGAGAGAACTATTTAGCACACAGTGCAGCAGAATTCACACATAGCCAGACATGTACTACAACATTAGAAATAAATTACACATCTTGTATCTATTAGACTAACCTACTTTAGATCACACGTTTTAGTAATTTGGGAAGTGAGCACTGTACATTTTTTATAGGAGTCAGACACACTGCCATCTAAGAAGCTAGAATTAAAGTATGGCTTGCTCCTTGCATAACAGAGTTTCAGGTTGCATTTGTAGATGCATCAGTGGACTGTGTTAAGTCATGATTTTCCAAAGTTCTCTTGAGCCCAGGGGGTATAGTCATCACAGCAGCATGATGGTTTCTCATGCAATGCCACCTGAGGGCTCAAATGTCATACACGTAAATTCAACAGAGGTTTCTTCCCTCTGCCTTGAGTGTGTTGCAGTAGTTCAACTCAAGCGACGTGACATATCGCAGATTTTACTTTTTATTGCATTTTAGAAAAAGTCCCAACTTTTCTGTAAATGAGGTTTGTTAAGGTTTGATAATCTAATAAGAAACGTTCATGTCTTCAACGGTGTTGGTGTAAAGCTGACAACAGCATAAAAAGACAAATCAAATGTGTGAGTATTAATAGAAACATAATCATATCATCAGTAAAACAAGCAAAAGAAGCTTTGCCTAAAAAATATGTGCATCTGAAAAAAGATTTGGCAGACATTACACCATGTAACCTTAATAAAAACCCTGACATGGACTTTGTGCATGTCAGGGTTTACATTTTGAAATGTTATGGATATATGGTAACGTGTTTATTACTGAAAACAATTTCATTCATGCTCCACAAGCTCACTATGGCTGCTGCAATTACTCCCCACAACCAATCTTATTACTTATACTATCATCATGAAATTAATCCTGCTTCTCTGCTTCAGGCTTTTGCTTCTATTTGACAGAATATAATTCATCTGTCAGCATAGTATGGCTCAACAAGTCTGATTTGATGACCGTGATAAACTAAATTACCAGAAACATAAACAAATATTTTAAAAGCGCAGGCATCATATCTAAACACCAGCTGAGAAAAAGCATTCACTCTCACAGTGGGGTGTTAAAGAATTAGCGGATGCAATGTAGCCAATAGCTGTCTGCAGAGGGGGAAACTAAACTGTAATGAGTCAGTAGATGAGATGCATCAAGTGGAACTAAATACTTTTTAATGTAGCACACATGAGAGAGTATCGCTGTAAATTCAACCAAGCTTTGAACCAGGAGGGATCCTCACTACAGAACTGAGTCACCCTTTCACAGTGTAACAGTCCGTCAGCTCAGTCACAGTCATTTTTGTTTGTACGTGTAATTTAGGCTTTTGTATTTAAGACAAAAAAGTCAATAAGGAAAAAAATGGCACATTCATTGTGTCTTTCTCACTCTTAATTTTGCCTGAACATTTTAGGATAAAGCAGAAGTAAAAGGTTTCCACTATAATAGCACAGGCATGGCAGGCCTTTATGAAAACGAGACCCCAATCAAGCCTACACAACAGTCCATTTTGTTTATCCAATACTGTCCGAAAGGCACTCATTTGGAAATAATCATTTGTGTTTCAGAGTCTGTCACGTGCCTCTCTCCATGTCTCCTCCCTGCTTCAATCTGATTCGCTTCTGACAGAAGAAACGAAGAAGAACGAACAAACCCGGGAATACAGGAAAACATGAATGAGTCTGACCTGAGAGTTCTGTTTTTAAATGGATTTCATACGTACACTGAAGTTTATGTAACCCAGGCGTTATGTTCAGCATAATCATCTCTGATGCAGTTATACAGAGCCATACAGGCTATGTGCCAAATGCAAGCTACAAGTATACCAGCAGATAGAAGAAAACATAGGACATCTGGCTGGGACCCAGTTCAAAGCCATTCAAACTGCAGTTTGCACCAACTTGAGAGTTTATTATAGTTTTGATATATTTCATTATGTGCATTTTATTGTTTTATTAATATATTTTTGTGTGTCTATTCTTCTTAAAGAATGTTTGTTCTAACTTCTTTGATTGTGAAGTAATTGGACAGTTATTTGTGTGCAATAAATACATATAATTATTGCTCTTCTTGTTTTATTTAAACTTATAACCAAAAATTTTAGCGGTGCGCGCAAAAACTCTCTCATCCTCTTGCCACCTTGCCTGTAAGATTTTCTAGATGAAACACTGCATCATACGCCATGTATCAATCATCGCCCGCCTACTTACATCGATTGCGTCCCTCTCAAAGATGCGTAGCTGAAGGAAGAGCTCCAGTTTGATCTTCCTCTCCTGGAAGAGCTCCTCCATCTGGCCCTGGGCCTCGTCCAGCTGTTGCAGCACACTCTCAATGTGCGCCATGGAGCTGTTATGGGGAGTCTTGTTGCTCGAGATGGCTGAGTCTCTGTGTAAAAAGTCAAATACAGAGAATTTAGAGGTACAGTGTTTACTGTAGAAACATGTCAAATCAATAAATGTAGGTATCTGGTAAGTAGATATTTTCAGAGAAGACAGGTTTTCATTATTGTTGCCACTGAAATATTTTAAATACAGCTTAAGAAAGCATATTATTACATATTAATGTCCTGCATAAGAGTGGCCTACCCTAGTGCATATTACTGTATATACTACAATATTCATGCATGCAGTGTAAGATGTACTGATTTGACTGCATTGTCACCTGAGCTGTTGAATGAGGCCCTCTCCCTCCTTGATGACATTGACTGTAGCCTGCAGGGTGGTCTGCTGCTGCTGGCCAAAACGCTTGAGCAGGTCCTGCACTGCTTCCACCGACTCTGCATACACATCATCCAGCAGTTCCTTCTGAAGCTCCTCCAACCACGTCCAAAGCTTACAGTGATTGACAGAGAAGGTAAGATGAATTAAAATGTAGGTCACACTTCCAAGAGAAGAGAAATAACGAGGAAGCAGCCAAACAAGAAGAAGAGGGTCGGGCAGGTCTACAGAGCACTGTCTACAAACTGATAGACGAACTGCCAAATGGACAGACAGAAGATCGAAGAAAGAAATCAAATTCAACCAGCTATGCTCAAAGCTGGTGTTTTGTGAATGGTCCTCTCTGTAACTGATTAGCCATCTGGGTGAGTTGGCTCAGTGCACTAAAGCCCTGGCACACCATTCAGGCTGCGGGAGCGAGACCCTGGCACCTATGGTTTGTCTAACAGCCATACTGCTGGCTCAAACACACATGGTACTGTTATCATCAACCACTTAGTAGCATACAGTATGCTACATATTACCTATTGAACATTAACACAAAACATGCAAATGGAATGACAAAAAGAAAAAAAAACACAAAAGACTTTCTATTAAAGCCTTGTAGCAGTTTATTGTAGATTTGGATTTACTACACTATAGATTTCTAAGAGATGCTGGCTTTTATCTGGAGTAACTTCATCTGTCTGCTTCATAAAAATCAGTGCAGACAAAGACCCTCTCCTCCAATGTAGTTCATGCTCTTTCTCCACAGTAAACTGTTTGATGCCTTTCAAAAAGCTGGATGCCATCCAAAAGTTTCTATAGAACTAGGAGAGGAGATGGGCAGCAAGGTTGGAAACATTCACTTGTACACACATATACACACAGGTGGATTTAGACATAAAAGGCACACACACGTACACACACACACACACACACACACAATGGCTCACACATACACAGACACAACACACTGTGACATGCACCAGTGTGAGATGACAGATGGGAAGAAGGAGATTAGTCCATATGGACACTAAAGACTAGCTTCATTAATAACACCATGGCTCGGACTGTCTCTGTGAGTCTATGTAAACAGGATGTAGTGTTAAAACATGCAGAGCGCAGTGCTCTGTCAGGGTGGAGAGGTTAATTTTGACAGTCAAACATGTGCAGAGAGTGATTAACATAACATAACATTGTAAGACAAATAACGGGAGTGGGGCCACAGTTGGCCTGTACATGTGCATACAGGATTCCTACACTGTCTTGTGCATTTTGTGTGGTCTTTTTGGTTTTTTTTAGAGAAGAATGTAAAGAATGATCATTTACAGTGAAGGAAGAGGCAGATTGAGACAGACTCATGTCCTTATTACACTTATGAAAGACCTCACATAGGAAATGGGTATGATTGCTAGAATTAATAGCACTATGTGCAGATTTTTATACATAACTTCATGCAAATTAATAGTTTCTAAAAACATGTTACATTAAGAGACTGTGCACTCTGTTAAAGGTATATACTCTCTGATGCTTTCAGGCTAATTGTGTCTTTATTTTACAGTTATAGGTGCCTGTAATTGTAACTCTGTTCTATGGAAAGCAAAAAATATCCCTTCCCCAGTCACTGTAGAGAGAGTAGAGTATAATAGGTTTGAGTAGAGTAGAGTAGAGTACAGGAGAGGAGAGGAGAGTAGAGAATCCATACCTCTTTGACATGTGTGTGAAAGGCAACAGACATGTCCAGCAGGACTTTACGCTGTTCGACACGTCGAACAAAGTCCTGGATGCGATCTTCTAGCTGGTGGGCAGCCTGGTAAATTTCCTCTGGGTCACACTCCCCGGTCTGGGCCAGCTGCTCTGCTGCTTCTAGCAACTTGTCAGCATTGGTGTAGGTGTTCTGAAATATTAACATCCATATTTTTGAAAAAAGGGTATCTCACACTTCTCTAAGAGCTGTTTTGCATGTGCATTTTGTCAAACGCAAAAACTTTACAAACCCACCTGAGCAACCTCTTCAAAGTCTTCGTGTCTCTTCTGCAGGGCTCTGGCCCTGTGTAAAGATTTCCCAACACCAGTATGTTTACTGAGGAAGGCTTCGCCATGGTTTTCTATCCAATCCAGCACCTAGAAAAACACGCACACAACAGTGAACATAAATTTTTTTTACAGGCACCATAATTTGAGAATGCAGTATACATTATAAACAGTAGGTGGGGCAATTGACTGGATTGACTCTTAAGATCACATCATAGTGTCAGTAGTCTATAGATGTCATCTCTTTCTCCCTCACCCCTCTGGCTTGCTCACTCTCTCGCTCTTCTCATGCCCTCGGTATTTATTACTTTTCTCCATTTGCAGTCTGTCTTGTTTAAATTACACAAGCGAGAACAATTACGTTTTCCTTAATTGGAAATCCGGAGCAGTACAAAGTGTCAACATTTCCATTGTGGATGAGATTAGGGTATAAATCTTTGTACATAATTACCTTATTATGTATTAAACAGATGGCCATACTCCATCTGTTTCTATGTGGGAAAATGAAAGGGATTCTCGTGATGTTTTCAAGGTCTCAGGGAGAATATTTTTAATGGGACAAACACGCATGAACTCGTGCACAATGCCCTCGACACTTTATGTGACAGTAAATTGCATCACCATGGAAACCACTACCAAGAGAAAGGCTGATGAAAGAGCGGCTGGAAGAGGTGAAAGACAGAAACACAGACATACAGCAAGAAAGTGTGTGAGAGAGAGAGACAGAGAAAGAGAGAGCAGGCAGGAAGCAGAGAGACATAGAAGAGTTCATGCCCATAGGGGAGAAAGGCATAGAAACACCAGCTCTGTAGTTGTGATCTACGAACTCTGCCATCCAGACAGTCACACAGAAAAACAGGGATTCTGACAACCCAGGGGAAAAGTGGAAAAAAGGCTTTGAAGAAGCTGGAGCTGATTATTTTATATCCTTAATATTACACCTTCTGCTGTCCCGTATGGATACGAACTTGCAGTATGTTATCCAGAATTGATGCTTATGTTATCCCTCTGCTAACTAACAACAATTTCTTGATCTTCATAAAATTAAAATATAGTTACATTAAATCTACAAACTATTATACAAACAATTTATAATATAACTGCTTCCTGTGTTTTATGTATCAATTATGGATACCATGGTTGCTGGTAAAAATATGTTTTTCACAGCAATAACAGCCTTACGCTTAAATCAAATACTAGAAAATACAAAAGCTTAACAGATTTAAGGGTATCAAATTGAATTTAGTAAAGCTGCCACACAATGACATTTGTGACTTCAAGCTTTTAGGTGATGGTGACTTGGTGTAAGGTTAGGATTATGTTATCTTGAGGTTAAGTGGGGTAAGGACTGGGGATAGGCCAGTGAGTCTCCAAGAAATGAATGTAAGTCAGTGACATGTCCTCTAAAGCAATATAACCATGACTATGTGTGTGTGAGCGAGAGAAAGCGAAAGAGAGAGAGAGAGAGTGGATGTCAACCCCTGTCTGCACAACAAAACCACAAATCTTCAAATCTCATTGTAGTTGTACTTTGTTTATGTCTGAATGCATCTTACTTGCTGTACATCCTGCTGAAAGACACACAGCTGCAGGCGCTGGTGTAGGCGAACTTTACGATGCTGCCAGATGTTTTCCAGCTGCCTCTGGTGATGCAGCACCTCGTGAATGATGTCCAGGACATGGTGTACAGCCTTGGAGTAGTTAGCTGATGCCATCAGTGAATCTGCACTTCCTGGGGTCAAAGGTCGCTGTAGTTTGTCCAATAGAGACTTGCCATCCTGGCTTACCTGTGAAGGTTTGACATGTAATTTGACAAACAGCTAATTGACTAAGAATCTTAGATAACGCTCTAAGGATCTCGCTTGAGATTAATGAAATGTCTCAGATGCTTAATTCCACAGAATCAACACTGACCCACTGCATTGATTATGTTAGGTCAATTTTAAATAAAATACAGCTGTATTTTGCAAATGTAACTAACCACTATTTTCATCCAGCTACATTTGTTCAATGTCATATATTTAACGTATTTACCAAGAATTCCTAATGTTGTTTTTGTTTAATTTATTAGTTTTTATCTTGTGCAAACAAATGGATGGAGAGAGCTTATGCTGTGTGTATATTTTGGATACATGATTTAGATTATTATCACTGACCTCAGAGTATGCGGTGGTAATGTGCTCATATAGTCCCTGGTGGTGATGGATTGTATCCTCCAGATCCTGGAGTTCAGATGGCAGCTCACCTTCTCCACACGCCTTGCACCATGGCTCCACTTTACTCATGTACTAGGATGAGAACACACAGCCCAAACACTGCATAACACAGACCCATATACAGTGTAGTGGCAAGGAAAAGTCAATGAATCCTTAATTAACTGGTCATAAAACAGGATCTGATTTCTTCTGTCATTACTGAAGAAAGCCATTTAACATTAAAAGTGCTGATGGAAAAAATAAGTCAACCCTTGTATTTATTAGCTGCTTGAACCTCATTTACAGCAATGACCTCAAACGCTTTTCTACAACTGTGGATCAGACCTGCACAATGCTCTAGAGGAATTGTATATCATTTATTTTTACAGAAATTATTTAGGTGGTCAGTAATATTTTTAGAATGATACTTTATTGGGATAAGGGGCTCTGACTGTGTGGCTTTTCTTTTCTTTCTTTTCACATATGGTCCCAATGATTCCTTTAAGCCGTTAGCTGCTACTATCTATATGAAAAACACACTTTCTAGACTACAGTATTTTGTCATATAAATAAGGTGAAACCATACATTATTGTGCCTTTGGCTACACTGACAGCAAAGGAATATCAATAGTTTACAAGAAAGTCTTGAGCATTAAAGACTGTACAGAAAAGGAGCCAGTTAACAAATACTAGGTGTCAACAACTAACTAATGCATCATTAATGTAGCCATATGCAAAACAAAGTAAAGCAGTATTGATCAGTGAAATGGTCCTTTTGGTCTTGTAAGGGTAAAGAAACCCCTGTGGCTGTAAATTATAGTGGATTCAAAATATTTTTTTCACCTCTTTTCAAATCCATATGTCATTTAAAGAATATTAACCTATAACAACGTTCAGAAGTATTGAGAAAAACACATCTGACAAAATATCTTGTCAGCATCTAATATTATTACCAATAAATCTCTCATTTAAATAATATGTGCTGTACATGTGTAACAGTGTGTTTTGTTCAATCAGTAATGTTTGCATGCGTGCCTGGCAGAGGTGGGTAGAGTAGCCAAAAATTGTACTCAAGTAAGAGTAGCATTACTTCAAAATAATATTACTCAAGTAG
>JAUMHL010000009.1:16892068-16915175 GCA_032362345.1 Sandelia bainsii | reverse complement strand
GTCAGTAGTTTATAGAATAAAACAAAAATGTTAATTTTACTCAAACATATACCTTTAAATAGCAAAATCAGAGAAATGGATAATTTTGCAGTGGTCTCTTTAATTTTTTCCAGAGCTGTATATGTGTGTGTTTTCTTTTTACAAAGAAAGTTAAATAACACAGGAAGAGCTATGTCTAAGCTACTATAGGTGTTACGTTGTATTATACCTCAGAAAACGATGAGGATTTTTGGAGAAAAAAACGCATGCATACAGACAGGAGATTGGACACCCATCCATAAGCACATGTACACATAAATACACAATAAATAAACAATAAAGGACAGGATGGAGAATTAAGGGAAAACAGAGTGACGTAGTCACAACCAATAACCCTAAAGGTCTTTGTACCATCTGCACAGCATTATGAATTAGATTGATGGCAACATTTGTCTCTCCAAAATCTCAATATTCGCCTCTGTGTTGATGGTACCTTCACACAGATGCCATGTCACCCATGTTTCACCCTCAACGCATTACAGACGCTGAATTAGTTTTTGTGGTAAACGTCATGTGAGGACAGTCAGTAAGTTCACAAACAATATTTCTCAGAAAAAGATTGACAGAATAAATAGACATCAGGTTCAAAAATGACCATCCAGACTGTCATCTGTGAAAAGTCAAAATTCAGCGTCTGTAATGCTTTGAGGGTGAAACATGGGTGACATGGCATCTGTGTGAAGGTACCATCAACACAGAGGCGTATATTGAGATGTTTACCACAAAGTAGTGAGCCCCAAAACGTCTTTGCTTGCAACGACTGAGCCTGTGGTAGATGTGTGTTTACAGGAACTTATTATGATACCAGCACCTGTTACCGATTAACCTGCTTTGGAATAATCCAGAATGGTGTTACTTGATCATTTTATAAACTTTTCAAGCTTATTTTGCCTCTGTCTGAACTTCATTTTGAAGGCAGGCATCAGGCTCTATATTAGTTTATATTTACAAAATGAAATTTATTTCTTTATTCTTTTGTCAGATATATAAAGGTTCAAGTGAATTGACTAATCACAGATTTTAATTTTATTGCATTAAAAAAAAGCCCCAACTTTTCTGGAAAAGGAGTTTGCAATTAATAGAAAAAATGTTTCCTGGTTGTCAGTCATTTTCAAGAGCATTCCTCTGTTCACTCTTTGTTCAAAACACCATAGAAATGTGACGCATTGTGAAGCAGTAGTGTGTAAATGGCGGTGGTGTAAACATTTGGCTCTTTCACAATTAACAAAGTTTCCCAAACTGCATTTGTAAAGTGCCTCCCACAGAGGGCATAACAGTAACATAAGAGTAACATAACATTATCTCCAATACTATGCATGATTGAAACAATCACCATTAGCATTGGGTCATTGGTTTAAACCTTAACTTAAAGCAGATGATGGCTGTATGTATTCCTATACCTAGCAACGATCATTGATCCAGTACTGAAAAAGCAATGTTGATGTAGCAAAAAATCTTTTGAGACCAACGGTTAGCCAGCAGAGACTGGCAATTGCTTTTTTTATCATTCCAAAAATGTAAATATATAAATGTTCACATATTTTGGAAATACACACAGAAACAAGAAGACACCGGCAGTAGCTGTATTCTCATCAATGCACATAAATACTCGCACACACCCTGACACAACATATTTCCATTCAGCCAAGCAGGCAACAGGAAGGGGAAACATCACTTCCTGTGGAAGAATGGATGGTGGGGTGTTGGTCACTCTGTGCGTACCCAACTGCGTGTGTGTATACTGGGAGTATGTGTGAGTTTATGTTTCAATTCCATCTGTCGTCTCACTGGTTCATTTCAAGCAGCAGTGTTGACTCAACTGGCGGTCACTGAAACTGACCGTGGACCCTCATGTTGACACTTTACTGCTCACTGCAAATGCTTCCTAACAACAGTGACACTGTGAGTGGAAGGATTTAGGCCGTGGGCACTGCTCTCCCTTGATGACACTTTTGTTAGACTTAGAATAGTTTGAATGAAAATATCTTTGCCTGTTAGGCTTGTGATGATTTTGTTAAACAAATCAGAATTAATGGGCTAAACATATTAAGTTAATTTCCTTTTTTAATTACATGATTTTCAGTCCAAAACAATTTGCTAACAAGTATCAAGGTACACATATCCTTAATACATATCAGTTGGTTTAAGCTTAGTCTAACTCCTTAATTATGTCTCCAGAAAGGCTCCACACAGCATATGATTACATGTTATGAGAAGGTAACAAGCAGGGGCGCTACGAAGACTGGATGGTACAGAAGCCCTGCGAAGTCACAGTCACAGTCAAGAGACTATGCAATAAAGAAAGACAAAAAGACAAAGACAAAGTAAGAGTGAAAGAAAGATGTAGGGTCTCTGTAGTAACCAACATCATGAGGGGTTATAAAGGTTTTGGTAAGAAAAGGCAGAGCAGACAATGTAACACTGCAGAGTCGATACGGTATGTTCGCAGTGACAGTTATTAGTCAGCAGCAGAGCTCTACCGACTACAGGAAGGTATGGAAGAGTAGGGGGGTAATGCAAGAGAGGGTTGCTCTATGGCAACAGCTATGGGAAGGGCACAGAGGCAATATGGGTCAATTATGGGAACAGCACTGTGACGAGACATGACAGAGTGGCGCAGAGTGGAAAACAGATGCATAATATAGGATAGAGAGTGTCATGACATAAAATACCAATTTCTAGTAAGTCACAGTTAAAGGGAAAAAATGGTTTGGATAGAGGTTGTGAGAAAGAGGATGGCTATGTTTGTGTGTGTATGTGTGTGTGTTATTTGTTAATGTGAACGACAATAATAATCATAGTTATGTGTGTGTTTGCAGAACAGAGAGAAAGACTTACCATGCAATTCATAGCAAAGTGGTTGTGCTGAGTCTGCAGCTCGACAGCGTGCTGGTGGTTCCCTCCAATCTCTGTGTAACTGGTGAGGAAAAGCCCCTTGTTGTGCATGATCCAGTCAAACATCTACACATGAAGAAGAGGGAGAAGGGATCGCAGTTGAAAAGGTTCTTTCCATCTCTTGTTCACTCACAGCAAAGGCAGTGACAATAAGAGAGAGCCTGTTGTTTGGTGTTTGTAATTATCCATAACCTTTCATCCCTCACTGACTGCATTGACTTCTTGAGGAAAGTCATTTTCAAGCTCCTCTGTAATAAGTAAGAACAAAATAGCAAGCTGTGTGTGTGTGTGTGTGTGTTTGTGGGAGTTGAGCTTTACCCTTCATTTGTATGGTTGTGTTTTTTCTGTGTTTTCCTTTCTGTACATGTTTCATGAAAAAGGTGTGTTTAATTATAGCTATGAAACTTTCCATAGCAGGTGTCAGCATTTCCCACCAGTCCTCCATACTTCCTAGTCTTTCCTCTACTGAAACACTGACAACATACAGAGCCACACTAACATATGCATTTCCTCTCTCAGCACAAATAATATTTGAAAAGATATAAAATAGGGCTCAAGCACACACACACGATGACTACATTTTACGCTATCAAAAAAATAAATAAAATAAATAAGGAAACATAAAACAACACATTCAGTCACTGGCCAGTAGTTTCAGTCCACCAAGGCACCTAAACTGTTAAGCTTATCCACTATATACATACACAACCTCACTAATGTGGCCTACATGGGGATGAAAGTTGATCTGAGGGCTTAAATGTCTGGATAAATGTAACGTTTTTTAAAATACCTGACTAAGAGTGGCATGAATGAATGCTCACGCATCACATTACCTCCTGTAAGACCTGAAATTCCTGTACGTATCAAAAATTACACTGCAGCATTGGCACGTTTAAGTAAATAAAGGGCAAAAGGCAAAGAGGTAGTCAGAGATAAATGAACTTTATCTTATAAATTAAATTATCATGTAACAGGTACTGTAAACATTATATATGAATCATGGTGAAAAAGAATAAAACAGAACAGCACTTTTACCTTCTCAGCATCCTGTTCAAACAGTCGTAGCTGGAAACACTGATCCAACTTCAGCTTCCTCATGTGCCACAGCTGCTGCAGATTCTGGCGCGTCCCATGCAGCTTATCCAACAAACCCGTCACTTTAGCCACTAGGTTGTGTGTGTCTGCATGTGCGTGGAAACCATGATGGTCGTTGGAATCTCCGCTTGCTCCACCAGCCCGGTTACCATACCCGCTTTCACCGCTACTCCCACCTCCTGCAGTTTGTGACTGTAGCCTTTGGAGCAGCCTTCGTCCCTGGGTGTCCAGCTCTTCTACTGATGCCTTAGTAGCCCTTTTCTTTAATGCAGCATGTTCTTCCATAAGCCGCCGAGCCCCTTCTAGGTCTCGTGGGAGATCGCGCTGGGACAAAGTTTCCTGGAGCTCCTCAAGGCGTGCCAGAGCTCGGGCTGCATCGCTGGCAAAGGTCTCAAATGCAAGCCGCACCTGAAACAAAAGTTAAAAGTGCCCTTCATTTTCCAAGCTGGAAATATGACTTAATTTAATTAAGTATTCATAAAAGACAAGACAAAACAAGACTGTATCAGTCTTATTTTTGATGAAACAAACAAAAACCTATAGTCAAAGAGTCTAAAAAGTGTAAGGACAATGAAACAGAGAACAAAAAAGTATCCAAACCTCAATCCATTCATCATGATTGTACTCTAAACTGCCCTCGAAGTCAGCAGTCAGCTGGGATGGATCCACAATCTTGGATAAACCTTCTAAGGAGACCATCACTGTCTGGTGTGGGTAGGTGTGTGCAGGCCACAAAGAGGGAGAAGAGGTGAAAAAGGGGTCAATGTGGGTAAGGGGGTAAGGAGACAAAGAAAGAGACCACCACAATTTACATATCACCATATTCCAAACTAATCTGATTTTAACATGTCAAGCTATTTTGCATTATTAAAACTAGGTTTTGAGGAGAATGTGCAGACTCAGTGGTTCTATTGTTAAGATAGGTGGAGTGACCTAACAAAAACATTCCAGACATTTAAAACCGTATTTATGTTATCAATAATAAGATGGAAATACACAGACATAAGCTCTTAGGAAGTAAAAACAGAAACTGTTGAGGTTCAATAGGGCAAACACAGGGAAACATGATGAAAGTGTAAAACAAACCAGGACTCAGGCGGGAGTCTACCTGAGAACTTTTAAATGTTATAGTAACTAGAGGGTTATTTTAGTTGCTTTTAAATTGAAAGCAAATTACGACACATTTAAAGGAATAGCTGCAGGTTGAGATGTGTCTTTACAGTACAGATGATACAGAGAAGAACACATCTTTTCCCTCTGCCAAGAACTTTGCAACCAAAGTTGCAAAGAAAGAGAGTGAGAACCAGAACACTGTTGTAATCATCACGTCCCACTCACATACAGTAAATGATTGATATAATCAAAAAACAACAAGTGGCCTGTCCAAAACCAGTTCACCACTTTTAGGATGAAGTGCTTCATCGTGTCCTATATATCCTGTTTCCATAGTAACTGGGTCAGGACTAAATATACCAGCACCACATGCCCACACGGGACAGAACAGTGCCACTGTCACCAAGCAGCAGTCCAATTAGAGCTGACAAATTAAGACCAATAGTTATGTTATACTAAGTAGACCTCTAATAGTTACAACAGACTGTATACACATATATACATATATATGTATATAGCCTATGATGCTAATGATACAACTCAATATATATGAGAAAATGATTTGTTTTGTTTCTTAGAAGTAGTTAAAGCATGCAGAGCTGCACTCACCTCAAATTCAAACTTGGAGCTGCCAAAGTTGGTCCTCTGCTTCTGCCAGAAGTTGTCTGGCTTGATGATGAGGGCGACGTGGATACAAGAAGGAAAAGACTCCTGAAGGATCTTCAGCAGAGGCTTGATGCTGTCCCACTTAGAACCACGCATGTCCACAATAACTGTGAAGCCATGTCTGGCCACCTCCTCACTGCAGAAACATAAATAAAGAGGTCAGCTCTCAGGATAAGGAGTAAAATAACAAAAATAAATAATAAATAATTTTATAACATAAATCCATTAGGGCAGTAGTATAGTAGTAAGTAACAACTAAAAGACAAAATCAATAAGATGTGACTGATTTGAGACTGAGCAATAAAGCTAAAAGGAATCACATCATTGTCACTACCCATGTAGTAGAAATATAAATGCTATAAAACAGCAAAACTCATTGTAAAAAAAATCTAGTTTGTAAAGAGTCTGTTATAACTGTGAAGATGCCAAAATGTAAAAAGAGATTTAAGTCAAAGATCCCCCGCAAATCTCCAGAGCATCTGGGGAGGAAAAAAATTAAAACATTCAAGCGTTGAAATTTCCACTGCTGCTTACTAGGAGTCCCGCTGCTGTATAAGTCCATAAAAGGTTGCTTCTCACTGTTAAAGACCTTAATCTCAATGTGTCTAGCTAGGAGACAGACGCAGACGCAGGCCCTACTGCTCTAACTCACTCTGACCTCACTCTGAAAACAGATCGGCAGCCAAACGGGTAGCAAAAAACAGAGTGGAGAGGATGGAGAAGAGAGAGAGGGTGGGAGGGGGGAGAGAACGAGGCAGATGTAATGTAAAAGAGGAAAAGACAGAAGATATATTTGGACAGGAGAAAGAGAAGTCAAACTCAGGGGAAGATGCAGATATTCTTCTGAGTTGGTGACATTTGGTTACGTCTCAGCTTCAAACCAGATGACTGGTCACCTCTAACGCTCTTTTTATCCTCTCTAGTCTTACCTCTTAACACAGTTCCTAAAGAGTTGAGCTTTGGGAGACCTTACTACACAAAGTGCAACCACTAAGTCTGGATTAACAGCAAGCATGTCTTTTACTGCTTTACCAAATCATTTTGAATATAGTTTTAATATACTTTAATAGTGGAGCTATCTGCATTTGAAAAGCAAAGGCATGCAGCAAGTGGGTATTCCTTTGTTACATACCTGGACTACCTCTCGCCTCTAGACAAATCTCCAAACTCACTGTGAAAAGGACTTTAAAGCACTAGAACTGTAACGTACAAGAAGGTGCAGCACAGGGGAGATCAGAAGCAGCAGATCAGACAAGTGGAAGCTTTTCTCCAAGCTAATCGCAACTGACTCCAAATGGAACCGCCTGAAGCTAAGTGTTAAATGTGACGGAAAGGTGCTTCAAGACTTGAACATGAGCTTAGACAGAACAAGCACAACTCTGGGAGAACATCCTGTGGCTACATGCTTCCTGCACAGCCTCCAGTCCATACAACTGCACAGCAAACAGAGAAAGAGGAAATAAAAGCCAACAGGGTTCCTAAAGAGGAAAAAAAAAGAAGGCGGTCTACTTGAAAGTTTTTTAAATTAGAACAGAGTGAGAGAGGGGAGAGCTAGTAAACAGGAATGAATGGTAACCCTTAACAAAAGAGTAGTAGGTTTTTCTACAGAGCTAAGAGGAAATGAAAGGGTGGAAGAGAAGAAAGGGATTGAATCTTCACAGAGAATCTAAAATAAAGCCATCCTGGCTTTTTGTAGCTTCAGGTTATGCTTCAGCATTTTAAATCCAAGCAAGGTGGAAAAGTCTGACACAAAGAAAGTTATGAGGTGCGTGTGTGTGTGTGTCTGTGCATTAGAAGCCAAGAGGAGTCTGGTTCAAATTAACCCAGGATCAAGAACAGGGTCTGAAAGTCAATGCATGTGCATTTGATTGTGTAGCTGTTTATGCCCACAGTTCGAAAAGGTATGAATCCTCCACTGAAACCCTGTGTATGTGTATTTATGTGTCAATTTACTACCTGGGGATAGTAGCCAGGTAGGCTATGAGCCTGCGCAGGTCCTCTGGTCGTATTCTGTCATGGTTGCTCCGTGCTGGAAAGGTGAGAAGGGGACCTCCGCGTCTGTCTCTGCCACCTTTGGGTAGAAATCAGATGACAAATCAGATGATAAATAACAACTAGATGCAGTGTATATTACTGCTATTTCTGTGTATACTGTAGCATGGCTGTTGCAGAGTAAAATACATTATTTTGCTTTCAGCAGCTTGATTTGATGCTGCTGAGTTCAAGTGGGAATACATAACCCACAGTTGTTCTCTGAGATGACAGCAGCTAATTTGTATGGGTACCATCTGTGAATTTGTCCGCAGTTAGTCATGACTATACTGAGTCAAATTGAAGAGTCAGGGGTCAAATTAGTCTCACAGTGACAAGGCTGGTAATAGCCTTTCAGTCAGACTGAAATACCAAACAACTCTGACGATAAATGAACAGAGACAAACACTCTCTCAAACTCACTTATAATTATGGCAGTGCCTGTGCAGTTAACACTAATGCGATAAAGGTCAGGTCAGAACCATAATGAGTCAGAAACAGTTCAGAGAACTAAGTGAGTGCACATAAATAACAACAAGTAGCAATTACAACAAGGGAAACTGGAATATTCAACACAATGATAAGCAAGTTGCAATGTTGCAGCTTTTAGGGGACATACAGTATATGTTCCAATTTTTGACTCTTTGACAACTTAAGATGCTATTTAAGACCTGATGTACTGATCAGGCATGTTGTACAGTATGATGCCACTTTTGTCTGAATGAACTTGATGCCTGCGCCTCACTCCAAGCCATTGTCTCTTCTGATAAATCTGTCTTGCATAAGTCCACAAACACAATAACACATTCATTGCACAACACTGACTACTGTGCACGGTCTTTACAACAATATAGGGATACAAATTCTCCTTCAAACATAAAAAGATTTGTTTTAGTCAAAAACAATATATACTCACTCAAAAAAGCACATTATACAAATTTGTTCTTTTTATACACCTTGTGAAATAAGATTTCTATACTTGAAACATGAGATTTTCAAAGCACTAAAATCTACCCTAGATTTTAGTGCTTTGACTAGTTGAGGGGCAACTATAGACAATTTTTGATTATGATTCCTCTGTGCTGAAAAAAAGTGCATGGTAGTTTAAATAAGTACAGTGTTGATAGAATATAGTGAAAGCCATTGTTGTTTTAATTTTGATGATTACTTTGCATTTCATTTGGAAATCAAGGTCCCAGAGTCTGGAAGTAGAGTGGAAAGGCACAGCACACATAGTACTTGAAGTCAAGGGTGATGTTTCCACAGACGGTGATGATTTGGGATAAAACACAGCGG
The DNA here is from genome assembly GCA_032362345.1 of Sandelia bainsii. Taxonomy (NCBI): domain Eukaryota; kingdom Metazoa; phylum Chordata; class Actinopteri; order Anabantiformes; family Anabantidae; genus Sandelia; species Sandelia bainsii. Next base: position 16,906,040 of record JAUMHL010000009.1, on the reverse strand, counting down.
ACCAACACCAGCAAATGACATAATCTGCTGGTGTTGGTCCACTGTGTTTTATCAAGTCCAAATTCCAACGAGCTTTATGGAGATGCCAATTTCCTTTTGCAGCAGGACTTAGCACCTGCCCATAGAGCCAAAACTACCACTAACTGGTTTGATCACCAAGATATTACTGTGCTTGATTGGCCAGCCAACTCTCCTGACTGAAACCCAGAGCAAGAGCAAGATGAGAAACACCTGACGCAACAATACACACAAGCTGAAGGCTGCTATCAAAGCAACCTGGTCTTCATTAACGCCTAAGTAGTGCTACAGGTTGATCACCTCCATGCCACACCGCACTTATGCAGTAATTCATGCTACAGGAGCACGGGCCAGGTATTGAGTGCATAAGTGAACATACTTCAGTCCATTAGGAAGTTGGACATTTCTGTATTGTAAATCCTTTGTATATTCTAATATTTTGAGTTACTGGACTTTTGATTTTCATGAGATGTAACCCATATTCATCACAATCAAAACTAAAGTCTTCACATATTTTACTTTATGAATAGTGAATATAGAATATATAAAAGTTTCACCTTTTGAAATAAATTACAAAAAAATAACTTTTTCACAATATTCACATTTTTAAAATGCACTTGTATATATCTGACCTGACAGAAAGGCAACCTTCTCCTTGAGGATGGGAAGCACATCAATGGCCTTCATATCCTCATTGCGATGAAACCCTAAAACACAGAAAAACAGAGATCAGCGAGACAGACTCACAACCAAAACCATCCATGTTCTTTTTTTCCACACCTAATCGTCCCACATATTTTTTATGTATCACCTTATTGAAACCTATCACACATAAAGACATGAACAACTATGGCAAGACAAGCAATTTTATTGTCGTGCAGACAACTGACTTAGATGATCCACTAAACAGGATACTGCAGGTATGTGTGATATAGACAAATATCATTATATCTTCTTAATACATCAGGACGTCATCATAAAAATAAAATGGTAATGAATGATGCCTAGGAAACATACCGTATATGATGTATAGGAAAATACAGTATATATTTCCTCATTGTTATTTATTATAGCACAGAAGCACACAAGCAACATGTCCATGGGAGCAGGTGACTGAAATAGACAATGTTACATTATATAGATGACGGGTAGTTATTTTCATATCACAACATAGCTAGACACAGTACTTGTGTATTTATAAAAACAATTAGAAAATGAGATGAGAATGCAATCAGGAAAAAAAACACATTTCAGTATCAGAAAAAAAACTGAAGTTGTGTTTTGGTTAACAGAGCTTAAAGGTCAAAAAGGGAGACAAAGACATCTTTACACAAAGAGCATGGTGCTCTGACAGTTAAAATATAAACATTTAATCACAGTGACTACGAATGGAAATTAGCTAATTAGGTAATGGCTAGACTGCTGAGTGCTGAATCATGCCGAATGCCCTCAAATAAAAATCAGTCATAATACTAAATTCATGTAATACTACAGCAAAAGCCCCAATATACAACAGGAGCCAGTGATTACTCAGCACTGAGTAATTGTTCTCTTAATTGTAACATTTTTCAGTACACAGCTTCATGCAAGCACGGAGTGAAATGGTAATACAAAGACATTTTTCAACATGAGCATTAAATGCATCTATTCCAGGTTGCAAATAAGTTACAACCTAAAAACATAAAGAAAAAAAAAATCTAATAGAATGCAATGTGTAGACATAGACAGAAAGATAGACAGGTGGACAGAGATGACAAGATGGATCAAAAGCAGACTGAGATGGAATTGGACAGTCTTACAAAGTGTGCCGTATGAAATGACATGAACAGAGAAGCACAGGCGGTAATGATTCAGGCGAGAGCATAGAGAAGAATATAGGGAAAGACAGAACTGCAGTGTACAGCGAGACAGATAATAATACCCAGAGAGTACACTGCAGCTAAATAACTCCTACAGGCCTGAATGGCCCCTTTAATATCGATTACAGCAGCACATTAGCTCACAAGTGGCCGGACTGGACACAACCTGACTCACGGATAATGTCACAACCAGCTGAGACAAGAGGGGAATGTAATAGCAATAATGATTTCATTCACTCTCCAAAGCTGCTGTGAAGATAGGGTAAAAAACTGCAAACTGAACCTGAACACCACAGGGCACAACAATACAAAACAACTCTTATGCACTGAGTGTGCATCCTATGAAGTGTGCCTAGACAGAAGACACTGGTGCTGGCACAAAGCCAACACTGACCTCCTGCAAAAAACTGGCACATAGATGCATTTGTCCAGCTACATATCTTAATGCTGGGATGCTAGATTTTGAAAATCAGTTTGGACGAATTCAAATAAAGTGACCACAAAAAATAGTGAACTGCAAAATATGAACAGGTACCGGTTAAAGAATAACATGCTCTTAACAGGCCCTTTACTTGTGATGTCAACACAGTCAAATAGACACAAGGACACATACAACATAATTTTAGCCATGGTTATATACAGCAATAACCCAAACAATATCCCATAGAAATAAAGTATTACCTTACACACTATGATTCGTGAAATCCCATTATCGCCTCTCGCTACGCACACTAACACACCGGAACACACGACAATCTCCTCTCTTCACTACACACAAGCCCTCATTTACAAGTCTGCTGAGCATGAAATAAAGCTTTTCAATCACATACTGCTTGTTCTTAACACATTCATAATGAGAGCAATCTATTTTACTGGCAGCCTGCACTCAGTGCCCTGTAAAATGAGGCAAAATGCACAGTGTTTGTCCAAAAGTCAATGTTGTTCTTTTTTTTTCTTTATAGTGAGCTTCTCTGGAATTCAAGGGTTTAGAATCTCTCACTGTGACATATAGGATATACACTATATTGCCAAAAGTATTAGGACACCCCTCCAATATAATATATGTTTGTATCACAGAATACAATGAGAAGATCAACCGTACATAATGATAGGTAGTGGATCATTTTAATTAACTATTTTTCATTGGGGCAATTTGCATTGTCACTACATATTTAGGCAGTTGGTGACATTCTCAAATTGTTGTCTCACTTATTGTAGTTTTTGCCCCATTTAATACACATTAATTAATATACACAGCAGTTTAGTGTCCAAAATAATGAAATGGTCCAGGAAGTCATAAATTAAATGAAAAGAACGTGAAACACAACTGATAAAAAGACATTGGCTATCACTCACATCTCACATTAGGCAGTTTCTTCAGTCACACATGCTATTACAGTTATAATTTACCCAGTTTTGCACCAGTGAAAAGCAGCAATGTGTCACATTGTGCTTTTATGCAGCTCAAAGGTCAGTCAACCCTTGTGGTTTAGCAGTGGTATTTTAGTAAAAGACACAACCACAGAACACAAAAATTACAGTTTAAAATGTGAAGACACAGAGTGACTTTCATGCTTGGTTTTAAAAATAATTTCTCAAGGTAAGCTTTTGAGAAGCACGGTTCCAAAGTCACTCTGAAAATATTTCACATGCAGCTATGTTTTTACTCCTGAGGCTCTGCATGAATTTAGAAAGCAACTCGAGATGGAGCAAGAGGCACTTCTTCTGGTCTTCATAACTGCACTGCAAAGGATTGTGGCCTAAATCCTTAAATTCACACTGCTGTGTAGCAGAGGCAGTACAACAGGACACTGCACAGAAAGTGTGTCAATCCATTTCCTTTTGCCCTCCTAACTCCAGGCTGGAAGCACTCACGTGCTGATCTAAATAAACTATTACAGAGCAGACTGTGTTTGTGCCTTGTACCAATACTTCACACCACAGACTGAAAACATCCCACATTTTTTAAGATCCAAACTAGGTTGCAGACTTGTTTTCAAATGAGTTTTAATGAGATGCAATGTGGAATAAATGTGCTAAGTTTAGATCACAGTGGAAAAAGTTTAGAAACTCCTGACCATGTAACATGTGCAGGGACCATTTCTTCATCTACATACATCATAACCCAAACTCAGAAGCCCAAAATGAACACAACTGCATATTTGTGTCATCTTTCCACAGCACGTCAGAACAGCTACCTTGGTGCATGGAGCCAATCCCTTTACTTTGAATCCTTTAGACCACAGGCTAGACCATGTACACATGGTGCATCTGCACAGCCTGGCACGCCCCATGATGCCAATCCTCTAGCTCATACCCTTGTAACCTCAACTCAGAACAACTACAAACTGAGTACAAAATAAGGCAAACTAATTTGTACAATTTGCTTGGATGTTGTCCTGACCGCCCAACACAGACATGATAACACACATTCCAGCTGCCCATGAGGATAACTGTGGTGAGATCCAGAGATTCAGAGCTGTAGTAACTATGAAATACACTTCATACCAATGATATACACCCGACAACTGACCGTTTATAGTATAGTAATATTTCAAATGCAACTAATGCATTCTCAATATTCACTTAATCACAGGTGTATAACTGTAAGCCATTTAAGAATTTAGTGGCTGCTATATAAAAAGATTTACAGTGCACATGACAGTGATGGATTTCAGATGGCGCTTTTATACTTCATTTCTGGGTCAGAGCCCATTATGTGAACCTTACTATGAGTTTGCATGAAAAGAGAGAACTGAAAGGCATTTGTCAGCCTGCTCAGCCTAGCTTGGCTCATTTTTGGTCTGACTTGGACGGGTTCAGACTGTGGGGAGTTTTCAGGAACAGCACAGAAACAGAGGAAGTGTGGGAGTGGATTTGTTTAGTCATTACTCTGCTAGAGTAACAGGGTGTATGCATTTGTCTTTTTGTATGTGGGAGTCTATCCCTGTATGATTTTTGGGTCTGTTTATGTACATAATGCATGAATATGTGTCGTCCCAAGCATACACTTGTAACCCTTGTATATCTGTGTGCCAGCTTGTGTGTATACTGTATGTATATCTGTGTCTGTGTTTCACTATGCAGTGGTGACTGACACTCGTTGCAGCACTCTAAGAATAGTACTCCCTTGGAGAGAGGGGGCGTGCAACTTTATTAGCTTTTCTGGGTAAAACCTGACAGAACCCAGGCGGAAAGCAGGGCACAGGCCACTCGCTGACCTCGAGGGAGTTCACTTCAGTACACACCAACACAAAATCAATATCTCACTCTAGGAAAAGTAACATCAGTGTCATCCCAGAAACATCTAGCCCTCAATGTTTTTGAGGTAGTGCTGTGGTTGTGGTGTCTACGGCCGCTGTCCACAGTGTGATAACAGACAACTTTGTTTTTTCTCTTGAAGTCCGTGTCCTGATGTGCAGTGTTTCAGTGTGTCAACTTTTCAGAAATTAATAAATTATCTACCTGATTCTGTTACAAATATCATGTCACCTAGGAGCTCTGTGACTTCCACCTATGTCAAACTAATAAAAATAGTACAGAATAAAAAAACATATATTTGTGGTCCAGAATGCTCAACATAAACTTAATAAACTGACTTCCACAGTTTAATGCTTATTTAAATAGAATTTTGTCATTTTTTAATGAAACAGACCTGACTTAACACAAGCTCTACTTACATCATGTATCTACTGTACCATATGAAGATGTCATGGCGTGTGTTATTCCTGCTTAACCCCCTAGTGTGTAGAGATATCAGGCTACCACTGCCCTAGATGCTCTTGTGGACAATATGAGTGTTTAGCCTGAGCCTGGACTTGTAACAGCCTGGATGGGCTGTTACAAGCAGGTTGTTTGTCACGTCCCATGTGTGACAACCCCGACGAGAATAACTGAAAGCCTGTGCTGTAGGGTGCAACAGGGTGATAAGATAAACAACTACAAACTCTATTTCTCTCTTGTTCTCCCCATTTATCTTTATTTCTCTGCAACTGTAAAATCTTTTCATTTATTTATTTTCCTCTGTTTTACACAAATACACACACAGTAGTTCTATTCCTCCATCTTATGCAAAACCACTTCTAGTAGCGTCTACTCTGCTCCAGTTCTGTGACCTTCATCCCGAGCTGGCAGGGGGCCTGGGGACTGTGGTGAGCTCAACTTTCATCAGGTTTCTCATATTGTTGTTACAGTGTGGCTTACAGCTAAAATAACACTTTGCTCCTACCACAGCCCCTCGACCTGGATATAACCCCTAAGCACAACAAAAAAGGGTATGAATAAGTCATAACAAATGGGAATGGTAGGAAACAAAAACTAATCTCGTAGTACAGCTCTGGTACTGTGCTTAAATGTTCAACTGGTAAGTACAATGTGACACCCTGAGATAAAACAATACTGTCCCACAACATGTTTTTGAGCCCGTGATAAAACAGCTTTTACTCAAAACAAATAACCTAAGTGTAACCCTTGACCACAATGTAATACATATAAATAATTTACAATAGAGTAAACACAACAAAACCTAACAGCTGAAATTGTGAAACAAGAATATCTTTGCCTAAATATATGTTACAGATTAAGTGGTCATTTGAATGAACATTTCACCACACATAGCTCTCCAGAGAAAAGAAATCTCTGTAAATCATGTCCACACCATTCAGTGCAACAAATCCAACTTATACCCTAAATATATCTTTTATTTAGTGAAGTGTGTGAATAGCTAAGTGCCAATGGTAAGATAAACAATGGTAAACACAAAAAAAAGTTGGGCACACACAACCTGCAGACAGCCCAAGGATGGATGAATGCTGCACAAATAAGAAAACACATGCAACTCTCTGTTTGTGTTGTGTTTGTTACTTCTTGTCAGTTGTAAAGTGGTTAAGATTGTAACAAACCTTGACAGAATATAAGTACTGCATGTGTTCTTATTACGGTTCTACAACTCTTTCTCTAATCCTTTCACACTTCAATGAGCCTGAGTTACAACCTGAATTGTGTGCATAATTTACAAATCTCTTCTTTTTTTAAGCTTTTCTTCGTCTCTAATCACTCATTTGACGTCCTAGCATCCTGTCTTTCTCTCAGTCTTTCTCCCTCTCTTCATAGTCTCCTTCCTCTATTCCTCTATTGACATCTGACATAGTTCCATGTTCCCCTACATCTCACTTTTGCCAGTACTTAATGCTGCCTATTTTAAATGCAGGTTTGATTTAGTGTAGCAGCCTTTTCATTGGAAGCATTTGTTTACTTGTCATTACCAACTTGCTACAACTCCATTCTGTATCTAATCAGCATTTATACAGAAGGACTGTTGTAACAATTGTCTCTCTGAGTATGAATTATGAAAGTTTTAAAACACTGCAACAAAGTTTGATGGGTCATCCGATGTAAGTATTTCTCTGACCAGTGTGTATTAGAGACAGTGATTACAGTTTATGTTCAGGTCAGGTAGAAAGCTTTCCATTGATCTAAACATAGAAATAAAACAAGCATTTTATTGTTCTTTACTGTATAAGAATAAAAGGTTTACCAGTCCTAAGTGGCAAAATAGACACTAGAAATAACTTGGACCCATGGCTTAGGGTGAATACTTAGAGTGAGTTCTTTAAATTCAACTATAACAGGGATGTTATAAAACCTCCACCTGCTAGCCTTGTTGTGTTCTAAGTCTGCAGGGCTTCCTCATGACAAATAGCACTATTTGTCTTTACAACCTCAGAGCAGTCATCTCCTCAGATATCTGCATTCATTACCCTTGCAGGAATCAAGTCTTATTGAGAGCGATGGCCAAACTTGATGTTGTGGACTGTACTTTTCTTTTTGTGTGGGCACTTTTAGGTCCCACATGTGCTTAAGGCCTAGGCCAGCTGTCCTGATCATCTAGTTTAAGCAATTGGCAAGAGGGTGTGCAGACTTACACACTGTCCAAACAGGGTGGTGTTTTCTATAGGATGCTCCTAACATTCAGTAAACACAGGCAGTACAGTAACCACTAGTTGTTATTTCTGTTTTTGTTTTGCACATCCAATTGTAACTAACACAGTTGTGTGTATTTGCATCTCAGCACAAGCTGAGCAGAATGACCTATATAAGCAACATCTATAAAACAGGAGAGCATAAGCACAAGGGAGTTTGGCAAAGTGAGTTAAAAAAACAGTGTGCATACATGCACTGGCGTTTCCGTCTCTTTCTCTTCCAATGGAGATTACCTAAACTATCTCAAGCATAGGCCACATACTTTTAGAGATAAATTAGCTGTAAGTGATGGCTTTTACAGAAATTGAACCGAACATAACAGTAATTCTTAGCCCAATATAAAGCAAATTAATGACACATGGAAGTGACTGCTCAGTCTCAGAAGCACTTACTGAGAGAAACTTAAAAAGATGTTGCTTAGCACCACAAGAATTTTCACAAAGTTAAACTAAAATCTCAATCTCAGTATCAGAGTATTATTTACTGCTAAGGCTTTTGTTTTGGTTTGTTTTTCATCCTCATGGGAGTAGCTATAATTAGTAATAGTCTACTACTTGTGTCCAGGAAAAACCACAAATATTTGCACAGGGTTAGTCTATCACTCAGTCATCCAATCATTCACTCCCCTAGCTTTTCTCAGACAGAGGCCATAGACGTTCTAATGTTATGACTGCAGTCCCAAGTTTAGTAGACTGACATAGCCTACTAATAAACTGCCAAACAGACTGTGAATGAATGAATAGTAACCATTACATCTTTGTCTTTAAAGTCAGCCAGAAAACATGACCATTACGCAAATTCATTTATATTTATACAAATTCATGACACCCGTTTAAGTAACAGTAATTTACTATTATACAAAAATGATGCAATACAACATTAATCTTCATTAAGCAATGTATACCAAAAGCTTACATACAAGATTATTTTTAAGGATCTATTGGCCTATGTGCGCGCCCCCCTCCTCTCCCCCCAGCCCCAGTCCCTGCCCCAGTCCCTGCCCCAGCCCCAAACAGCACACACACTCACAAACTATTACTAAAGGCCAGATTGTTTCTAATCTACTTTAAATTATTTTCCCATAAGAAACAGGAGAGTGATGGAGAAACCATTATATTTATATCTACATTTATTATTTAAGATCTGATATGTCAAGATATGTCAATCCAACATTTTAATAATATTTAAAATACCAGAACCAACAAATCATTATAAGGGAATAATGGAGTTCTGGATATGCAATAAAAATAGCATAAAAATTTCTTTAAGAAAGCTTAAATCTCTAAATATACCTCTACCAACATACAAGTAGTCTATTCCTACTTTCCACTACAGACATTTGAGTTGTACCATAAACATGACTGTACTCTTCTATGTTCTTGTACTGTTAACAGTTGAATTCTGGATAAACCCAATACATTTATGATAGAGAATACTCTACCTGAGAGTCTGATCAAGGTTTTTCCAGCCTGGGCGTACTGCCAGCTGTGATTATCCAGCACTGCCATTGTAATCCAAAAATCAGCAATAAACAGTCCCAGTTGGTCCAGGCCTACACTACACCCTACCGAAGACTACAATGGTTATCAACCTAACAGTTCTGGCTTTCTAACGGTACCATTGTTGTATGGCGAAAATGCAACTGAACAACAGCCGTGCCATATACAATACTGGCCAACGCCCTGCTACCCACTGAGTTGCAGAAAACCAAAGGCACTGCCAGCTCCTTTTTTCATTCACCAATTGGCTTTTCTTTGCCATGTCCCCCGATGTCACTACCCCTCCCCAAAACAAGATTTAGTAACAACTGCTGATTTGCATTAAACAGTTTCTCCCTTCTCTGTATGCCTGGCGGTCTACTCACAGGAAAAAAAGTTAAGCCATCCAAACAGTTGTCACTGGTGGATTTGAGGGTAAAATAGGCTTTAATAATGATTCGTTGTAATCTTCTCGCTGACTAATACTTTAGCCCTGTTGGTTACTATGAACTATTGCACTGGGGCACCTAAGGACCCAGTATAAATGTATAAATGTCCATCTTATAATTTTTCAGTATTTACTGTACTTATCCTTTGAGACATGCACTGACATAACTCTGTTCTCAAGTGCATTAATCTAATTTTCAACAAACAAAGAAGTCTGTCACAAGACTTAAAAGAAGTCTTGGATTATTGACTTGTTTAAAAAAAGTGGGGTAAAACTTTTATTAAACAAAAGATTTATTGAAGCGAATATACACTAGTAATCATCAAATCCATTTAGAATGATGTGTAAAGCCTTTATATTTTATTCTTTACAACATCTTTACATAAATAAACCTGAAAAACACACATATAACAACATATAACATATAACAAACATATTAATCTGAGTCTAGCTAAATTTGATTCAAACACTCATGCATATCCACTTTAATAAAACCTGCTTGATTGGGAGCCAACAATCAGTTCAACTGAGAAAAAGAACAAAGAGTTCACTCACTGTTTGCTCTAAGAAAAATTAAGCTTCATAAAAGGAAAAAGTTGAATTGTGAAGATTTGATAAGCTCTAAATTTTTTAAAACCATTTTTAAAAGGTTAAGAAGTCACGATACAGCAACTAAAACTCCAAAACTGCTGTAAACATACTATCTCAATATAAATGGACAGGCTGCCATACATTATGTGCAGGCATTTTTGACCCAAATCCAATGACAAAAGTCTAAAAAACATTATCATACAGTATACAGTGATGCTTGAAAGTTTATGAACTCTTTTTAATTTTCTCTATTTCTGCATAAATGTGATCTAAAATGTGAAGACCTAAACTAGGTAGAGGGAACCCAATGAAGCAAATGAGACAGAACAAATACACGTACTCATTTATTCATTATGAAAAATTATCACAACTCAAAATTTATAACTCCATTTTTTTGTAGCTCCATCAATGGTGGCAAGCTGTCCTAGTCCAGAGGCAGCAAAGCAGGCCCAAATGATGATACTGTCACCACCATGTTTCACAGACAGGATAAGGTTCTTATGCTGTATTACAGCGTTTGGTTGCCGCAAAACATAACACTTCTCACTCAAGCTAAAAAGTTATTTTTTGTCACCCATTCATGAACATTCTTTGCTTTCTGATTTATTCACATGGCCTGGAGCAAATTACAGCTGGACATTCATGTTTTTTTTAAGTGTAGTGGCTTCCTCCTTGCAATCTGATTGTAGATTCATGCACAGGGAATGTGACTATAATAGGGTTTCATGGTGATGTCCTTCAATGTAAATTGAAGTGCTAGTGTAGTGTTCAAAAGACCATAATGCTTTGTAAAATAATGGAACTAATTATTTTAAAATATTATTAATGTTAAAAATATGATTAAAATTGTAATCCTATAATATTATACAACTATAGAAACTAGTTATTTTGCATAAAACGATCAGCACCTAAGAACTTACCTAAGAACAAATCTCAAGTAAGAAGAAAATGGTAAATGTCAGAATCTTTGTAAAAACTGTGAAAGTGGGTTTTAGGAAGACATTTCTTCTTAATACTTCGTCAATGAGGCCCATTGATATTAGTATGTGCAAAAGAGGCCTTTAGTTGTAACTTGTGACTACTGCACACCTTGCTCTTGGTGTGATCTTTCTAGGTCGACCACTGGTGAGGTTAACAATGGTGTTGAATATTCTCCATTTGTACACAGTCTGCTTGACAGTCGACTGGTGGAGTCCAAATGCTTTAGAAATTCTTTTGTGACCCTTTCCAGTTTGGTGAGCATGAAGAACTCATCTTCTTTGGTCTTCACAAAAATCCTTTGTTCGAGCCATGACACACTTTTACAAACTTGTGGTGTCAAGATCAGAACCAAATTCCTCTTCTTTAAGTAGGGTGAGCTCTCACGGACTTAAACCTAAGTGTCAACACACTGATTAAAACACCTGAATTAAATTTCTCCTTTTAATAAATTGAAGCCTGGATTATTTTATTTAGTAAGGAATGAACAAGTATATTTTTGTTTCATTTTTTCATTGGATTTGAAGACTTGAAAGCATGAAAATCTAATGACTTTTTATCATATTTATACAGAAATAGAGACAATTCACAATTGTAAAGGGTTCAAAAACCTAAAAAATTGCAATTTCTGTTCTCATCTTTATACACTCTTCCCTTTACAGGACTTTATCGGACCACTTACCAACTTTGTTAGCTGTCTGACATGGTTCCAAAGTCAGTCGACCTTTCCTGTCCCTCAGAAAGCTCATGTAGTGGAAATGAAACAACATGGTCAGACCAGCCATGTTCAGTATTACAGACAAGTGACAAAGTGACAAAACCGAGCCTCCAAAAGTGATGAACCCATAAGTTATATTTTATAAGTCCTAAAAAATTGTATCCCAGCAAGTGAGGTGTCATAAAGTAAAAAAGTTTTCTCAAGGTTTTAGAAAGTGAATCAAATAGTTAGATATTTGAACACATAAGAGATTAGAGATAACTATGTTATATTGATGATGTTCATGCCTTGCCTCATTGCCTGAGAGTTAACAGCCTTCTCTTGTCTCTGTGAGCTGAAAGTATGGTCTGCTGTATGTGCTCTCTGTGTATGCAAGTGGGCCAGGTCAGATATCAGACTGATCCTGTTGGAATAAATAACTGAGAGGGATTGTCACCTCTCAGAGAGAGACAGGGGGTGGTGAAGAAGTCAGCTGCAATAAGGATATGCAAAGAGAGAGGGATGCAAATACATTTGACTGACTGGGTGGCAAGTAAGGTCTTTGTAGCTGTAGATGCAACACACTATGCCTTACTATAGCCTGCAGAAAGTTTCACTGTTACTGTAGCAGAAAGAGAGAGAGAGAGAATGAGACTAGAGCGACCATAAGAGAGGTACAGTATGAGTGTGAGACTGATCGACGCTTTAAAAAGGAATAAAAGCCCTTTTCAGGAGTGAGCATCCATGTGCATCGGTCTGCTTGTAAGCCCATAACAGTATATAGTACAAACTCACTGGGCAGCCAGCTGAGTCGCATCAACACATCAATGAAGTAGAGAGGAGGATGCTTTGTACGGCTCAGGGAACACCATTCATCAGTTTCCTCTAACAAAACTGTGCTCTGATTGTTCGAACACACAACAAAACCAAGCCAATAAACCACAGCAGACCAAATAACACTTGACAGGCAGGGCGCAGAAGGGAGAGAGAGAAGAGGCTTCTGTGGTCCACCGTGTCACTAACTGCCTCAGTAAAAAAAGAGGACAGAGAAGGAAAGAGAGGGTAGAGAAAGAGAATGTGCTTGAAACAAAGACCATGTCAACTGTACTCCATTCAGTTGAGCCAGTGGTGACTGAAAGCAACCAGTGTGATATCACATAGTAGGGGAAAGATGGGGAGAGAAAGCCAGAGAAAGAAACATCTAATGCACTCAAATTACTCTCCTAACACTGTACAGGAGACACAGTGTTAGCGTATTCCTGCATGGTACAAAACATAAAGCATGACCCAGTTCTGCTGTGAAAAGAGACACAGCAGAACTGTCAGGTCAGCCAAACCATGACCTCAGCTTAGAGCAACACGCAGCTGCACAGTGATAATAAAATTATTTACTCCTACAAAACCTAGACAAAAAACCCAACTCAAGATTAACATGTGGTTAAAAAAAAGCAGTCGATAAGTGTTGTGCTAGCTGGAATCTGAATGTTAGAGATGTTTTTCCAGATGTTTTGGTATACAGCAGTGACTTAGCATCTGTTCTTTCTGGAATAAATAATGAAAAAAATGTGTGCGAGCACAAATGCATTCAGAACTTTTTGTAATTTCTTTTTACAAACAGTATCAGTAATGAATGAATCTCTATCTGCAGTTTCCGTCTCCACAAATCTAACAAACAGGCCAAACTATCATAACTGAATCCAGCTGTTTTAGTGTGACAATGTGTGTGTGTTTTGTGTGCACCTGCAGGGCTTCCAGTTTGATAAAAACAAGGTAGTTCCTGTTTACAAGCTCAGCAGTGAGTGCCACTTCCCAGAGAAAGACACAAAAACACACAGAGAAGACACACATACACTACTCACAAAAAGTTAGGGATATTTGGCTTTCGGGTGAAATTTATGGAAAACGTAAAACGTTCACACTA
>JAUMHL010000009.1:16855574-16891968 GCA_032362345.1 Sandelia bainsii | reverse complement strand
GGTTATAGTGCATTTTAGGTTCATCCTGAAATTTCACCCGAAAGCAGAATATCCCTAACTTTTTGTGAGTAGTGTATATACAGACCATTGTATTATTACACATGGCTGTGTGAATGTATATATCTAGAGAGAGTTTGTTGGTGTTTTGATGGTGAACATAAGGGATGAATCACTTTAATCTCTCCTGTTATCCTCCCCTCATTTCTAGTGCCTTCTATTCCTATCTTCATCTGTTCCATTATCCTACTCCTATACAGCTCACACTCTCCTCCTCTGCTCTATTCTTTCCTCCCCTGCCTTTTCATAACCCATCATATCCCTCATACCACTCCTAAGATCTCCAGTCATTTCTAATCCTACCTTCCCTCTCCTCATTTCTCCTCTCTGCTTGCCTCCCCGTCTCTCCATTCCTCTGTAAATAGATTTTCACTAGACTTGTCCTCAACAAAGACCAATCTCCTGTTGAGTACATAGCAGATGGGGAACTACAGGCCATGGCTCCATAGCTTCTATTCAAGCCAGTAGGCAGCTAGTGAATCCCATCACCATCCACTGTTATTACAGCCCTGCAAACAACTGGCTTAAGTAAACAGGGAGTGACAGGACTATCTGACAGGATATCTGACTTATATGCATGGGTACCCATGTGCATGTGGGCACAAACACTCTGATAGAGTGAACAGTGGTCACTAGGAAGAGCAAAAAGGTTACATGTTTGCTTTCTGCTTCAACCAATATGACAGTGAAGCCTTTACCTAATGCCTAATGTAAAACACACATTTGCATGCACACAAAATAACAATTGGCTGGGCCAAAAAAACAACATAAAGAAAATGAGCTGTGCTTACTGGTAGAAGTGTTTTTGCAACTTGTCAGGTGATTTACAACAGTGTTTCTGCAGAGGGAAATACTGCTGAGCAGTTCCAAATCTAATCTCACCTAGTTATTTTCATATTTGTTCAGGCTCCCAAGTGCCTCTGAGACGAGGGAGGGTAGAGCACTGAGAGAGCGAAAGAATCAGATAAAGGTGAGTAAAGTGAGGAATAAGGACACAGACAAAAAGAGAGAAACAAACATCAGTTCAAACTGGTTTGTCTGCTCCCAATTTAGGATGCTGTCTTCAAACCATTTAATTGTAGGTCTTTTTATGACTTCGGGGCCTCAAGTCCAAGCAAACAAGGCAGAACCACATCTGAATTCAGACTCCACCCTGACTGCATATAGATAGCATATCACGTATATGTGTCATATTATACTTTATTTTTATCTGAGTTATTATTCTATGGAAAAGACCCATAACTATGACACCTAAACAAACGTGAATAAACAATAATATGAGAAATAGGCAGGAAGCAAGAGAGAGACACTAACTTACTCCATGCAGTAGGGGTCACTACATACATTAAAATTTAGAACATCGCATCTTGTACAAAAACTGTGACAAGTTGCAGTTTCTGACATTTCAGCCTTAGTGTTAGCAGTCAGCTGCAGTGATGGCTTTCTTGACATTACTCAAAAAACACATTTGCTATTTTTGTTTTCATTCAAAAATGCATATTAGGATGAGAACACAGACAACTCATTAACCTGTCACATCTTACATGCATTGACACCAGAGGGAAAATTAAGGGTAAACACTTGTTTTGAGCAGCTGACAATTAGCAATTGTGCACTGTATCTGCTTTTAGAATCAGTATTCTTAATGTGGAGCTACAGCATCATTTCTTACAACAAAACACCAAATAGTATGAGAAGCAAATAACCTCACATTCCCATCATCCAGCTGCAGATTGAACACATATTGATGAGCTGCTTAGTGCTTATGAGTTACACACTTTTACACTTGTTTTTTCACGGCCATGAGGCTCATCTCTCACTGGCAACACAAAGAAAGGTTTAGTGCCAATGGGAAGCAAAGACGAAAATGAATTATTGCCTCATCTAGTCAAACTAAGGACCCAGGATGCATTTTAGTGTTGGAAGGCCAGAATAACAGTTTGTATAGTTTAAAATTGCAATGGCATTGACATGGGATATTCTAATTGAGCTAAAACACATTATGTGGAAACATGGTATCAACAAGTATGAATTGCTTACCATGATGAAAAAGACTACTCATGTCTTGAATGAATTACTTGTAAATTAATTTGATTCCACTACAAGGTGACAGCCATAACTATCCATAGAACCACATATTCTTAGTCTCAAGGACTGGATTTTGTTCTTGTTTCAAAACTTTTGAGCTGACAACAGGCATGTCCTGGTATAAATAGACCCACAAGCCATACACCTGGAGACTGAGGAAAAGTGAATGTCGCGCTAAGAGCAAAGCTATGTCAGATCCAACATTCAAATTAACACCTAACTGATCCACTGAGGACAAAATGAACAAGGCAATTACTCAATAAACCTGAGGGTGAAGAAGTGACAAAGTCTGATTCTTTACATAATGCTTCACTTCAAATCAAAAAAAAGAAATGCTTTGCTCGATTATTTTAATTTATTATTTCCAGGGCCCCTGAAGTACACATACTGTACAATAGGAAAAATAAAACAAATAATACCAAATCCTTGATGATATGGTCTGAAACATTTTCATCAGTACAGACTCCATGTAAACACAAACCTTTACAGGAGGAGAAGCGAGACCACGTGACTCACATGCATTCATTAGCTGGCAGACCAAAAATAGAGAGTTGTGATGTCAAGAAGAAGCTCTAAGTACAGAGTTTAGAGGAGCAAAATGCTACCACTAGATGATAGATATATGGTATAAGCATTATAACAATGCAGTGAAAAAAATTGAATACAAACACTTCAGCAATCAGGTATTATCAAATAGGCCTTTTACCATTAAATCCTTCTGATAAACAAAATCAAACAGTAATCGTGGCACATGCCAAGGTTTGGGTATCCCAGTAAGTTAGTTACTTGGTTGGTTTCTTAGTAGGCCTCTTCCTTGCAGATCACTACAAGTTAAGATATTTGTAGAGTTTTGCATGCACACAGGCTTAGACATGTAGTTTGGATGTTCTCTTAATATAACATCGTGACATCTTACTGCCACTTCAGCTGGGGGTTAATTGTTAATTGTGACACCAGTTTTACATATAAAATCAAAAAGATTGAGAAAGCAGAGTGTTTTTGCTGTGCTACATGACAGCGCAGGAGGGTTTCCATCCACACATGAGCTTCCAAAGGATAAGAGATGTTATAATCTACCCTGTTAAGAAAAATACTTGCACGTTTGAAGAGTCACAGCTATTACTCCCTGCTTTCTTCTCCATCACCAACACCGCTTTAAGTAAACACATTCATTAGATGTCATCTATTGCAAATGGCATCCATTCTCATACTAACACTATTGCTACTGTAACATAAACCACAGGTTATTAATCAATTTCTTAATAAAAAATGGGGGAGATAGTATTATTTCCCCTCCATGGGGATACATTTCTAATTTATATCTGTAATATCACTGCAGTCAAATTCCCTCACTGCTCCAAACATTAATCTATAGTATTCTAACCTCAAAATGAGCTAAATTGTTACTGCATTTTCAGATACAACAAGCCTATCACACAACCTGACACCATGCTCTTGTGACTGAATAAATGAAAAGCACTCTAGTATAAATTCTTTTGCATCAATTAGCATTGATCCTGCAGCATCACAACCAAAAACTGCAAATGCATCTGTCGAAGAGGATGGAGCGTGCATTATGGTGATATTTGCCCGTCCCTGGAGCAGCCAAGCATCCTTTATGTACACTGAATCAAGGAGCACCCAGCACGCACACACAGCAACCCCCGCCCCACCCATCATGCTTAGTCCCTCCCAAATTGGACAGCTCTAGCAAGCGACTGGCTGATGCATGGAACAGAGGCTGATGGCGATTGGTCGGATGATAGAGCGTAACCTTGATTTCCTATGCTTCAGTGCTCTCCAGGAAAAGGCCGGGGTCAGTGGAGAGAGAGAGAGGACAAAGATGATGACGATGAGGGAAATGGGAATGATATGAGGGTTGGAGGGGGATGGGGGGGAAGTAGAAGAGAAGTGTGAAGAGAGAGTGATAACAAGGAGAGGAAAAAGAGAAAAGGGATCAAGAGGGCAAGGAGGTTGGAAATGAGAAAAATAAAACAGCTCACCTATGTTTTACCCCAATGCTGTCCCTGTAGAACATCCGTAACAGATTGTTATATTATGAAATTGATAGATTGCAGAGTAGAGAGATCTGATGAAACAGAGGAACACCGTGGGTTGACTTCAGGGAAAATGCAGATTAGTTTATCACAGATGGAGCCAGTTAGCATACAGCATATTGGTGGATTTATATATTTAATGTGTGTGCTGCATATGAGGCAGAGTGCAGCTATGCATGGTGATGAGGAAAATCATTAGTGGTGAATTTGATCAGTGAGTTGATGCTGGTGCAGACAAATCAATGAAGGCATTTGTCTGTGCATGTACTGTATGTATTACTCTGTCTGCCTAGGGCCTCTTTCTACATCATAGATTCCTCATATAATCCTACAAACACACACACACACACACACACACCGCGTAAGACTTTCAATGAGCAATACAACATGACAAGCACCAATGGCGAAGGAGAAGAGTGTCATAAAGCAACCATTCAAAATTGTGAAATGACTGTCCATATGATTGATAAATGGCTAAATATTGCTTTGCATTTTCATGCATTGTTTTATTTCATTTACAAGAATTCATTCATTTACTGGAATTAGCTAAAATCTATTTTAGTATTTCCTCCTTTAATGATGGGTGCATTCTACTACACTTTTTAGAATTGTTTCTTCAGCCATCATGGACATTGCAGAGATAAATCATTACAATATTAATATATAATATATACAACAAATTGCATAAACATAATAAAAGTGGCAGGGAACTTTTAAGATTTTAAAATAAATATAATTTTAATCACATTATTTTGATTACATGACACAGTTATTGGCTCAGTTATTAATAATACCAATAAAATAGTGAGAACCTTTTTATGAGCAATGTGTTTTTATGAGAAGTGTTTTTATAAAGTTTTCAGATATTTATCAACTCAAAACACCTTTTTGGAGTTGACTCTCTTTTTATTTGCAGCCACAGGAAATATCACTTGGTCAAACAGATATCATTATGTTGATATCCTGTGACAGGAGGATGCAAGCTGTGCTCTTTCTAAAACCAACACAGCCAGTGTTCTACAGCATGATCCAATTAAGGCCGTCTGCACAAACACTCACACATACAGGCACACAAATCAGCAAAAAGGCACTCACAGAGGTCAGGGTGTGCACTGTCACATGTATACCTGAATGAAGTGCATGCGCAGAGAAACACAAAGGTGCACACAAACATGACACAAACACACACTAGCGCAGAGTCCGGCTGTCTCAGTGTAAGATACCACAGGGAGTATGAATGGCTCTCCTCTCTTTTGACCCACGTCCTTTGTGTGTGTGAAAGCGAGAAAGAGTTTCCCAGCAGCTTTCCCCAAAAGGAACTGTTTCCAAAATTTTAGCTGTCAAGAAGAATTTTTAAAACTAATAACTTTATAATATGATGGGATAGTTTAAATGTTGTAAATGCTCTATAGATAATAAACCTAAACCTTATTTGTGTTGTAACTTGTCCAATTATACAACTTGAACGATTAGGAAAAGTCTCCGAAAGTCTCCTTTTCCTTATGATGACATAGTACAAGCTTCACTGAGAGCTACTTCGTACACAATAGGTCCATGGTCAGTGCTGTTGTATAATGCATTATGGTTGATTCTTATCTAATCACATGCTTGCAAACTAGGTGGCTGCAGCACCTAATTTCAAATGTTCAGTTCAGGTAAAGCCATGACATTAAACACAGTTCATGGTGCAGAGGTAAGGACATAAGATGTATTTTTATTTCAACTCTTTTTTTGTTGCATCAGTTTATCTAATTTTACATTTCGCTACATATATGATTGTACACAATTAGATGACACTACTTACAAATAAGGCAATTTAAAAACTGCAACAATCAATTTTTGAGAAGTATAGCCAGACAAAAAGAGAGAGAAAGGAATGCAGCAAGAGAAAAGAGATAGGAAACAAGACACAAAATATGAGAGATGAGAAAACAAAAATGTACTCAAAGACACACACACACACACACACACACACACACACACACACACAAAACCACATCCACAAACACACACTGTTTAGAGTTTAGTCTTCCCCACCCTGGCCTCTGCAGGGGAGAATAAAAAACAAAAATCCAATGAACTCCA
Organism: Sandelia bainsii; assembly: GCA_032362345.1. Lineage (NCBI taxonomy): Eukaryota > Metazoa > Chordata > Actinopteri > Anabantiformes > Anabantidae > Sandelia > Sandelia bainsii. The sequence goes on along the minus strand of JAUMHL010000009.1, from coordinate 16,885,681 downwards.
GATAAAACCACTTCCTGTGTTGCTCAGAAGTGTGTGCGTACGAATGAGTGAGCATGCCTGTCTGCTTGTCTACCCGCAGTGCATATGGTTAGCATTCAATTCAATAGGAACCACACAGTGAGCTCAGTATGAGCAGAGATGAGAGATTGACTTCATAGCTAAATTACACTGAACAGAAACATATGGAGGAAAGGAAAAAGGAAAGCAGAGCAGACAAGAGACAATCAAATATCGTATTTGTCTCTATTCCTCCTATTTCCTATTTTTTCTCTTAATCCAAGTTCAAACCAAAGTTCAGATATATGTATTTAAATGCAATGTTTTACCAATGACTTATCGATGCTGCAAATTCTCATTTAATTTGCCATACTATGCATGCTAAACATTATTAATGTTGCAAGAGATCAAAATCAATCCTGACTTAACATGCAGTTGACTACTGTTGCAGCAGATTATCTTGGATTTAGAGCCACAGCATAGCTGGGGAGAAGTCCAACTTTACACTAAGTACACTTAGTTTATAAATCCATGTGCACGCCAACAGCGTTTTTGGGACACTTCCAATTTTGTGGTTAAATGTCTTAACAAAATATATCCAGACTATAGGCATTGTTTTCATTGTCCCCAGTTTTAGGTATGGTATATTCAACTATAAATGTATATAAATACACAGTTCTGATAAGACACTGCATAAATGTAATACCAATTAAAACTGAACAGTAAGAAGTTAAATAATTAAGACATAAGTTAACTGAGAAATAATTGAAATTCTCTAATTGGCTAAAAGGCTGAGGCTTGCTAAAAATGTTTAAAGGCAAATATCTCTGCACTGCTCGCAGTCATGTTCAACAAGCCTGGGTCACAGAAGGCTTTTGGAACATATTTGTACTAAAAATTAAAAGTTAGATATTGTAGATTTAACATATTAACAAGTTAATTTGCTCAGGGTAATTAAAAATGAACAATCATCCATAAATGACCAGTGATTACCTCTTACTCTCTATGACCAGCTCATGAATTTCTGCATGATTACCGCAATATTTTCAAAGACTTCACTGCAGCTCTAATTTTTGACTCAGTCGCAGAGATGGAGTTCAAGGGTTTTTGGGCAGAGGTCCTGTACACAGGATTGGCCTGGCATGTCCCAATCATTTCCCATTAACTCCTATTTCAATTTTGGCAACTGAGATTAAGTCTGCCATTTGAAAACAGTTTTGCAAAATGTTCATCCCTGGATGACCCAATTAGAAAACATCAAGTCAAAATAATATCATACACATGGGGCTCAGAGAGCTAAATGGAACACAATCTACTCATGCTTGTTGAGAGATCACAACAATTGCTCCATGTTTCATGCATCCCTGGCACTTCCTACATAGTACTACTGTAAAGCTCCCATTACATGCTACATTACTGTATGTCAGTTTTCCTGGTACAGGTGATGCTAAGTTTTCTTTTTTTATTTAAGTCAGCTTTTTTCATGGAAAAGTTCTAAACTTACAATGCATTTAGTCCAAAACAGATTAAACTATATAATCTATAGGCAGGGAACCAGACCCACATTCATTTGGGATAATCTGTGTACATTCCCTAATATGGCCAAATAACTGTCCTACTTCCACCCCAAAACAACTCACCCTGGAGAGAGTGACTTGGTGTTTTTTTAGTGTGCATATCTAGAGGGTATTATGTGAACCCACAAGGTCATGTTGGTAGCTGATGCCACATAAGAACTTCAATGTAATGGGATTCGACACAGTCGAGCTTTGACAATTAACTTAAAAGTGCACATGGTACTTGGTATTCTAGATGTTTCAGCTCTGTCTCCTCACTAACACACACATGCATACATAGGATAATATTTTCTGTAATTACTGACTGGCAAGACACAGAGGAACAGACATTCATCATGAACAACCACATGAATACATTGTGTTCTGTAAGGAAATTCTTGATTGGTTCCTCTTGGCTGTGTGACAAACAGACTGACCTACCTGAGGTTTGACCTGGGCCATCCAGTTTGGATTCACATTTTGGAAGAGGGCAATCTAAGAAGGAGACAGAGAAATGTTAAATAAAATATGACAATGGAAGTTTAAAAAAGGACATAAAGAGTGTCAGGACTGTCATGTGACCCATTAAACCAGTACCTTAACATTCACCATATTTTAGTGTCAGACGTTAGAGCTTTGTTATTACAGAGTACAAATGAGAGACTCAGCAAGCAACTGTGGATAAGAGTATCTACATTGTTCCACTCTGAGATTAAACACCATTAAACATGCTGCATACAGATGCATATGCAGACACACACATACTCTATAGGTGTACTGACACTCAACATCCGAGTCAAAATGTCTGTATAGACGAAGACAATTTATCCTTCTCTGCTCTTTATCCCAAAAAAGGTTATTCAGTGGCAACTAGACTTGTTTTTGTTCCAATTCTTCCAGAATTGAGAAAGCCTTCTGGAATGGAAGGTGAAACTCTTCAAGGAACAAAAAGAAGTCCAGTTGTCACTGAATAACCTTTTTTGGGATAACCATGACCTGGATGACTGAGAATCTTCACAGACACTTCTCTGCTCTTTCTTTTCTGTTCTTTATGCTAAGCTCTAACACTCTGTCACGAACACATTCCCTCAGACACACACACTAACTAATGAATGACTTTCAGCACATCAGTTGATGAGCGAACGAACAATTTAAAGCCACCACATACAGTAGATATCCCTAAAGCTCAACAGATTATCTAAAAGGAGATGAAATGTTAGGAATATCCAGCCAGACTTGTGCTTTGTTTTCTAAACTTGTAACATTAGAGCAGAAAAAACATTTGGGTTCTGCCATAATAGCTGCACTGAAACCAGTGACACCACTTTCTACATCAAGATGGATTCAAGATGGATTAATTAACTGCAATTGATTCACCATCCACACAGCCATTAATGATCTTTTATTTAAGGCTAAATTAATCAGGCATGACTGTATTTCTTTTCTTGTTTATCTAGAAATAAACAAACTGTGTCATGTGAGTGAGTGTGTTCCAACTCAATGACATTAGTTCTGGAAATAAATAATTATCATAGCCTGACTCCAAAGATCCACTTAATTCTTTATTTGGACTGCACTGTATCTTGTATCTGGCAGCAGACTGTCAAACTTTCTTTCTGGGTCACTCATCAGTAGGGCACCATCATGGCACGAGATAACAGAGGAGAAGCAGGGTAAGAGGGACTGCGGCAGTTCAGCATTTCATTTCTCCAGGCTGCCTTTCTGAAAAGAACAGCCTGGCATATGCTGCTGCCTAGTGAGGATTACAGTAAGCACCTGTTCACGCACTGTATGCTTCATTTTATACTGTACAGTGTGGTGTGAATAAAGTGGTCCAGTGAGGAGTGCTCAGAACAGAACTTCTGAGGCCTTACATGCAGTATGTTCAGCATCTATCTCTTGTTCACAAAAGGTGTTTGATTTTTAGGAGAACCGAATCTGTGTAAGAAGGAGCAAAATTAAGTATAGTGAATGTTTAGATACACTGAAATTCATGTTCACTGTTCAATCATCTTTACATTACGGTGATGGAATGGACAGTGACTTCATACTGTTTGGAGAAATTATGGTCAGCATATACTGCCAGGCAGGGATTAGGTGGCAACATGGCCAGATGGACAGGAGGGAGTCAAAAGGAGAGAAGGCAAAATAATCTTCTACCAAACAGGATGAAAGAAAGAAAGCACCAGTAAGAGACAGAGTAACAGAGCTTTCACTTGAAGCTGTCATCGAGACCAAGCTGTATGAAAGCTCAAAGGAGACATCAACTATTAACGATTCTCCTACATCTTCTCATTTGAACTTCATCTACATTGAGAGGGCAAAGAACTATTTGATAAAAATGTGACTATACTGATCCTGCAGCTCCTGGGTCGACAGAGAAATCAAGCGTTCCTAATGGGAAAAAAATCTAGATTGCCTCTTTAGGAAAGGTGCTTCAGAATGATGAAAATTATGTTCTTTGAAAGGATATGAGATTGTGCATTTCGTTTCAAATAATGTTGTTTCATTATCATTTTACAGTAATTAAGTGTGAAATATCAAAGAAATGTTCTTTTCTTTTCCAAACATTCAGCATTTTATTGGCAGCAAACTTTAGCCCGACCTCTATGTGTGAATGATACAGCAACCAAATAAACAACAGTTAACTACAACGGTACAATTGGCAGTTTTTCTTCTAAAACATTACCAAGTGAACAAGCCAGTGCAATAGAATGGGATGTTAAGTTTGATCCTCGACCTGTTTTATCCAAAGCCAAAGAGGCCAAGCGGCAGTTTAGCTTTCCTAAGCCAGAGGAGCACTGGGCTGGCACTGTTCACGCGACAGGGATCAGAGCCTGCTGCTGTCTTCAAAGCAAGGGGGAATGTTACAGCATGTGTGTGTGTGAGAGAGAGAGAGAGAGAGAGAGAACGATAGACTACACGGTTCCTGTTGGACAGACTGGAGCACAGCTGTTGACAGACGACAAGCAGTCTCAGGCAGCACACGAGCTCACACATGTATGCAAACACACAACGTAGGCCTAGCTTTGATTTTAACAAAGCTGAGACTATAGTAGCTGAAGTGAGAACAATTAATTGCATATGGTCAAGGACCATAAAACTTAAGCCAAAAGTATGAAATGACTGCAGAACTGAGAAAGAAGTGTGGCGACTCTTATTATGCACGCTACACAAGAAGAACTGGCTCACTCACAAGCAAATTTTATGAATGAGGGGGAAAAAAATGAAACAAACCCTGACACTTGACTTTGTAACACTGCACCACTCTCAAAAAGGAAGTTCTCAAAAACACTGTCCGTGTCTCAGAAGTCAAGGGGGGCACCGCCTTGTGAGTGCATGACTGCTTTTTCAAAGTGCTAGTCTTGAAAGAAAAAAAAAAGAGACACAAAGCATTGTGGGAGGCTTGCAACTTCAAATACCAGATCCAGATGCTTTCTTGGTTTTAGCTGTAGGGGATGAGAGGAGATAAGTGAAGTGAAAGATGCAGAGGTTTGAATCATGTGCTGCAGGGGCAAAAAGAGAAAGGGGGAAGGAACAATAACGGGAAAAAAAATCTCTTCCAAAATCCAACATAAAGCTGTAAAAATGCTCTTTGGTTTAGTGGGAAAACACAGCCAAATCTACTATAAGTATCCATGCCAAAGAAGATCACCTGAGACAGATTGTTGTTGTTTTTTCCTTTAATGTGATGATGCATCTCTTCGTTAACATGTCAGTCGAATCTGATAACCTTTGTTTTGGACGTCTCATTTATGAAAAGGTAGAAGAGAAGGGAGACACGCACTGAGGTGGGAATTACAATCAGAGGAGCAGATATTACATAACAAGATCATTATTGGAGTTTATGACAATCGTGAGCAGAGGCAAGGTATGAGGTAATGATGGGAGGCTGTGTGGGAGAGGAGTGGAGGAGACGATGAAAGAAATGACAAAGGATGGAACGAGTGGGAGTCCGCGGTTGACTGATAGAGGTTTCGCTCTTATCAGATGGGGGATTTGCAGGAGACACACAAACCAGCCCACAGCCTATTTTTATGGGCCACAATTCTCTTGTGCCTCCATCCCTGGATCATTCACGACATCCCTTCATCCCCTTATTCCTTACTTTCATGGCCCCAGGCAATGTGGGTGGGTTGTACTGATTTATATCTCTGTGCATGTGTGTGCATTATGTACATGTATCTATGTGTGAAGTATTGAAGCTGCTTGAGAGGCTACAGTTAGCATCCTACACATACATAACCAACTGATTCCAACCATGATGACTGATTTTCTCACTAAAATTAACTAATGTAGTTTTAGATTATATAGTCCAGGATCCTGCATAATTTTAAGTTAATCATTTTTGCATGAATGGATGTGAAAGATCTCTCCAAGCATATGGAAATAAATGCAGATAGCATAGACACCAGCACACCGTAAATCCAAGAAGCATATTTTTTATTTTTCAAATATATTGTGTGAGGTTAAGCTCTGGTACTGAAAGTCAAAAATATACAACTCTGCTCACCTGAGTTCAAACAAACAGAAATGTAGAAATCTTCTGTATTAAAGACAAGAAAAGCCTGGTCCCTTTCTGTGTGTCGTCAAAGTGACCACTAGCATAGATGTACAGGACATTTTACAGCAATCAATAATTTGGCAAAATGGATGGGGGCGGGGTTACACGTCCATAAAGTGTATTACTCTCCTGAAAAGGTCGATCAATCAGCATGATCTGGCTGTAAAACTGGTAACTGTCTCGCTGTGCTACCTTCTTGCTTGTCTTCTCCACAAAAATATCCAATAAACACTGAGAGGGGACTAAGAGGCTATAACAATCATCCCAACATTTGGTCCTTATTGGGAGCATACAGTAGGCTTGTTTTTATTAGTAAAGGAGGAGAAAACTGCCTCTTCTGCCTGACATACAGTGAACTAGCATGGAAATGATGCATCTTAGTCATGTGACCATTGACTTTTAATGATTTGAAAACTAAGATTATCCTCTTTCGTGAGAGAAATTAAGGCACAATTTATAAACAATGTATATACTTTATGTCATATATGAATAACTGAACATAACTGAATATACTGTATGTGATGTATATGTATATGTAATGTGAACTAACCAATATAACTGACCAATATAAATATTTTTGGTTAAGAAGACAAAATACATTATCTTCCTGATTTCAGTCTAGCTTTCCAACATCCTTCCACTTTGCCATGCAAGTCAATATTATTTTATCTTTTCATGAACATACTTGTCATCTCTTTCTATTTAAGTTGAATAAGTGAGATAGCCAACTGTGCATGAGGGCCCAGTCCATTTAGCAGTGCAGGCAATGCCAATCTAAGCTTATAGTCTTTAAATCTGACCAACTGCCAATTAGGTTGCCCTGGATGCAACCATAAAGTTGAAGCCTCATAGAGAGCAGAGTAGCCTACATTTTGCAGGGTGTGCTCCACCCAAGCCTCAGCTCTATAATTTGATGAGGGAAAGCTTGTTTGTCCCTCTGTGTCCTGTTTTTTTGGGTCTCACTCTCCCTTCCCTCTACCCTATATTTTCAATTACTTCCCTGACTCTACATCTGTGTGTCTTTACTCTGTCCCTTCCTTCAGTATGGATTTGTCTTTGCGTCTCCATTCACCCCTCTTTCTATCAGTACTATTTACCATACATTACACACTCTAGTGTGCATACAGCATGGCCTGCCGAAGCCTTTTTCCTTATTTACATGATTATATAAGATTCCTGCTTGAGTATCAAGATAACATTAGGTCATTAGGCTTTCATCAACTGTGACTGTGCTACAAGAAAATTAAAAATCACTCCTCAGTGATTCAGCTCTCATTACAGCCTGCACTGGCACAGGTCACCGGGTTCATATAGAACTGTAGGGAAATGTCTCGCTGCATTGTCAATATTGACACTACCAGTTTTTATATGATTACTTGTTTCTGCCCTCAATTCAAGACACACTGAATTTCAAGCTATTAAATACAGCTTGCAAAAAGAGTTTAACAAACATTACTGATGTTTTTTAATAGTGAGATTTTTTAAGGATCAATTTGCTGTTATTGTAAACTGAGCTTGCATTTATAAGCCAATTAAAAAAACAAACTTAAAAATTAGTTTTTCAACATATCTATGCAATACAAGGCTTTCATAATTATTCTCGACAGAAATACAATGATAGAACAGATGCATCACTCACTACTACTTATCAATTATTCTCCTGGTATAAAAACATTATATTAGTTAACACTGCAGACTGAAAAGACACTCATACTGTACATGCTTAATTGAAAACGTTTCATTCAGTGGAAGCCTAAGCCCATATTCCATGGTTGTTATGACTGATGACCACTGTCTTATGACCAGCAAAGCTATGACTGGGGATACGGCTCGTATGCAAGTTGTTTTGACAGTTACTTAATCTTATTCCAGCATATAGTACATCCGGTTGTTTTAAAGTTCAGCTCTGTACAATAATACTATTTGCACAGGCACAGTAATTTCATTACCTGTCACCCAAGAGACTTTTTATGAATTAATGCATGGTAAAAATATACAAATTAAGCACATGTTGTTTTTATTTTTGACAAGCTTGCTTTCTTCATAGTGCCCCAATATAATTGACAGTGGTTAATTTGACCTATGAGTGATGTAATGCATCACTTAGGTGTCAATGGCAACAATCTAATTTAAGTTCATGCAGAGGTAATGGCTCTGGCATAATGGTATATGACAGAGACAGTAGCTCAGCTTTAAAATTTTACTAAATATTAATGCAATCTGAAACATAAAATACTGTATAGTGCCCAACATTTTTCTTTCCGAGTTGAGCCTGTAAAACAAGTGAATTATTGCCTTGTTTACTGATTTCGTCAGCATATGAAAATACTTATTTTTAAGCATTCACACTTAGGCAAGGCATTAGTGCAGACCACAGCACCAAACATATCTGCTGTACATTATAATTCAACCCAACATATAGCACTACTATAATGTGTAGTGTAGTGTAGAAAATGTATTCATATCTGCAATTTAGAGAGAGATGTGTGTGAATTACGACAATCCTATTGTCACACATCTACTTCCTAAACATAATACATAACAAAATATATGACATAAATATTCTGGACTTATCAAATATATTCAGACAAGTACTGCATATGTACTTATGCAATTTACCTTGAATATAAATTATTTACTATTTCAAGTTCAGAGGGGACATGCTGCCTGAGCTTTGCATGGTTTCTCAGAAATCAGCGGTGTGTTATTGGGCTGTGATGCCCCACTTTGAAGAATGCTTGACTAAAGTCTAAATGTTGAAACCAAAGGAGTGCTATTATCAACCATATTAAGAACAGAATTGGAGACATATTTTAATACTCAACTGATAATGCTGTTTATACAGTATAACGGTAAATAACTAAATATAGTTATGGGGAGTATTGTTTTGTTTCCATCCTTTAAATAGATGTTCTGCTAATGCTTGCTATACTGAGCACCTGACAGGTTGAAAAAGGTTTAAAAACATTTGAATATTTCTCATCTTTGCAAAGATTTCGGGATTGGACTGTAAATAACGACATGAGCAACTTGGGAGAGTGACTCAGCGACTGAGCTGTGATCCACAGCAACCGTGTGGGACTCAGAGATGGAGCTCCATCTGCTCACTGAAAATAATCAAGTCGAGAGGAACATCAAGTATTTTCAAGGGCCGATGATAATATTATCCATTCAGGTGAAGAAATTCAAAACTATGCAGGATCAAAAGCTAGGACTTTGAAACATGTGGTGCTTTGATGGGAATCTCAGTTTAATCACCCTGACACATTTGTCACTAAAAACTCACAGTTGGTTTTTCAGCCAGTCAGTAAGTTTGTCCTTCCCTAATTCAAACTCTCAGCCAGTCACCTTAGGTCTTGTTCAGTAGAAGAATCTGCTACACTTTGCCCTTCACTGACTAACCAGGGAACCAAAGTGCATCCAGAACTGCCCAAAAAGAAAGCACACTCATGCATACATGGAGCCCCAGAAATAATGTGCTTGGTATCAGCTAGGATGTGGTAGTAGCTGTGTGCCATGATTTCAACATACAACAAGCTGGCAGCAATTAGGGAGTCTGCTGCAGAGGCTACAGGACACAAGACAGACACTGCTACTGGTCGCGCATTATGAAAGTATAAAAAAAGACTGTGACACATAGTATGTATGTGTACTGTAGATGAATGAATGACAGAGTGCAGCCATGTATATATGTGTATGTGCAACTGATACTTAAAATAGCGATTGATACAAAAATAAACAGTGAGTGATACAAAAGTAAAAATAAAATGAAAAGATACAACTGATGACTAAAAAGGTCAATGAAACGAATGAATCAATGGCTGGTGGAAGATGAACAGAAATAAATTAAACCCGAAGGTGAGAAATATGAAACTCTTGCTAAATAACATTAATAAAATAAGACTGGAATGAGATCAATAATAGTGTATGTTTGAATGCATGAAGCAATAGTATTCAGACTTGCAGAATTTAATCCAATTAAAAGCACAGCAACTACTTAGAATGAAAGGATTCATTGACATACAGTTTGTATTCTGTTCAATTTTCCAGTGGGTCCATTTTTGTGTGTTTCAACGAAATGACATTAAAGATAAAACATTAATTAAATTTTTTTTTAAACAACCAGATCTAATCTCAAACAGAAACATGCACACTATTCCACATTATTCACTCAGCGTTTAGCGCTATTCTCCCACAAACTTTGTTTCCATACTTTCTCTTCATAATAGTCTCTTATAAAAGTTTCCTGAGGCCATAACCTATTTCTGTCTCGATCATGAATACTGTATGAACTGCATTTGCCGCTATATAAATATCCAAGCAGTCCAACATCATTGAGAGCCAACTTTCCAGCCTGATACAACACAGCTATAGGAAAATACATTGGCACTCATCCAACCAACCGTAAGAGAGACACTACCATTTGAATACAATCCACTTTGACAACATTCCTAACCATCTGACTAGCAGAGGTAATTCGTAGAGGAAAGAATGTGGTTTATAGACTGTTTAAAATAGTATGAGTATATGTGTGAGTATGCACATGTCATTATGTCTACTGCATTCAATTACTTGTATACATTTATAGGTAGATGTATGTCCACGCTGTGCCTGCTTATGCTCCTGCATGTGCATGTGTCCAATCTGTGGACATGGCGAACAGCAGACCCAAAGGCACCAGGTGTCACAGAGAGAAGCAGCTGAGAGAGGAAAAGACAGCTGCTTCCTCTGGAGGATATCAGAGGTGGTCTGGAGTCCGGTCTTAACCAACACTGGACATTTGCTTTAAGATGTACCTTCCAAATTTGTAATAATACTGTTTGACTTCCTAATGGCTGTGTGAGATTGGATTGGAAGTTATTTTATAGAGTTAGAGCCAGAAGCTTGGCTGTGGGTTCATTTTTGAGGTTAGTATATCTACAATATCTAATCTCAATAAATGGAACTTGCCATTCAGTGTTGTACAGGGAGCCAAAATAAAACACATCTGAAAAATCAAATGTCATAACTCAGGAAGATATAACAATATCACAGCAAAACATAAGACTGGGTACATCCCATAATAGTACAGTCAGCGTGTGACTAATGTGATCATATTTATTATAAGGTCGATCACAACAAAGTGCATGACTACCCCCCCCTTTTTACACTGTTAAGAGACAGAGATGCAGTCTCCTGCTGAGTGATAAGGTAGATTTGTTATGATGATGCCATCCTATCAGACAGGCCCTGTGCGTAGAGCGCATCCTATTTCCCATATGTGCGTCCATGGCCTAGCCTCTGTCCGTGCATCAGATGTGAGAGACCTGGGTTAAAACTGATGCACGGCTTCACGTCCGTTTACTAGACTCAATACAAGCGTCTGCAGACAGAGGAAATTAAAGGTTTGACAAGGATACCGCATGTAACGTGAAAATAGTCGTACAGCCAGAAAGACACCGTGATCGAGCCGTAACCATCCACACCTTGCAGCCTATTTGGTCCAACCCAAAATGGGGTCAGTGCCTAATAATCAAAAGCACGTATTTCAGGAGATGTTAATCAAGCTAGTGTCATCAAAGGCTGCTGAATGTCAAGTCTGTGGAATAAAATGTGGTCACTACAAGGTGTGCGCATACATCCAGCTTGCCCAACGCACACTAACCTACAAATCTCGCCCCTGGACCCCGCCAGCGGTTTTAGTCATTTTTTGCCATCAGTGTGGCAGACCACCAGTGATCACAGCGACATTTCTACTGTAGCTTTCCCACAGACAGACTCGCCCCTCTCCGACTTACCGGATTTGAAAAACGCCGCTATGTCTGCCGCGTCCTTCGCAGCTTCATCTAGTCCCTCTCCTGCGCTCATGGCTGTGGTCGCTTGTGCGGAAATAGCGATAGATATCCTCAGTGGCTTTTATTTTTGCAGCAGATATTTATCAGCAAAAGTGGATCCTTTCATTGAAGCAGATCCGGTCATACAATCTATGCTCCCTTCATTAAGCGAGAGACCTCCTCCTCCATTTTGGCCGAGAAGGGAAAATCCTGGCGACCGATCGGCGGCGCTCCCGAGTTGGGACGTGAGGGGGGAGGCGGGGAGGAGGACTGGGGGGGGGGGGGGGGGGGGGGGGTTTTGATAGTGAGAGAGGGCGGAGGTAAAAGAGGAGGGGAGGAGGCCTGAGGTAGGAGGGCTATTCCGTTTCGAGGGGTGGGTGGGGGTGGGATATCCTGGGACTCCGTTTAGGGGGTGTTTGGTGCATTGTGCGCCACCCAATTTTTTGTGTGCGCCACAGCACTTCAGCAGCGTCACTCACTGCGGTGCCAATGCGGGCTGCGTGGGAGTCACTCCTCAGGACTGTATGCCTTAATAACTCAAGCCAGATGTTAGAAGATGTCATAACGACGCTTTTTTCCCTCACACACCTACATCTAGCAGCCTAGTATTTAACCGTATCAATAGGCCCTTATAGTAGAACTCCTGCAAACACCAGTTTGCTAATCCCGTGAAATCAATGAGCTCTGGTGTTGCGTTATTTAGCTACCTAAGAGTAGTAGCCTTTCTTTTGTCACTAATGACTAATGGCGCTAAACAATGACAATGACAGGGGATAAAATGACAACGAGGCAGGATTATTCAATTCTTTCTTCATCTCCTAGTGATGAAGATGATGCTACAGTATGAGGTCATTTGCCCCACAAATCTAACCCAGTTCTCCCTGACAGCTGCAGCTCAGTGCTTTGAAGCGGCGACGGCGCACTGCTGCCACCTAGAGGTTGCCTTCACAAATTGCTCCGGGAAGGTCAGCAAAACGCGCATCGACCTGCCGGCACTATAAGAAAATACACAACACTCGTTTTAAAGAGTACTGACATCAGATTGCATCGTTTAACCATTAGTAATGAAACATAAGTCAAGAACTGAATAATTATGCGTTTATCACGCATTAAATTCAACCTTACAAACAGTTTATGCTTATGATTGGTTTGATTGATGCACGTGAGCAATTGGCAGAACACCTGCCGGCTACGAGTGACGTCATCAGAGGAAAACTACAATCTGTGAAACGACCGAAAAACGTGAAAACGTTGTGTTGGTCTAAAACAGCACGAATCGCAAGAGAGGTGGGTTATCAGCAATCCTGGTCAGAGCCGCGGGTTTTTACACGACTGGATGGTTTTATGATGAAGACGCAGTGATGCTCGCTTTGACTGCTTATATCCTGCGTGTTCAGTGATTATTACTAGCTGCTGTTGGAAATAATCTCTAAACGTATGTCAAACACGCGTGTTTGAGTTTGTGAAACGAGAACTGTGAATTAGACTTAATTAAATGACTCCATGTCTTCAGCTGGTAGAGTAGTATGCTACTATATTTCCAAACATTTCCATGTAAGACAACAGTGAACATATAACTGTTTTCTGTCGAGGACCAGCCCACCGCTCCTCTGCCCCTCTTATAAATACCCCGTTACCTTGGTAACCACTAACAACATAGACTTTCAACGCCTGCGAAACTTTGTTGTGTGGAAGCTCGGTCTCTTCAGCTCCTCGGAAAAAGAAGCAGCCCTGAAATTGTACGTTTTACTTGAAGCTGCAAGTTTAAATCCGGGTCATCGAGAAGGCTGCTCTGTGATTTAACGTTTGCGCCATGTCCTTAAGCTCCCGTCTCGTCAAAGTGAGCTACAGGAACAGACCCACCCAGCCTTCTGTCCCAGCGGAGGCGCTCAAGGAGATGCAGGTTTGATCTCAAAACACATGCGTGACGACGTGATGCCTTTCCCTAAAATGTGTGAGGGCCATCTGTGTGACCCCGCAACCAGCAGGAATGCAGACCTTAAAATTCTCGATATAGCTAATGGATAAAGGTTGTGCATAAGGCCTACTGTGCAGTACGTGATGCTTTAGTGTTTACTTAAACAAAAGGCGGTAAAGTAATATATTTTCGGCCTGAGGCTCATTGACCATCTATCATATTCTTTGAAGAACTTGGTTAAAAAAAAACCTGAGCACATACTGTGAAACACCCTATACATTTTGGTATCTTCACCCCTGCTCTGTTGCTGTTATGTTTGGGTTTATTTCTTCACAGCCCTCACTTTGCTTCTATCATCCACTGTTGTTGTTTTCCTTCCTCAGATCCTTAAGAGTATGTTGCTCAGCACACCAGTGGTTTCTTTCTCTTTTCTTTGGATGTCTTAAAGAAGTTGGGTTGATTATTCTCAGTGTTGATGTTGCAGTACTTTTGATTGATTTGACTTTTCTCCCATAGACAGTTCTGTGGTTCTGATGTTGATTTTTCCTTTTTAACATGAACTGCAGTCTTTATAGGTAAAATCCAAGTGTAGTCATTTAGTGGTATTTATGGTTTGAAATCTGACAGGACACACATGATTAGCAAGAAACACGTTAGTCCCATGTTCCAATACCTTTGGTCATTTGTTCAATTGCTACATGTAGTGATTTAGCACAGGGAGAAGTAGGATGCAAAACCTTACATCAGAGTTTCCTTTTATGTAGAAAGAGACAGATGCAGATGGCCTTAATCTGCACTTCTGTATAAGTACATGAACTTCCTCAGCCCTTTCGATAATCACTGTGAGAATCTCTATTGGACTCATGGGTCTCTGCAGTAGTCAAAAAATAGCTGTAGCAAAACCTGGAGTTTGTTGTATAATAGACCTCAGTCCACTAGGTGGTAGTGTGTTCATACTAGAGTTACTGTATTGTTAGAAGGTTGATATATACTGTTCCTCAAGGATAATAGGTTTTTGCATTATCAATTTAAATCAACTTTGTTATACATCTAGTGCTCAAACAGAATATAACATATAATCTATGCACTTTTAATTATTTTGAATGTCTGTTTACAGCTTGTAACATTTTTGTAGCTTTCACCCAACATGCAGGTAAAAAATAGGTATTTGTTCATTATAACACTATTGCAAAAATATGTGTAAGTTAAATATTGCACTGTATAGGCCACTATAATATATATGTTCAAAGAATATGCAAAGCCAATAACAACTGTGGGGTAAACAAGAGTAATCCTTTGGATCTGCTTTAAATAATAAATACAATATGTGGGCTAATAGAATAAACTTTCTTCAAAGGGATTCAGTTTCACACTTATTTGAATGCAATATTTATCAAAACAAAAGAGATACTTATATTCTCATGCAAATTTCTTTTAGGCATTCAGAGTTATTGTAGCTATTCTTAACTATACATTAAAGTCAAAACAACGATGTCCAGTTTTAATACAATGTATAGTTAGTGACTATTAAAGGACAATGTTGGTACTACAAAGGAAAAAAAACAGGTCTTTCGACAGTGTATATGCACACAAAATCTGTTTTTGTTTTTTCATTTGAGACATTGTTTCACCTGTGTAATTTTGGATTTTTGACTCAAGACACATGAGTTAATAATCTATCTTAGTGGAGCACCCTGGTAACCGAGCGGTTAGGGCACATGTCACATAACAGTGTCTCAAGTTTGATTTTGGCTCAGGACCTTTGCTGCATGTCACACCCCTCTATCTTCCCTCAAGAAGATATGTCTTTCTCTCTTAGACCTCAACACACCCTCATTTATAATTTACAGTCACTCTCCTGTTTCATGGCAGTTCCCAACCAGACAGTTCAACATCAAAAACCGGTTACGGTGTGGCTAAAAAATTAATAACCAAACAGCTTTTAGATGCAATGCTTTGTAGTTGCATTTCTCCAACATCAAACTATCAGTGAGATCCATATGCAGAGAGCTGTGCTTCTCATCAGCAACAATAAAAGCTAGATGTTTATGTTTTTGTGTATGTGCTGTTTCTGTGTGTGCACTGGATGAATGATTGGACTCTCCACACTAGAGCTGCAACTAATGATTGTTTTCATTACAGTTCATTTAACATTTTTTTTTCTTGATTATATATTAATTCAAGAAATGTCACGCAAGAGAGCCCAAGGTGGCGTTTTTAAATAGCTTCTCTCCAAAAACAAATGGTATTCAGTATGCAACAATATAATTCAGCTTTCTCTTTTCATATTTATTTATATATTCTAATTTATTATTGGTAGGAAAAAGAGGAGAAATTGAATTAAATTAAAAAAATAAATTAAAAAAAGGTTGCTTAATGCCTGTCAAATGTCACTGTTATAATGTCATTTTGTAGCTGTTGCTACAGTCACTTCATGACTAGTTTCGGTCAGTTAGCACACAGTGGCAATGCATACAATACGCTGTGTAGGCGTGGAACCTACTGTCCTTTAACAGGGTGACAAATGTTGAGGGACATTTTTAATTTATTACAGTGATAACTGTAATAACACATCTTATATCTTTGATACTTATCTGTTCGTGTCTGCATTGTATGTTTTAAAATATCAACGTCTTTAGATGTAACCAGCTGACTCTGAATTCCAATATACATATCAGCAACCTTTCCACCTCCACCCCCACCCTCACCATCATCCCTGGCTCTCCGTCCCATTGTGGTAATAGACTTGTAAGGTGAGAGCTGGACCTTGATAATTACCTGGCTGACAGGTGGTCATCCAACACCACATTATCTAGCTAGCAAAGCCTTTCAGTAGTAACACACTCATAATTTCAAGGCAGGAATCTTTCTCACATGGCAAATAAGAAGCCTGATTGCTCACATACTGTAGCAAAGCCGCTTGTTCTCTGTCTTGTCTTCTTTGTTGGAAGCTGTAATTCTTTAATGTCATGGAAAGCAGAGCCAATTAAGAAGGTGGAATGACTTGAAAAGAAATGTCAGTGTGAACAGCTGCTGCCGACAATGCTGCATTTTAAACAAGACTACCAAAACAAGGTAAGGTGACCCAAGTGTTCTGAAGTTACAGACAACCTGGCTTCTTGACTATCTTCTTTGGCCAAATGTAATTTATCATTTATGTGTCAGGATTCTGTAAACAGCCGATGTGTTTGTATCAAAGCTGATGGAGATGTTCAACAAGGCAAGGGAAAGGGGAAAACCTTAGAAAACAGGCTTTATTTATGTATGAGAGCCTTTTTCAAAATGTTGCGTGTGTGCTTCCGGTAACCACAGATTTTATGTGACAACAGCCTCAGTCTGTTGTATTTTTCAGAGAAAGACACAGCAATGGGTGAAGAAGTTCCACTTTCTCTGAATGTACTTCGTACAGTACTCTACCAAAGAGACGCCCTTTGAAACATCCTTTCAACATCATGTTTATGCTGCTTATTAAAGTGCAAGCTCTTGGATACAAATAACATCAGAACAGTTTTCTACATCTAGTTACTGCATCTCTGAAAAAAACATGAATTATATATTTGATACAACATGTGGTTTAAAAAAAAAAAAAGCAATAATACAGCTGGGTTAAATTAGTATTTTAACATCTTTGCTTCCATCCAAACAAAAATTTAACACTGTTTTCTTCTAGAGTCTGTGATCCTTTTGGCACATTTCTAATTGTGTATTTAGCCTCATACTATTCATGAGAGTATTAATTCACAGCTCAGCTCATTATGCAACTGTGTTTGTATAACTCATAAACTGCCTGTTTTTTTTTTTTTCAGTTAGTTGGAAAAGTTCATAGGTGATTATGTGTATCCTGATCACAGCTAGCTGTGAAAACTCCTACACTGTTGACAAAAATGACCATCAAACATAAAGCAGGCATAGCTCTGTTGGCTGAGTGGGCACAACAGACAACCTGATAGGGCTAACCACTTTGAGGGCAAGAGCATGCAGCTCCCCTGTGTACATGCAGATGAGAAGGAGAGAGCAGGTTAAAGAGAGAATATAGAAATTTGAGACAGAGAGACTAGAAACTGTCATGTTGCAGGTGTTTAGAAAGAAGCTCTGGAAACAAACGGTTTCTAAGGTCGTTCAGGTAAGAGAAATCACACAGCACTGTTGTTGTGGTGGTGTTGATGATGTGTTTTGAGATTTATCTCCAATTTATCTCCAGGTTTATCCATCTACATAATTCTCATGTATTATGCTAAGTACCGGTTTTATTTAGAATAGTGTAATTTTAAATTAAATGGACAAACTTAGCTGCACAAGCCTTATCCACAACTATTGTGTTGACTTTGATAGTGTATGTTAATTCCATTCCCCAGAGGATTTGGTTTTAAATGACTAAAATCACCTCCTGTGTTTGAGGATTTGCAGGTAATTGAAAACATTTTGAATGGCTTTTTAAAATATTAGATGTATAATCAGACTATGTTCCATCCAAGCTGTTCTGCTGCACAATTTTTGTCACAGGTGTTTTTTGTTTTGTTTTTTTCCAAATTCCAAAAGCCACAGTTTGTTTATTATAGGGATTGTCAGTCTCGCCATAGCTTATCCCAGGATAGAGCTTTGTTTGCCTCTGAAAGATATTAATGTTCAGCTGTTATTACAAAGTTCTGCCAGTGCTGGCTTCTGTGTCCATGCTAGGGAAATAAAAATTAAGTGTGTGTGCCAGTCATTGTTGGAGCCTGTTACTGCTGTCTCGCCTATTTTGTGTGTTTGTGTATTGTATTCAGTAGTGACTTAGCTGCTTTGAATAATGTCACACTGCATTGTGTCTGGATTGATTGTCTCAGGGCTAAAGGCTGAGTTGGGTGTTTACAAAATATCTCAGTTTGTCGTTGTCTTTGGCCCGCTTAATACATGCTTTAAATGCGTGAAACATAAAGGAGCAGTGACATCAGCACAAGTCCTGTTTGAATTTACTGTAGGTAAAACGTGTTCATGCCTGAGCTGACTGAACTGTGTCTAGGGAGAGTAAATTTCAAGCCTGTAATTTTGTTGGCGTGTGTCTCCTTAGAAACCAGCCTGTTATCTGTTGGAGAGACCTGTGACTTGCAGTCGTTGTTTGTTCCTTAGAGAACTTTGTTGGTGCTTGGCAAACATTACCATGATTTACATATGAGAAAGGTTAATAATTGAGCAGATTTTGTGGGCGATGCAGGTGCACTGCAGGTGAACACTATTTGGAGTCTCCTGAAAACTGCTATTTGGTTACAGTCTGATATCTTTTAAAGTTGTTGATGGGCTAATGTGTCTGTGCTCTTACTAACCTTGTTGAAACATGCAGCTTGTGATTGCTAGCATGCTTATGTTTTCTCTCTATTTTTTCTTCTTTTAGTTTTTCATCTCTAACCTGCATTTTGTATTTTTTTTTCATCACAGTTCACAGCTACTAATCTGTTTCTCTTCAACTTTTTCCTGAGCTCTGTGCTTCCCTTGTGTCTGTTTTTACTTGTGTATTCACTTCTTTACTTTATGTCTGTCCTCACTATCTTCCAGATTTGGCATATTGTTTTACTCTTTTTGTACCTTTTAGCACTTTATTCTGGGTTCTCTCTGATCTATCACTCACATCTGTCACATCAAATCTTTCCAATCTGGTGCTCAGTGCAAACCATGGCGACTCACCCAGAGTGCTTACATTGTTCAGCAGTCAGCTTCAGATAGAAATAAAAAAACATTTATAACTACACAAGAGCAAAAGCAATATAGCACGTACAGTACACAAAGCACATAAATGTGTATTTAAAAACACAGAAGAGAGAAAAAGAAAACATGATGAGCAAAAAATGTGATCATTTATTCTAGGTGTTTACAGACTGATAAATCAAAGAAATAGCACTTTTTTACACAGATATATGATCTTTCTAGTTTTGTTATGGAGGAGGTCCGACCATGGTGATATCAATGCAAAAAAGTATTTAAAGCCAGAAAGAAATATTCCTGTCATCCTCTGTTTAAAAGGAAAGCTAAATGAGAGAATTTAAATGCACCCTGCAGCAGACACACCACGCAACACTAGGCTTTATGTAATTTATTGGCTCACCTTGTTTCTCATTCCAGCAGAGCCTGGCAATGCACTGTGGCTCATTTTATTGCCCCACAATCCTGTTGAACACCAGCCGTGTGACTGTGTGTGACTAAATATGTAACTAAAGACATACTGTACTGTACGTTCTAAATTCTTGATGGAATATTGGAATTCCTTAGGGTAAATGATGTTCCATTCCTTCAAAGACGCTCTTCAAAGAAGGAACACAGTTTAGAACCACAAAACAGCTTCCATACCAAACACTGTATGGCAAACTAAAGCTATTTAGAAAAAGTAGTTCAACTTGCTTTATACATAAAATGATAAAATTGACAATGTACAGAAAATTCACATGCCCGTGATAAAAGCCATTCAACTGAGTTTATTGGAAAAAGTCACTAGTTGTTCATTGAGCAAAAAAAACAAATAAACATATTTGATTTTGTACTGCACTGAGCAGCATTACTCATTAAGCAGGTACCTTCTCTGAATATTTGTTAATAAATAGCATCAAATACTTATGTCTAATTTATGCCAAATATATTCAAGTTTAGTTCTACATATTCAGATTCATCACATTAAAACTTGATGCCGAATATTTTTCAGAGGTGAGCTGATAATCCTGCTTGCTGGAACACCCCCTGAGACCTACACCTGTCCTAAATAAAACAGTCCCATCTCTGTTCATAGATTCAGTAGTTAAATTACATTTTTGCCATTTTTGTGCAGATAACTACTATGTAGTTGAACTATCAGCAAGCTACTGCAAATTGTAGCTAAACTACGAGTTTAATTTCATGTAGTTCACTACTTCCCAACACTGGTTTTAATAATCAGTGAGCCAGAGCCGGGCTGAATTCTTTAAAAAGCATCTTATTCATTACTTAATCAACAATAGCAAATGGGTATATGTTGCATTTTTATTCACTTTAAGAGAAACTCAACAACCCATTATACTGACATTAAATTAATTTCTCCACACATTTTGGTTTAGCAAAAGTTGAAAGAAGAGCATGAAGCTAAGCGGGCCCAGCTGGATGGAAGACATGACTACATCCTCAGCATTGTGGCGTCATGCCTGGGACTGGAGAAATCAGATGCAGAAGATGCCATTCTGGAGGGGAATGCGGTACCATGCTCTTTATTTTCACACACAACGTTTGTTTATTTTGGAAATTGTAGCTTTATAACTAAAACGTGACAGCATTTGCAAGACAATATGAATTGATATTATTTCAAAATCACCGAGTTGTCTGTTTTCTATTTTGGATTAAGGTTAGGTTAACCATTTCAATTGAAAGTTTGGAGAACTGATGTGTCTGATTGTTCAGTAAGTTTTTGTTTTTTTTCATCTGTCTCAGATTGACCGCATGGAGCAGTTCTTTGTGGCTGATGGTCTCCCGCACCTCATGTTCTACTATCAAGACACTGAACCTGTCGAAGCAGGTAACATGAATCATATAAAACTTTAATGAGCATAGACACAGACAATATCTAACTGATTGTGTAACATCAAGTTGAGGTCCTATATCTAATAACCTCTGCTGGTGATGGCAATCATGGCACTAATGTAATTGAAAAAGCAAATCCAGTATTAAGGTCACAGTGAGTCAAGTCAACGCTGGTCGTGATGATACTTTGTATTGTTTCTATGTCTAATTCTTTGTTTCAGCAGCAGCAGCACCTGTGTCCACCCAGACTGTTTCCCAGCAGCCTGATCGCAGCAAGAAATCTAAACTGTTTGTGACAGACGGGAAGGATGTGGCGCTGACTCGAGTGTGTGTCTTCTTCACCAGAGCCAACACTTCTAAAGCAGTCACCTCTGAGAACATACACAGAGTGAGTCTGTTTATGTTGTTTTGGTATGAAGTCATGACTTCTCTTTCTGAGTATGTGAAGGTTGATCTCACATTTGAAATAAAGCTAAATTCTTATCTTTGCACCTTTTCTTTGGTGAGTTGGTAAGACTCAATGTACTGGGATAAAAAAAAGTTGAAGCCAGGTGGGTGTAAAACTGTCTGTTAGTTGGAATATCTGTCGACTGTTGGAACATCTGCACATTTAATAAAAACCCACATCCAGTATTTATACTGTGCTCAGATCAGTCTGATCACTTCTTCCTGGAAGCACATGAGAAAAGTAGGTTTTACAGGTTACCAGGTTTACAGGTTTATTTATTTAATAAACTGATGACTTGCATTTGCACTCTGTAGCTTAATCCAGGTTATTGTTTGAATATTTAATAGCTTTTGTAGAAATTATTCATTGAACCAGATGTTTTAGACAAATGTAAATATATCGCATCAGGCTGGATTTTAACCAACGCGCAGACATTTCCAGCCTGATGTTGGTAAATATAATAATAGACAAATAAAATACATTTAATGCTGTGATACATTCAGATTCTCAGACTTTTAGCCAGGTGGTGAAACTGAAAACTAAATAACATGAAGTGAACCTGATGATTTAGTTCTTGAACCAGCTTCTACTCAGTACAGTAAAATATGACATATTTTGTGTGTACACTTTTAAAAAATCTCTTTCTAGGATGTAAATTTCAATATGTTGGACACAACAGAAGGTGGTCTGTTAAAAAGTGTGGAGCAGTTGCTATCTGAGATCTTCATCCCCACACTGAGGAAGATGAACCATGGATGGGGGGAGCTGGACAGTCCGCAGGCCCAGTCTGTCAAACAGGACTTTATATCATCTTTAGAAGGCTTTGTGTCTGTTTTGGCTGGAGCGCAGGAGAGTCTGCAAGAAAAGGTAAGGAATAGCCACTGTAGCACATCAAGGATAAGTTTGGTTCTTAATTTTAATGACAAAGTGAGTATAAAGTGGTATTTGTGCCATAACTAGATATTATAGCAAAATTATAGATAATTTCATGTCTTGCTTCAAGGTTACCCTGAAAGAGTGTGACACATTTGATCTTCGAGTACTGAAAGGCCCATCCGACTACATGGCAGCAGCCAACAGCACAGAGACCACAGAAAAGATAGAGACCTGCATGAAAGTCTGGATCAAACAGATAGAACAGGTGAGAAGTTATTCTTAAATGAAATCTTATTACAGTTACTATTTATCCTCAAACATACTGCGATGGTGTAATTGTCTATGTTGTGCAGATTAACTTGTGGCCAGATTTGACATTTTATTGAAATTACTTCAAATGTGCCATGGATCAGCTAAAGCAGAGTAGTGTTAGTGTAAGATGCATATTTGACTGAATATGTTCAAAATATTTTGTAAACCTGTAGCAGCAAATGGTTAAAATGAAAGTAGCAAAGCTATCTAGCAAGTCATATGCAAAGTATGGGGATTCCTTTCTGCTGGAAATGGGAAGCAATGGCTAAACTGCAGGAATTGGTCTTAAAAAAGTTAAGTTATAAACTAATCTATTGTCCAGGTTCTAGCTGAGAGTGACCAGCTCAGAAAGGAGGCTGATGACCTTGGCCCTCGGGCTGAGCTGGACCACTGGAAGAGACGAATGTCTTGCTTCAACTACCTTCTGGACCAGCTTAAGAGCCCTGATGTCAAGGCTGTACTGGGCGTGCTCTTGATGGCCAAATCGAAACTTATAAAGGTCAGAAATCTCTGCTAAAATCTCTTCTGTCCATCAGTTTTGATTTTCTTTCAGATGATGTTTTGACAAGCCTCTCACATAAATAAGAAGAGTTTGTTCTGTCTAGTCATGGCGGGAGCTGGACACCAGGATTACTGATGCAGCCAACGAGGCCAAAGACAATGTCAAGTACCTCTACAGTCTGGAGAAGTTTTGTGACCCTCTTTACAACAGTGACCCTGTAAGAAAAATACTTTAATCTCTTTAAAGATGAAGTAGTCTGCTGCGTTAAAAGCAACAAATGCACTGATTCAATGTTAAACTGTAAAATGTGGGTCATGTGCAAGTACTTGTAATAATGTAAGTTGTACAAACACACACAAGCTATGGTTTGTTTCACCCCAGGTATCAATGGTGGATGCAATCCCAGGGTTGATTAATGCCATCAAGATGATTCACAGTATTTCTCGCTACTACAACACATCTGAAAAGATAACATCACTTTTTGTCAAGGTATGGGTGCCTGCTATTCTATTCAATGTGGTAGGCTACATGTATAGTCCCACAATGTTTGGGTACACAAATTATTCAAATGCACATTCTGATCTCATAAACCCCATCAACATCTCCAGGTGACAAACCAGATGATCACAGCCTGCAAGGCCTACATCACTAATAATAGCTCTAATTCAATATGGGACCAGCCTCAGCCAGTTGTTGTTGACAAAATCAAAGCTGCCATCCACCTAAACCAGGTAATAGATACTGTTGTTTGAATATATGTTTATATTCTTATCAAACATGGTTTATTTTCAGAACTGTGAACCTGCATTAACAATTTGCATTTTAAGCATCTGTGCATATTCTTCTATACAAGATAGATGTGTTACAATGTGTTATTAGACTTTTTGTTTAAAGACAGGGTTGGCAGTGCCCGTTACATGATATTTCTCAACCACCCATTGTTACCTCTTCGATATTAATGGGATTAAAAATTAACATTTTGTTACTTGTCAATTTGTGTCCTCCAGGAATACCAGCGGTATTTCCATAAAACGAAAGAGAAGTTAGAACAAACCCCCTCTGAGAGACAGTTTGACTTCAGTGAGATGTACATTTTTGGGAAGTTTGACACGTTCCAGCGACGACTTAACAAGATCCTGGAAATGTTCAGCACCATTTCCACTTACTCTGCCCTACAGGACTCTAAGATAGAAGGACTGGAGACCATGGCCACCAGGTTTCAAGTGGGTATATAGTTAGAGCAGACTGTTGATTGGTTACCGCAGGCAGTCCATTCACAGATGAAATGCCACTGCTAGCCAGCTGAAACTGCTGTAGCGTGCCAGATTACTGTCCCCGTTTCTTCTTTTGAGAAATAGTCATTTATGTTTAAAAATCAAATTGGACTGCCTTAAGACTGCCATTTTGGAATTGTATTAAGTAGTCCACTTGGTGTGTGATTATGTGTTTTCCCTTGACTTTATTTATGTGAGCTATCTGTTTCTGCTTCCTTGGATGTACAGACTGCAGAAATGCAGGGAAAATGGGAGGTAATGTCTCATCACAGTCTTCAACTTTTAGTAATGCATGGCCTGTTTTCATAGCTGATAACATGGAGCGGTAAAATTTATAGATGTGGAATTTTGCCATTGCGTGTATCTGTATGTATCTTACTAACTGCATGGAACATTAAGAAAGAAGCAGCTCAAAATTCAAATTTGTCCCCAGTAGCTTACTAACATGTTTGAATACTACAGTTAATATAATAGTACATAATAATACAGTTTGCCTATTGTGTTTCTGTCATCCCTTTTGTGGTCCAAGTTTATGGATTTCTGATCTCTCCTTTTGCAGTTGGCTCTGCATTATTTACATAGTTTATATTACCCTTTTATTATTAGTATTATTATTTACTATTTATTATTATGTTATTATTATTTTTATTATTAACATTTGTTTTTCATTTGCTATTTTGTAACTCTAATTAATCCCAGACTAAGGTGATGTGTTGCAGGCGAAGTGTTATTTCAAACCTTTTTTTATTACCGTAGACCATTTTAGACTGATTTCTGAGAGCATCTGATTTAGAATTGATGAATGTGTAAAAATAAAACTTGTGTATAACTGTGTGTGTGTGTGTGTGCATGTGTGTGTGTGTGTGTGTGTGTGGTAGGCTATTGTGCTGAACATGAAGAAAAAACATTACAGTTTTCTCGACCAGAGAAGAACGGACTTTGATGTCGACTATGAGGAATTCTGCAAAAGCACAGCTGAGCTCCATGTATGTAAAAAAGAAATCACACAGACAAATATTAACATCTACAGTACATTGCACAGTACAATTAATGGACATGTATGCCACACAGGTGTTATCCATTATTAAGCTGATTAGACAACTGCTCTGAGAAAATGTCTTATCATGTAAGTGAAAACACCTGTGGTTTATCTTGTTATTTTTACCTTTTTGTAAATTCTGTTGTTGGTCTTTGTGCTTCCAGAATCAGCTGAAGAGTTTCATGGATGGTACCTTTGAAAAGATTCAAAATACAGAAAGAGCCCTAAATGTCCTGAAGAAATTTGAAAGGTAACTTGCTTTAGCACTTTATTCCATGTGTGTTCAGCTAAACAAATATTTCTCAGTCTAATCCTCAGCACAGAAACCTGCAAATTCCTAATCCTACCAACTAGTTCATAACAGCTAACTGCATTCACCTGGCATCTCCAGTTTAAAACAGTTCCTAATCAAATGGCAGAGGCGGAAAACAACTTGCTTTGGACAACTAATTAATGTAGGTTTAACTAATAATGTAAGTACTGCACCCAATAGGTTGACCAGTTCTAAAGTCCTTTTTTGTGTGTGCTAACACACTAACATGATTTCCTGGCACACCACACCTAAATGGAGTCTTGCTAATGTTGGTGTTATTTGTTACACCTGCAAAGTCAAAATGTTTTACCATGCCTTTGTGTATACATGCATATATACAGCTACTGTAACTGTAATAGAGCTTGAACTTAAAGATGTTAGAAGAATATTTGTTGTAAAGTACACACCAAATATTCTTCTAATATTTGTTGTGTACTTTATAATTCTGATTAAATGCAACTGCTTTTGTTTTCGGACTTCCTTACAACAGACTGGGCATTCCAAACCTTGGCACTGATGAGAAGTATCAGCGTATACTGCAGAACTATGGCCGTGATATTGAAATGGTCTCCCGCATATACATGAAGCAGAAACTGGACCCCCCTGTTGGGCGCAACTTGCCCCCAGTCGCAGGTCGGATCATGTGGGCTCGGCAGCTGTACAGCAGAATCCAGGGTCCTATGGATCTCTTTCAACAGGTAATGCTCAACATCTGCCACTCAGCAACAGAATTTAGCTGGTTCAGTGTGTTTTTGTCTAAGTTTCAGAGTACCGTTCTGTCCCTGTGTAGCATCCTGGAGTTCTTTCCACACCAGAGGCCAAGAAGATAATCAAGAACTTTAACAGGGTTGCAAGGGTCCTGTTGGAGTTTGAGATGGTCTACCATCACAACTGGATGGAAAAGGTAAAGAAAGAGTACAGTGATGAATAATGAAAGCTATGATGTCGACTGAGGAAAAAAATGAGCATAACATTTTTATCTGAAATAATCACTGCTCTCACCTGTCCTTTCTCATCATTCTCTCAACCCTTGACCCCCTTGACACCTTCCACCCAGATGGAGAATACCAGGGTGGGTCTTCAGGCTTCTTTGCTGGTCAGGTCTGCAGAGGCAGGAGAGCTGTTTGTGAACTTTGACCCAGAGATTTTGACGCAGACCAGGGAGGTGAACTGCATGACAAAGATGAATTTGGAGATCCCACCTTTTGCTGCTGTGTTGCAGCAGAAACAGCTCCCCCTCAAAAAGGACTACAACAAACTACAGGTGGATATTACACACAGTTGGACATGTCTACGAAAACATACAACTGCAAAAAACATACACTATGAAGGGCAAAAGATGACTGGTACTAAACACATCGCTTCACTACTGTTTTGAATGTATTCCACAAACTGTATTAATATCTTCCCTCTTTCAGTTAATGTTGAGTGAGAACACCAGAGTGCGGGCTAAGATTCAGAGTCCTTTTGAGCAACTGGCCATGCCACATGTAGCAAAGGTAAGGTGTGGTTATAAACCATGCTGCATTTAACATACAACATAGATAAATTGCTATGCTGTAACTCACTGTTTTAATGTGGGTGCAGGTGAGTTTTTTTCCAAGCTGTAGTCTGCCTTCAAATATTATAAACTAAGTTATGTTACTCGAATGTGGGCTAATGACCATATACACGTGTTCATGTGTCTGTGCTCACGAATGCTAACATAGGCTGGCTATGATATTGCCTGTACCAAAATGTGTCATTTTTCACGATTCAGAATAAAAAGGTTAGCAGTCATCGCTTTAACAAACCTTTTGACTAGCAGAATAATGTCGTTTGCACACTGATAAATGAGGGGATTCTGTTATGTAGCCTCTTAGTTGTATATTGTTAACCCCAAGATAAAATACAGGTCACTCAGACATAGTGACATCAATTTTTTTATGTTTGCTTTGGTCACACAAATTAATTCCAGTATTATTTCCAACATTGTCATGTGACAATCTATGATAATATGAGAGCGACTGCACTGCAGCTAATGTACAAAGTAAATAAGATGCATCACTGACTTGACAGGTGGATGAGGCTATACAGCCAGGTTTGACCTCCCTCAACTGGACATCACTTAACATAGACAAGTACCTCAGCCGTATCGACAAGGCTTTGGGTAAGCAAAAAAAAATCAAGTGAGATCAATGTCCCACATTTACATAAAAGATTGTGTGTGTGTGTGTTTATCTTGTCCTCTTGCACCTCTAGTTGACCTGGAGCTGTTGATGGACAGGGTGAACGACTTGGTGGAGTTTAGGATAGATGCAGTACTGCAGGAGATGGGGGCATCTACCTTGTGTGTTTTGCCAGAGGATGAACCAGTCACCTGTGAGGAGTTTGTTAAGACCACCAGGGTAAATGTAGTGTGTTGAAATTAAATAAACAACAATTTTAAATTCTTAAATTTTAAATTCTTCAAAGGCATTTAATACATTTCTTTATATGGAATAATGTACAGCGTGTACAGTATCGATCTATATGCCCTCCATTAAGTATTTCTTATTATATCTAGTTAAGTAGGTAAATTCTTCTCAGGCTGGCAAATGTTTTTCAAGCGAGACCTGGCCAAGATGGCGGTATTACAAAACCTGACATGAATGTATAAAAGTTTAATTACATTAAGAACAAAGGAGGTAACAATATAGTTATCAATGTTTAGAAAACTAAAATGTGCTTGCTCTCCACTGCTAGTGGATGAGCACCAAGTGGCCCATTAGCAGTTAATGCTACAGGTCATAAACCATGACTGATTAAAGTGAAAGAATAACTGAGTCCTGCCTGCAGACAAAGTACACAATACTGCATATTACAATGAATTATTACACATTGACTAATGGGAATACCCATCCATGCAGTGTGATGGCTAATACATATGTATAATGTGTATAAATTAATTTATGCTGACTTAATTAGATTTTGTAACCAGATGACTTAATGATCTCTATGTAGAGTTGTATGTAGAGATGAATTAGTAAATATGAAGTTGACACGGTGCAAACATTTATTGTGGTTGAGGGGATGCTAGTGAAACCCTCAAGCTGATGCTACACTGCAGTGCACAATCTTTGTGTGGTATATTTAATATTTATGTCAAATATACGTGTGTGTGTGTGTGTGTAGGACCTGTGCATAAGACAAGCCCAGAATCTCCACACTAAGAGTTCACTAGTGGAAGAGGCTGCTAATGAACTGATCAACATGCTGCTGGAGTTTGACCAAAGTCAGAAAGGGGAGGCAGAAAAGGTCGAGGAAGAAAGCAGCACAGAGAACAAGGCCATAGACCGCATTGACAGTGAAGGTATATAAATATTTTCCTTTTAAGATCAAATATAATGGACATATTTTGAACTGTATATACAGTGGTTTTATGGAAGTATTAAGATTCCATCACATTTTACCCTGTTAATCTTTTGCATTGCAGCTAAATTTTAAATTATTTTAACTGTCATTTTAGCCCATGAATATACACTTAATAATCTTTAATGACAAATTATATACATATGAATACTGGATCTAATATCACTCACCCCATGTCAGGTGAAGACGAGGGCCACTCAGACGGCCATCTCCTCTCTAGAAACGCCTTGCTTCCTCCTGCAAGTGTTGGTCCCTCCTCTCCTGTGTTGAGGAGGAAAAAGAAGAGGGATCTGTTGGAAGTGATGGAGGAGGAAGCCCAAGCGCTGCTCTCCTATTTCAACCATCGCAATGTAGATGCCTTGCTCAAATTAACACGCAACACCCTGGAGATGCTACGCAAGCGCATCCATACCTCCTCGCTCATGCATTTTTTAGGTGGGTCTTTTGTAACCATGTTTCTAACTCACATTGCTACTCTCAACAGTTTGGATTATCATAAAATATAAAAAACACATACACTACTCACAAAAAGTTAGGGATATTCGGCTTTCGGGGGAAATTTCAGGATGAACCTAAAATGCACTATAACC
>JAUMHL010000009.1:16817468-16855474 GCA_032362345.1 Sandelia bainsii | reverse complement strand
TTCTACTTAAATGCCCTACTTTCATGATATAATACCACTGTAGTGTGAACTTTTTATGTTTTCCATAAATTTCACCCGAAAGCCAAATATCCCTAACTTTTTGTGAGTGGTGTATATTTAAAAATATATATTTCATATGAAAGCTTGATTATAACCTAGTCATCAAATGTAGACCTGTGATGTAATATAAAAGTAACACACACATAAGAAAGTATTGGTTAAGTATATTCTTTCCTTTCTGTCTACTGAGCTCATAGAATGGCCATCTTTGAACATGATATTGTACTGTCCCCTTTCAGCTGAGAGTGACTCACCCCATCGTCGGAAAAGCAGCAGTCAGCAGGCAATCTTCAGAGTCAATGTGATCCTCTCCATCCCAAACATTGCCATTATTCCGGTGCTGGAGGAGGTTCAGCAGGCTTTAAACCGGGCTGTGGAGTGTGTTGTCAGTGTCAGTAAAGGAGTCGGCCAGTGGAGCAAAGAAAGGATCTCCAAGGTGCGTTTGATCAAATGAGGGAAGTAATAATTTGTGACATACGAAAGTTTTATCTCTCTGAAGAAACACAGATAACTGCAACTAATTAACGATATTATTTTTCTGGATTGATCATTTTATGGTACTGTAGTCTATCAAATCAACAACAATGTATTTCCCTTACTTCTGTTTTCCTTTTTGCAGAGAAAAATGAATGAAAAACGGATGGCGGCACTGAAAAAAGAAAGTTCTGGCAGTGAATCAGAGGATGGAGCAACAACATACAGGAGTCTGGGTGGTATGGGACAACTATAAGACCTTATATTACCTCATTGCCTCAGCAATTCAAAGATTTTTCTGTTTCGAATTTGGTGTGATTTATCCATATTGTTTCCAACATGCGGACCAGAATCCAGATCATTAGCTGCTGCACCACAGATCTTCTTATTTCACAGCTCAACAGAGCAAAGCCACATCTCACTAAGAGCAGATAGAGGCATATTCATGGATAAATATGTCAGAGGCTTTGGAAGTAAGGCATTTTAACAAAAGATATTTTAATCTTAGTCACATTACATAGTAGCTAACATAGAACTAATGTAGCGAAACTCTGCATTGTAATGTACAGTTGCAGAGTGATTAGCTGAGAAGAAAACAACATTTGAGGTGAATCTGAATGTGCTAAATAGATCAATCTTAGAATAAAAAAGTGGATACATAAAATACAATTCAGTGAAGACCCTGAAGTTTAAAATGTTAATGATTTTAGAGCTCCATTTAAGCATCAAGTGATTTTATTTTTGTACAGTCACTTACAGCTACAAGATTCTCACTCTGTATGAACAGTCCTGTAGTGATGTGTGATTATGACCATTTCCAAAGAAGCAAATCTGTTTAAAGGCTTTTTTTAAATGCACCCTGCACCACTCTTCTTACATTCTGTCACAACATAGATTCTGTTCTCCAAACACTTTCCAGATGGCAGCACCTCAGACATTTCAGCATCTGTGATGCAGACCATCCCTTTCCAAGCCAGAAACTACTACAAGAGTGTGTCTGAAAACAAGGAGATAGTCAAACTGGTGTCTGTTCTCAGCACCTCCATCAGCTCCACTAAAAAGGTTAAATCTCTTTCATTTCAAGATGATTTCATTGATGCAAAAAATATACTGTACATGGAACTGCAAAACCTGTACAGCTCAAGAAAAGCTATTTAAAGAGGTGCACATTAAATTTCCAAATTGATCAGAGGCTAAACTATACCGTTTTGCTTTTTAATATCTGTAGTGTATTTTTATATTTAGCATATTGTTTCTCATTCAAAACTTTTATCCACTGTATATTATTAATATGCAGGAAGTGATGACTGCTCTAGACCATTTTAATCATTACCATCATATCTGGAGGAAGGATCGTGAAGACACCATGAGGAAGTATGAACACTGACTGGTCTTTATATCTGATTCTTGCCACTGAGAAATAACACATAACAATTTGTCAATGCTATTTTGGTTTGTATTTTACAGATTCATCCAGGGCAGTCCCTTAATGTCAGAGTTTGAGAGCCAGATTCTGTTCTATCGAGATCTTGAATGTGAAATAAACTCGGAACCAGAATATATTACAGTGGGAGCTTTAGCTCTATACACAGGTCAGATTGAGTTGTAGTTCTTCATTGAAGCTCTTAGTAGCTGTCTTATAGCATCATCAGCTCCTTGCTTTGATAAAATACATTTTCCATTTCTTGACTACTGATCAAGAAAATTTGACACCAGTAATATAAATACAAAAAGAATATAAAATTAACACTCTGCCTCTTTCTTTGTACCAGCGGACCTGAAGATGTCCCTCACTGCTGAAACAAAAAACTGGATGGTGGACTACGGACTATATTGTAACAGGAAATATCGCTCAGAGATGGAGCAGATCTTTGCTCTTGTAGATGAGGCAGGAAAGAAACTGAATCGCCAGATTAAAGACCTGGATGACATTCGCATTGCAATGGAGGCACTCAAGGAGATTAGAGAGCATCAAATATCTACTGATTTTCAAGTCGGACCCATAGAGGTAAAGCACAACATTATACAAAAAGTACTTGTGAAAAAGTATTTAATTTATTAAGGGAAAAAAAGCTGTCCAAACATGCCATGCCCTATGTGAAAAAGTAATTGCTCCCTATACTAAAAAACTGATTGTGCCACCCTTGGCGGCAACAACAAGTGCGCTGACAAATATGGAAAAAAAAAAAAAAGCAAGGGGACAAATACTTTTACAGCACTGTACATAACGTATGTATAGTGGGACAGGGACTAATTTCGGAAGTGTACATGAGAGCATTTCAGTTTATTGTGCATATGATTTTATTACAAATTATCAGTTGGAAGATATTTCTTCTTCCTTCCACACAGGAGTCCTATGCAATGCTTCATAAATATGAGCTATTAGTTGCAAAAGAAGAGGCAGATAAGGTGGATACACTGCGTTACACATGGGAAAAGCTGCTGTCTCGAAGTACTGAGGTACAGAATGAGCTGGTGGCCCTGCAGCCAAACTTCAGAGGAGAACTGGTCAGCAATGTAGAAACCTTCCTGGAAGACTGTCAACACTTTTATCAGGATTACGAGAAGGTAAAGGAAAAAAGAGACAGGAAAAGCAAGAAGCAAGTGCATGTTCTCAGACAACCAAAGACTACCTATAATATGGTGCTAATTTCCCTATTTACTTTACTTTAAATAGACCACATACTTAATATGACTTGAATTAGACATACATTTTCCTCTCTGCTTCAGGATGGCCCTATGGTGATGGGGCTTGCTCCTCAGGATGCCAGTGATAGATTGGTCATGTTCCAGGTTTGCTGCTTATAATCTGAGTTGCTTCTAATAATTACAGGAAGTTATTTACTTAGTCCATAACTTTTACTCTAAAAGCGCAAAGGATAAAAAATGTATCTAAATTGCTAACTTAGATTATTTTACATAGTTTTAGTATTGATTATGGGTGTTTTATTGATGTTTCTGTTCTTTTTTAGAATCGATTCGACAACCTGTTTAGGAAGTACATCACATACACAGGTGGAGAGGAGCTGTTTGGCCTTCCTGTTACCCAGCATCCCCAGCTGCTGGAGATTAAAAAGCAGCTTGGTCTTCTGCAGAAGTTGTATGGCCTTTACACCAATGTCATCGAAACAGTCAATGGTTACTACGATATACTCTGGGCTGACATCAACATTGAAAAGATCAATAACGAGCTGCTGGACTTTCAGACAAGGTTAGACAGTTTAGAAATTAATCTAATCACATTCAAGTATATTAAAATGATTAGTATTGAACCACTTTTAAGTTGTGCTAATCTGTGTGGTTACTGTGTAATGTCGCTTGTGTTTCTCCCAAAGATGCACACTTGCACATCTGGCCTTTTGAACTGTGGAACTAATATCCAGTTTGGAAGACAGTTATGAGCTATGAGTCTGTTGACTTGTGTCTTTTTAACTACCAGGTGTCGCAAGCTGCCTCGTGCTCTGAAGGAGTGGCAGGCCTTCTTGGACCTGAAGAAAACAATTGATGAATTCAGTGAGTGCTGCCCTGTACTGGAACTCATGACTAACAAGGCTATGATGACACGCCACTGGAAGAGAATTACTGAGGTCAGAGAAACATGGCCAACACCAATGCAGTTGCCAGTTATTTTTATCGAAGGATTACTGTGTTGTTGTATTGTATACCTATCATATGCAGTAAAATAAGAAGAGCTCTTGAGATTTGGTATAAATAGTTTGATCATCACAAAATGTGTTTTTGTGACCAGGTGACTGGGAATACCTTTGAGGTGGAAACTGATACATTCAAGCTGCGCAACATCATGGAGGCACCTCTGCTCAAGTATAAAGAGGAGATTGAGGTAAGAATGATGAGGCGGCCAGTTTGTGTTAGGCTGTATTAGGCTGTTTCTAAAGATAGTCAGATGAATTCTGATCAATAACACTGGTCAACATAATATTTGCTACCTGTGCAAAATTATGTTTTGCTTATGGAAATCGACCTGCACAAAAATGACATCCATTTTGTTGTATCATCTACAATTTTAAACATTGTCTAAGCTCTCATTTTCATACAGTCCATTAAACCAGCTGTCACCACTGTAATAATGCTTTTATTCTAATGAAGAAATATAGTATATATATTAATGGAAAGCTTGCTTTTATTTTTTTTGTTTCAAAGCAGTTAAACCCAAAATTAATGAATCAATCTTTGTTCTTTTGCAATTAAACTAAACATTTTTGGTTATGATCATTTCCATGGAAAGTGCAAGGTTTTTGTTTGATTTCATAAAGGGGGGTAATAATTTGGGGTTTCATTCAAATGAAAAAGGATGTTTGGTAATTATAATCAATGGTAATAATTATTATATTGATAAAAGTTTAGTACACAGGAAATTAATTAATTCCCCTATTCATTGAAATCTCTTGTAGTCATTCACATTTAACCCTAAAGTACTTTTTTTCCATGTTATGGTGTGTACTGTACTAATGTTGGTATAACTAATGTTTTAATACATTTAATGATTATTACACAGGATATCTGTATCAGTGCGGTAAAGGAGCGGGATATTGAGCAGAAGTTGAAGCAAGTGATCGTTGAGTGGGACAACAAGACTTTTACGTTTGCCAACTTTAAGACCCGTGGGGAGCTGCTACTGAGAGGAGACAGCACATCGGAGATCATTGCAAGCATGGAGGACAGTTTGATGATTTTGGGGTCTCTTATGAGCAACAGGCATGTCACTGTTGAATCTCACAGTAGTCTTAGGATTTTGATGAGGGGAATTGCATTAAAGTACATAAGAAACATTCTGTTGAGGACTTGGGATGGGAAATTTATGATAGACTTCACAGAAACCAATATTAGGCTTGCATGCTGACTATTGCTTTTACTTACTTACCAGGTATAACACGCCATTTAAAGCCCAGATTCAGAAGTGGGTTCAGAATCTTTCCAACACCACTGATATCATTGAAAACTGGATGACTGTTCAGAACCTCTGGATCTACCTGGAGGCTGTGTTTGTGGGTGGAGACATTGCAAAACAGCTGCCCAAGGTAGATCACATCACAGTGAATTATTCATATTTGCTTTACTTTGGTCTCTAATTCTGGTAGCTAACTGAAAATAAGCCTAAGCTGTCTCTTACTTCTGCTTGTTTATGTTTATAAAAGCAAACAGCTTCACATTTACAGTACATTATTATAATATTTGACAAAAAATGGCTTATTTCTGCTTAAAAATTTGGGTGTATTGTTAAAATACAGCTACCTGACTTTCATGTCCTTGATGGTTCTGTCTAATTTAAGGAATTTTGTATTTACATTTTCAGTTACTCTGTAGTTAATGGCCTGTGGGACAAAGCTATAATATATTTTACTATAATAATTATTATAGTGTTTAACCAAGTAGATTTACATTGTGACTTTAAGTAAAAATGATCAATATAGCCTCAGATAATGACACAAGTAATCGGCCCAATTTTTTTAGGAAGCAAAGCGTTTCTCTAACATCGACAAATCTTGGGTGAAGATCATGATGCGAGCCCATGAGATGCCCAATGTAGTACAGTCATGTGTAGGAGATGAGACCATGGGACAGCTGCTTCCTCACCTCCTCGAACAGTTGGAGATCTGCCAGAAGTCACTTACTGGGTCAGTATGAAGTACTAAATCCTAATCAACTGAAACCTCTAAATAATATGAAGGTTTCAAGTGTAGTGGGGAGTAGTTGAAACTATATTGAAAGTGATAAATAAATTTTTAAAAAAGGATAACAAAAGCTTTATTTTTAGTGTTTTGCTACCTGCCGTTGGATGTGTGTGGTTTGTTGCATTTTCAAAGTTGCTTTGAGACAGACGATTGTAGGTAACTTTTTTTTTTAAACATGCTATCAAACAGGTATTTGGAGAAGAAGCGTCTGCTGTTTCCTCGTTTCTTTTTTGTCTCTGACCCTGCCCTGCTGGAGATACTGGGCCAGGCCTCCGACTCCCACACCATCCAGGCTCACCTTCTCAATGTCTTTGACAACATCAAATGTGTCAGATTTCATGACAAGGTGATTTTTTTATAGAGCCACTTACAGAATTTCATATTACCCACTTGGCCTCTGGACAGGTTAGTGTCACAGAAAAAAGGCATCCTTCAAACCCTCTCTATCATCTCTGACAAGAGATTAGAGGTTTGCCAAAATAAAACAATTGCAACAGACAGAATAAAATGTGAATCCATAACTCTGACTTGACTAATAAGAATAGCATAGAAAAAATATTTGCTGCCTTACTTCACAAGCAAAATAAAATAGCATATCTGTGATTTTAATCAATTAATTAATATGTCATTTTTCCCAGATATACGACCGCATTCTGGCTGTATCATCACGGGAAGGGGAGACTGTGGAGTTGGAGCGTACGATCACGGCAGAGGGGAATGTCGAGGTTTGGCTCAGTGCTCTGCTGAAGGAGTCCCAGAGATCTTTACACCTGGTTATCCGACAGGCTGCCCTGGCCATCCAAGACTCCGGCTTTCAGCTCATTGACTTCCTAAACTCCTTCCCTTCTCAGGTGGGTTATAGTTTGAATCAGAGTACAAATCCACTACATTTAAATACATATACAACAATACTTAGTTCGCTGATGACAAATGAATGCGTACAACTGTTTACTAAAAAGAAAACATGTTGGAAACATGAACATACACAAATTTCACCAACATAGTGTATTTGGCAAATTAATTTTCCCCAGAACTGTTCTACTTAACTTAATTCTGTATTCTCATTCTTGATTTGATATATAAGTGCTATACAAAGCAATGAATACTAGTTATTTAATACATTTGACAATGACGCAAATATGTGTATATCCTCGTTTTGATCCAGGTGAGCTTGCTAGGTATTCAGATGATATGGACAAGAGACTCTGAGGAAGCTCTGACCAATGCCCGATATGATCGCCGC
This sequence comes from Sandelia bainsii, assembly GCA_032362345.1. Classification (NCBI taxonomy): domain Eukaryota; kingdom Metazoa; phylum Chordata; class Actinopteri; order Anabantiformes; family Anabantidae; genus Sandelia; species Sandelia bainsii. Next base: position 16,848,004 of record JAUMHL010000009.1, on the reverse strand, counting down.
ATTATGACCAAAACCAACCAGCTCTTCCTGGACCTGCTCAACACATTGATTGACATGACCACAAGAGACCTTGGGGCTGTGGAGAGGACAAAATATGAAACCCTCATCACGATCCATGTCCACCAGAGAGATATTTTTGATGACCTGGTCAGTATCTTGATGATCATTTAATAGAACTTTTGTGTAGGTAATGTGCGTTGGACCATACAAACAGATCTGTTGAAGATTTTATATAATAAGAATCCCTCGCTCTACCGGCCTACCTTTGAATAAAACGGCATTTGATATTCACACACTCTAGGTTTGGACTGTCAGGATTGCAAATGGTTTTTGCTGTGAAGAGTCAATTTTATCTGACAAAAGTCTTCAAAGCTTTTTTATAGCAGCCAAATCATATTTAGGCTTAGAGAAAGGACTGTCTTTGAAGTCTCCTCTCTAGCACAGTAAATTGCCTTGCTGGTCTCTAAGGTGAATAGAACAGGTGTGAAGTAATGTTATTTGTATGTTTTATTTATCATATGCTTACATTCATTTATTCTGCTCCTGTCTTATCTCACCCACAAATGTTTCCCTTGTTCTGCCCATTTTTTTTCAAACATCTTTTTCCTCTCCTTCACTTCATTTGCCTCTATGCCCCATCAACTGTGACCTCCTCACTCCCTTTTATTTTATTTTTTTCCCTGTATTTCATATACCCATTTTACCCATATTCTTGACTTGCGTCTTTTGTGTCATCCTTCCCCACTTCCTTTGCCTTCCTTCCACCCCTTTTTCCCCTGATGGCCTCTCACCTCATTTCTGTCATCCTCCCTTAACTGCCTTTCAACTTCTTTCCACCTTTTTAATGTCACCTTCCGGTCACGTCATGCACGCTCCTTCTTTTTTCCTACTTTTATCTCTCACATCACATCACATTACCTCCTGAATTGTGCCCTTTGATTTCCTGTTCTTCACTTGTCATATTCTCTCTCCTCTTCTCTTCTCTCCTGTTATCTTCATCCTCTCTCCTCCTTTACCCTTTTCTAAACTCTTTCCCTTCTTCATCCCACCTTCTCTCTTATCCTTGCCAGTGCCGACTGCATGTCAAAAGTCCCAGTGACTTTGAATGGCTGAAACAGTGCCGCTTCTACTTCAATGAAGACTCAGACAAGATGATCATCAACATCACAGACGTGGGCTTTGTCTACCAGAATGAATTCTTGGGCTGTACTGAAAGGCTTGTCATTACGCCATTGACTGACAGGTAGAGGGCCAAACTACAAAGGGGCCCACACACACAAATACAAACATATACACACTCTAACAAAGGCAGAACTGACATGGTTAAATGTTCTTTTAGTTGTACTGGCCAACAAGTAATCTCAAATAATAAACAGACTGTGTCTGTGGAAAAAGTTGGAATGTTGAATGTGAAAAATGTAAATATAAATGCAATGCAATAATTTGCAAATCATTTAAAAAACGATTTTTCCTTGTAAATAGTACAAAGACAAACATAGTACATTTTGAAACTGAGAAATTTGATTGCTTTTTGAAAATACATGTTTATTTTGAAATTTATGTCAGCAACACATCTCAAGAAAGTTACAGTAGAAACAGGAAGTGGATACTCTTGTACAGTGGCCACCATCTCTGTCACTGACATAAGATTTGACTGACAGAAAAAGGGGACTATAACCAGACAGAGGAAGGGAGGCATACGTCCACCAAATAGTCCATTGTCTGAGGTAGTGACAGAAAGACAGGGGAGAATATGAGAAGAGACAGAGAAGAAAAAAAGATGTGAGACAAGGAGATGAGAAGGGACAGCAACAGGAAGGGTGTTAACATCAGAGCAGCTCTCCAAAGAAGTGCCATGCTGGCCTTGTGGCTGAAGGCACCAACATCGCTCTGATTTTCTCACTGCCTGAAACACTATTTGATTTCGTCTCTACAGTTAGTGTGTGCTTTGTTGTTTGCCTTACATTCATCCACTGTCTTCTTTTACATCCTCTGTCCATCATCCTCTTTTCCACTACATCAGATTTGAAAGTGAGGCAAGACACAACTGATATCACATAAAAATAAAGGGGAGAGAAGTAATTAGAAAATATTCAGCACTGAATATTTCAATAGCTTTTGTCTGCTTTGTTCTGTGTTCTCTGAAGAACATACTATATTGCAAAGACAGTTTTACCTTAGGCTATGGAGTGAAAAGAGAGCACAGTGTTTAGGCAGAGGGTCAGTCATCCTCTGTGCTGAAGTGTTCTTGAGCAAAATACTGAATCCCAACTGGCTTCAGGGACAGCATTTTCTAGCTGTCCCTGGGCTCCATCCTCCTGCTATGAAGAATCATAGCAACTCAGTTTTGTTTTGTCTCTAAAATGAATATTAGGAGAATGAGAACTGCTTTTTGAGAAAGCAAATTATGAAATTGAATCATTTGTGTATTTATTTGCTCAGGTGCTATATCACTTTAGCCCAGGCGCTTGGCATGAGTATGGGTGGAGCCCCTGCTGGTCCAGCAGGAACAGGTAGGACTTTTTCTGTTTGTTTGACAGGACTATAGACTATAGACATGGGTTACATTATATTGTTGCAAGACTATAGATATGACACTAGTGAGATAGTGTAAAAATTGAGCACTTGGGTCTTGCATTCACAACAGATCACCAGTGTGGCAGCAGTATGCTGGAGTTAAATGAACATAGTGATTTAAAAAATGGATCTACTGCATGTGTTTTTATCAGTGGCCCCTTCCCTTGTTTAACTAGAGCTGTAATTTAAGGGTTTTGCAATCTCTCTAGGATCAAACTCAAGTGTGACTGATCTTGAAATTTGTAATGGCTTTGAACATAACAAAAAAATCCATCCATTTTTGTACAGTATATAGAGACAGGCAACCATTCACACTCACCAGTTAATCTAATCTAGTTGTGTATTCTGGTAGTCTATGGACTATGGGAGGAAGCCAGAATACTCGGAGAAATCTCATGCAGGCATGGGCAAAACATGAGATATGAAGAACAAAAAATATCGATGTTAAAATTGTCAGTTCAAACAGTTTATGTTAATTTTTTGTTGAAGATTAATCATGGAAACTGGACTACACCTGAAACATTTTACTACTCATCCAAGTAATTTCTTCAGTGAATTGAAGAAGCTGAAGAAGCTACTTGGGTGATTAGTGAGACATCTAGTTCTTTTCTTTTCTGTCCCCATAAAATTGACTGCATCTAATTTTAAATGTGAAAAATCTCTTTTGTTATTAGGTAAAACTGAGACCATTAAAGACATGGGTCGCTGTCTGGGAAAGTATGTTGTAGTCTTCAACTGTTCTGACCAGATGGATTTCAGAGGCTTGGGAAGAATATTCAAAGGTGAGAGTCACAAACTGGTGCTATTATGTTGTTGAAATAAATTGACACTAGAATAAGGACGGAGCCCTACGGCCACCAGTAGACCTGCTTTGAGTTTGCACGTAGTTGAAAGCCACTTTGTATATCCTGCATTCTTTTGGAGCATTGGTTATGTATGTCCTCAAATGCAATTCAGCATGTCCATGAGATGCAATGCAGAACATGACCAGTAGGAGCACAATCAGTAAGTAATGTCAGCAGCAGTTTTGGGTCGCTACAGCAATGGCAGAAAGCTTTGAGGAGAAGCTCATACAGTAGGGCTTGTCCAGCTGACATATCATCTACAAGGTCACCACAGCCATTTTCTCTTCCTTGATCTCAGCATGAAAAATACTGTAACTTTCTTGAGTGTTTCCATTTATTACCAGGCCCTAATCTAGCCCCCTAGTGGATATACACTTTAAACAAAGTACACAAGCAAGTATGTGAACAATGATGCTAGTGTGATAACTGTTGTCTAGGCATATGGTGATGGTGATGGTAAAAAGTTGGTATGTCAGCAGCTTAAAAAGGTGTGTTTGTGTACAGCTTGAGAGGTGTCGGGTAAGATACTGTATGAAGACCACAGATAAAGTTAATGATTTAAATTAATCAAGAAACCATTGATTATTTTGAATGTTTAATTTATTTGCATTTAAATAACCGTAAAGTTGCTTGTGTGTGATCCAGGTCTGGCTCAGTCTGGTTCGTGGGGCTGTTTTGATGAATTCAACCGCATCGATCTTCCAGTTTTGTCAGTGGCAGCTCAGCAGATTGCAATAGTTCTCACCTGCAAGAAGGAACGTCGCAAAACCTTTGTCTTCACTGATGGAGACAACGTGCACATGAACTCTGAGTTTGGAATCTTCCTGACAATGGTCAGTGACACACAACAGTGCCATTATTTCAAAATTTTGATTGACACATTAATTCACTATGTAGTGATATAATCATTTATTTTTTGACCATTCACTAATACCAGTCTTATGGTGTTACTTTGTCAAAGTTTAATAAAACTAAGAGCAAGAAGAATTCAAAACGGGAGCATTTCTGGTGTCCCCCACGACCACTGGTGCTCTTGGAGGGGAATGTCGAACTGCAAAGGAAATTATATATACACATCCATGGGTTGAATGTGCCATAAAAAATTTAATTCCAGGCACTCAAGTGGATGTTTAAAGGTAAAAAGGCCTTTATTAACTGTGGGCTAACACATTAAAACACCAATGTCTATTGGCACACTTGCTATCTTAAGGGTGTCTTGACACACACTGAGCTGAACCCAGTAAATGGTAATTCCACACACCTATTAAGGACCTATCCTGGGGATAGTTGAGTCAAAGAAAAATAACGTGAGACATACTGGATCTACAGCCTCAAAGCCAGCACTTACCCAGGCCTGAATGTGGAGACAAAGTATTAATTATTTGACATTCTGCCTCTAGTGGTTTGAAGTTTTATTCTGGGTTCATTTAGCACAGGTGTGTGGAATAACTTATTTATTTATTTATTTATTTATTGGCTTCAGCTCCTTGTGTGTCAAGGAACCCTGATGAAGGCTTGTGTACCCATACATGTTGTTGTATCTCTCAATGCATAAGCCCATTTTTAATAAAGGGTTTTTTACTTTTCAACTTCCACTTAAGTGCCTGGAATTTGATTTTTTTATACCATATCCAACTCATGAATGTGGGCATATATGTGTTCCTTTGTAGTTTGGAATAAAAGTTTTTGTCTGTCAAAAGACAAAAGCTGGGTGACCTGTGTGTACAGAGCTACATCACAAAATCTTCTAGTTTTACAATATGATAATGCATTTCCTTTTCCTTTTCCTTTTTTAATTTAGAGAGCTTGCAATAAATTACTCATTAGGTAGTATTCTAAGATTTAGTGTAGTTAAATAGAATCGACCTGGGCCACATCTTACTTTAAAAGGTAGGTCTGCGTTCTATTAATATCAGCCAGAGCTCATTACCATACTCTTCATATATTAACTGTTAGATCACTTTATCTCCTGCTACAGTTGCTAACCCAAGGCAAGTCATTAAGCAGAGATCAGTGTATTAATTTTCTTCTGAGGGGAGATGGGTCAAAGGTCATTCCTTTCTTTTTCCAGACAGGCTCTGGGGAGAGGAGTGCCTGAGCTGTGCCTATAGGGATTTAACTAACTAAAGACTAGTGTTTGCTATGAACTTTAATTATGCTCCAATATCAACTTAAGTTTAGTTATGTATATTTTTTTATATAAAATGCAAATACAGTCTTCATGCAGTGGTACAATAATAGAACTGTTATACACAGTGTTTACCTTTAAATCTGTTAATCAAACTGCTGTTATTATGACTGTCCACGTTTTCTTTTCTGTATTGATTGGAGGTATAATGTGAACTGTGCCTTTTAAATTTAAGTTCTAAATTGAACTGTAACTTAGAGAGTTGTTACTCCTCCACCTCTAGTGGTTTGATGTAATGCAGTATGCAATTTTACATTTTCTCTTAATGGAAAGTGTTTTTCTAGTTTTTATCTAATTTAAATACCTCTGTTTCTTTTTCCTATATAATTAGAACCCAGGTTATGCAGGTCGCCAGGAGCTTCCTGAGAACCTGAAGATCAACTTCCGCTCTGTGGCCATGATGGTTCCAGACCGTCAGATCATCATTAGGGTAAAACTGGCCAGTTGTGGGTTTATAGATAATATAGAGCTGGCACGCAAGTTCTTCACTCTTTACAAGCTGTGTGAGGAGCAACTCTCCAAGCAGGTGAATAACAAAGAGACTTGAGTCTATAATCTGACACTTTCTTCTTTCACATCATTATGAAATATAGGCTTTGGGATTTTCTGATTTATCAGACTCTAAGAAGGTGTTAAATCTCAATTTAAATTAATGTACAGGCAAATTTGCTTGTCAAATATCTGTCTGGTTGACTCTTAAAGAGTGGAAAACAGCAGATTGAAGTGTTCTTTGAATGTCCAGGTTCACTATGACTTTGGCCTACGGAACATCCTCTCAGTGCTGCGTACACTAGGAGCAGCCAAGCGAGCCAACCCCAGTGACACAGAGTCCACCATCGTCATGAGAGTCCTCAGGGACATGAATCTCTCCAAACTGGTCAGTCTAGAATAGAAGAAAGTAGAGCATCCAATAGTGAAATCAATAAATAAAATAAAGAACTAAATTTAATAAGTTTATATAACATTTTATAGATTCCCATGAGTGGACAATTCTATAATAGATAACAGCAAAAAACAGTAAATGGTTTGTGTGTGTGTGCGTGTGCGTTTGCGTGTGTGTGTGCATGTATGTGTGCTAGATCGATGAGGATGAGCCACTCTTCCTGAGCTTGATTGAGGACCTCTTCCCTGGCATCCAGGTTGATACAGCAGGCTACCCTGAACTAGAGGCTGCTATCGACAAACAGGTAGGAGGGAGTGAGTGACGATTTTATCTGTCTGTAAGAGCAAGTGAAATGGAAGAATAATAAAATACATTATAGAGATGAAGGACTAGAGAGGGGGTGTGAAAAAGGAGAAAACAAAATCAAGCAAAGAACTAATGGAGTGTGAGACTGCTGTATCTTTCCTGACACTCTTAAATGTCTTTAGATAGAGCACCCAAAGGGAAATAGATGGTATCATTTATCGTTTGTCAAGGACCTAAACTACGTAACTGTATAAACAAATTGTAGAAACAGTAAAGCCACATTGAAGATACAGTAAAATCTTATGTCTGCAATCTGTGCCTTCATTCCTGTGTCTTATCATTTTTAATTGTGTGTGAACCTATTATTCCTAACCCTAACACTATTGACATACTCACATATACATCGTCACAGGTGTCAAACTCAAGGCCTGTGGGCCAAATCCGGCCCACCCCCTCATTTTATGTGGTCCGCAAGAGCTTCTAAAAGAAAAAAAAAACTTCTGCCCCTCTATTTCCAGTGTCCCATACTAACAAACTAATTATGTTGGTGTATTTTAACACTGAATCCTTGTGTCTTTGACTGCTTTCTCCTTCAATAATCACCTCTTTATATACCTTAAATACGTTTAAATACTGCACCGTCACAATACTGGGATTTCTGTATCCTCAGTCATGATTCATGAGAGCTGGGGGTAGTAGAGGGACAAGCGTGTAATCTCACGGGGGACCAGGGGACGTGTCCCCAAAAATACATAAGAATATTTACCTAATTTACATAACATACCTTTAGTAACTGTCATGGTGACATGCCTGGCTTACAATTCTAAAAGAAAAAACTAATGTTCTCCTCTCTGTGTTAAACCGGACACAAAACGTACTGATTGTTCACTGAACCTCTGATTCATCAGGGTAATTACATATCAACCAGCAACAGTGAACACAACAGCGATGCATGTAGCTCACAAGCTGCCAAAGTCTTTGACTGTATCCACCATACGTCAATTAGTCACACGTCTACTCCACAGGTAAAAGTCTTTTGAAATCAAAGTATCATATGTTATAGTTGTAAATTGTGTTTACTATACTGAAGCGAAACTAGAGCAAGACATAGGGCAATGCTCCCTCGTTTTAAAAAAGCCGCTCTGTGCTCTGGCACCACGACACGCTCTGCCTGTGGTTCACGGCCCTCATTAGAGATCAACGTGGGCATTTGCAAAGAAATACTTGTTGTTGGTACTTTCTAAAAGATCTGCTCAGATGTGAGCACCCTGGGTGCAGTGAGAGTCACATGATCTTCAGCAGTTTTTTTTTTACTCTCATTTTGCTGCCCCTGCCAAAGGCAATTGCCTACTTACTGCTTATATGGATGTGTCGGCCACTGCATATAGTCTATAGTTACAAGCGGCCCTTTGAGAGACCCGTAATGCTGATGTGGCCCGGGATGAAATTGAGTTTGACACCCCTGTACTATTTGATTAAATCAGTAAGGTTTATATATATATATCCTTATATTATCATCCAGATTATGTATCATACTTACTTTGTATGCATATTTGTTTAGTATGGTACTTAGATCTGTAACTGTATCAACTTTAATTGTGCTCCCTCAGGTTGAGGACGCAGGTCTGATCAGTCACCCCCCATGGAAGCTGAAGGTCATCCAGTTGTTTGAGACACAGAGGGTTCGACATGGCATGATGGCCCTGGGGCCCAGTGGGGCTGGAAAGACAACTTGTATACACATGCTGATGAAAGCAATGACAGGTAGAATTTTGTGCTTGTGAAACAGATCTGTGATAAATCATCTGAAAATGTGTGTCTGAGCAGGGAGAATCATTCTTCTCTGTTAACAACTTTCACAAATCATCTTGCAGTTAGTTTTGTGTGTGCATCTATTTGTTTTAATAGATTTGGTGCATTAGATATGTTTACCTTATAAAACATGAGTTGTTTGTCTCATGGTGCCACATAGAATGTGGTCAGCCTCACAGAGAGATGCGCATGAACCCCAAAGCCATTACTGCCCCTCAAATGTTTGGTCGCCTGGATGTGGCCACAAATGACTGGACTGATGGCATCTTCTCTACACTTTGGAGGAAAACACTGAGAGCAAAGAAAGGTGAGAGATGTTTCCTTCTGATTATTGGTTTCTTTCCTGGATGTGAGTTGAGCTGACAATAATAGCCAGGCTTTATTTCTATAGCATAATAATAATAATAATAATAATAATAATAAGGTTAGATTTTAAAATATAAGTGATTATAAATAAGCATCTGTTGCAGTGTTCTAACTCATGTAAATAGACCTTGTCCTATAAAAATGTTGACCCAAGTTGCAATGGCTGCTGGGAACCTTCGTTTTAGATAAGCATAACTTTAACAACATCATAACTCGGCTAAGAACTAACAGAAAAAGGAGAGAGAAACCATGAGAGAGATCCCAACTGATTTAAGAATTGGTGCCTTAAATGATCTTCCATATTAGGACTCCTGGTAATCTAGGGTTTTCTTGACTTTTTTTTCTTTGAAAACTTTGGGCAAAATACTTCCATTGCAGAGAAATTTAAATGTCTTGGGACATTCTTGAATCCATAGATCAAAGCGGCACCAACAGCCATTTTATCTTTCATCTCAGCCCTAAGCATACACACTTGATTAAAAATATATGTATACTATACATTGATATGAGTATATATAAAGTGTGTTTGCTTTCATGTCTCAAAATATGCATTTGATGTATTCATTCAGTTTTAGCTAGATTGATTCCATATATAAATTGCTTGCCTTGCTGTTCATACAGTTCGTACAACTTGTGCAGCTTGTTGCTTTGAGCAGACAGCGTTTGAGTACAGAAAAGTCTGTAATGTGGAGTTGTGACACAGCTGTAATTCTCAAGGAAATTAGGCTGTACTTTTTATAACCTTGCATTGCATTAAAAAGCATCTCAAGATTTATTCTGATGAGATTTAGAAACATGGTGACGGCTATCCATATTAGTAATTAATTATTTTTACTCTATCCAAACTTTGACTCCTTTGAGTTAATACCAGAGAATTCAGGTTAGTGATCACAGAACAATAATAGACATCTGCATTGGACCAAACAAGCATGCCGATCTCACAGGAGCATGGGCCATACCCATTAATGACTGGTAGCTATACTGTATGCTGCTGTGTGATCCTAACAACCGACACAATCTAAGTTTTTTTCTATAAATTTCAACTCCTTTTCTATGCACTTTTTATTCTACCAGCAGCAAATTATAGGTCAAAGCATAGGCCATGCAGCATATCATATTTAAACATCTCAACATACTGTTTCCTCTCTCAGGAGAGCACATCTGGATAGTCCTGGATGGACCAGTCGATGCCATCTGGATTGAGAACCTCAACTCAGTATTGGATGACAACAGAACACTTACACTGGCAAATGGAGACCGTATACCCATGGCTCCCAATTGTAAGGTGGTTTTTGAGCCACATAATATTGACAATGCATCTCCGGCCACTGTCTCACGCAATGGCATGGTGTTCATGAGTTCCTCTGTGCTAAACTGGAGCCCTATACTGGAGGTGAATAAACAAAGTAAAAACTTTTTGTTGTACCATTATTGGAAATGGTTGTGCTTTTGGTATTTTGTTATTGTCATTTATCCAGAATTCTTTAGTCTAAATAAAAAATGCATGAAAGGGTAAAATAATTTCAGATTAGAGTAAGGCATTCCTGCAAGACCAATAGTTTTCATTTATGTTCAGAGTATTTAAAATATTTGCTACGTCTGTTTGCTAGAAATGAACATAATTGGGCCACAAAACCTACACATGAATGTTACCTGTACACAACTATGCAGTGATTCTTGAAACTAATATAATTAATTCAATGTTAATTGACTACAGTGCTGTTCTTATTGCTCTCAGGGATGGTTGAAGAAACGCTCCCTCCAAGAGGCAGAGGTGCTCAGGGAGCTGTTTTCTTCCTCTTTCTCTGATATCTACCTCTTCAGTGTGCAGTCGCTAGAGTTCAAGATGGATATGCTTGAGGCCTTTGTCATCATGCAGTGCATCAACATGCTGCAGGGACTCATACCACCTAAGGTAAGGCTACTGTTCTGAATTCCCATCATGGGACAGCCTGCAATCATACAGCACCTGATGTATATTTTAATGATGAAGAGATGAAGTCAAGACAAAATGACCTGTGGACTAAGGTGAAAATTTATGTAAATAGAAGACATTTTGAATAGTTCTAAGAAAAGCACATAACAGTTGGAAGCTAATAGGCAGACTTGCGGAGTACAATGTATTTGTAATTCATTTATACTTCTGTTACTTAAGGTCGTGACAGTAAGTTGGGTACTACATACTGTAGGCCAGTGAAAGAATGAAACATTGTCAAATAAATACTCCAGTTGTATTGTATTCAAGCCCATTTTGCTAAATTAGGGTATATTTTTTTATTATGCATTTTTAAGGTGGGATAATTGGAGCAAAATTTATGTTGACTACTAATTAAGGACTTGTTGGTTTAATAGCTTTGCTTTATAAACTATTGTAAAATTGTTTGTCAAAATGTTTTTATAAACTGAGTCTTATATGCATATTTTTAATTTTTTATTTCTCACTCTTAAGGTAATCTCCTCCTATTTCATGTTTGGTTGTTTAAATAGTCCTTGAAGTATGGTCCTTTTTGTTACTCTAAAGGAGCAGTGTGGCGAGTTATCAAGAGAGCACCTAGAACGGCTGTATGTCTTTGCCCTGATGTGGAGCACTGGAGCCTTGCTTGAACTGAACGACCGACGGAAAATGGAGATATGGCTCAGAGGAAATGACAACATCCATCTAAACCTGCCAGACATACCTCCTGACAGCGAGGACACCATGTTTGATTACCACGTCACAGCAGATGGTACACATGCGTCGATTAACATGTCATCACCTCTAGAATAGATGCTAGGGAATTTCAAAGCTGGTCCTTGATGAGGATAGGCATTATGCCTCATGGTATATGTTTATTTATATTGTATATTTGAACCATAAACTGAAATGTGGAAACAATTTTCAAGTTAGAATGCAGCTTGGAAGTGTCATTTTCTGCTCATCTCTATACCACAGATTATCTTTCCAATGTATGCCCAATTTTCCTTCTTCCAGGTCAGTGGGTCCACTGGAGAACCAGAGTGGAGGAATATGTTTACCCATCTGATTTCACCCCAGAGTACAGTTCCATTTTAGTTCCAAATGTGGACAATGTTAGAACAGACTTCCTAATTCAGACGATAGCCAAGCAGGGCAAGGTGAGGTTAACAGTAAAATTAGATTGTATCAGTGTACTGCCTTTCTATGCAGTGTAATGTGTATACAGGTATGTTTATGGTTTCAGGTATTAAAGAATTAATAAAATGTCATAGCTCTTGAGTTTGAAGTATAACTAGTATAAAACCAAAGTGTTCTGTGTTGAATGAAATATGAGTGCATGTGAGTGAGTGACACATGACCAAAAAAAACCCATCAGGAATATATAGTATGTACACATGCCTCTTTGTGGATTCATTACTTTACTGCATGGTGTTACTATGTGGCGTTCATCATAGTGCCTGTGTATGTACAAGTGTAAGAGCTATTCAGATTCATAATGCCACTAGAGGAGACTGAGGAGCTTCTTTGTGTTGGTGTGGTCATAAAGAATTTGCTTGAAATACAATGTTTTCCTTCTTTCATTTTTAGGCTGTCTTGTTGATTGGAGAACAAGGAACAGCCAAGACTGTTATCATTAAGGGCTACATGTCAAAATATGATCCTGAGACTCATATAGGCAAGAATCTCAACTTCTCTTCTGCTACTACACCGCTCATTTTCCAGGTAAAGCAGAAAGTTTCATGAAGGTCCACTTAATGTAGATTTACCATCTGATGAGGGATGCTTCACATCTAGATGAACTTATCACTGATTATGAACTTGCTGTCTTGTCCTCAGCTTATGTGCTGTCTTATTTTCTTGTCTTCCCTCTCCCACTATTTCCCTTTTAGAGAACAGTTGAGAGCTATGTGGATAAGAGGATGGGGACCACTTATGGGCCCCCTGCTGGGAAGAAAATGTCCATTTTCATAGATGATATCAACATGCCTGTCATCAACGAGTGGGGAGACCAGGTTTGGGAAAAACTTAACATTGTTAACATGACTCAGTGAAAACACATAAACCATCATTTCACTTCTGGTATATACACATATTCCAATTAATTTACTTTGTCCAAGGTTTAAAAAATGCATGATTCATTTAAAATCATTTTAATTATACAGTTTAATTAAATTATAAAATTAAATGAACTGATAACAGTAAGGAATGATGCTAAGATGAACTAAAAACAAATAAAACTAAATGATTTAAGCTCTTTTGCTTAAGCTCTTTATTTGCCCTTCATCTTAGGTAACTAATGAGATTGTCCGACAGCTGATGGAGCAGAATGGGTTCTACAATCTGGAAAAACCAGGAGAGTTCACCAATATTGTGGACGTTCAGTTTCTGGCAGCTATGATTCATCCAGGAGGAGGACGTAACGACATCCCACAGAGGTTGAAAAGGCAGTTCTCTGTCTTTAACTGTACCCTGCCCTCCAGTGCTTCCATAGACAAAATATTTGGTGGGTAGTAGAATCATTACCAATGACATTAAACATCAAAACATTTGACTGTTGTGGTGTGTGTGTGTGTGTGTGTGTGTGTGTGTTATGTCAAGACTAATATTCATAATGTGCTGCCAACCTTACTACTAATACTATAGTGGGGAAAATTCAACTTATTTATTTATGTAATTTATTGTGCCTCAAAATTAGATTTATACTTGTACTTTATGCTATACTTGACATTTTACATGCTTTAGTTACTTATCTCCTTCAATTAAACAACCCCCTACCATTAACCCTGTTGTGTAGGTGTAATTGGTAAGGGCCACTTCTGTGCAAACCGTGGTTTCACTGAGGAGGTTTGGAGTATAGTGCCCTGCCTGGTGTCTCTGACCCGCCGCCTGTGGCAGTTGACCAAGGTCAAGATGCTTCCAACCCCTGCCAAGTTTCACTACATTTTCAACCTGAGGGATCTGTCGAGGGTTTGGCAAGGGATGCTCAATACCAGCGCTGAAGTGGTAAACTCCATTCAGGTGAGAAAATTCAAGCAGTTTGGTTAACAACAGGGGGCAGCACGGTGGTGTAATGGATAGCACTCGCCTCACAGCTTTCTGTGTGGAGTTTTCATGTTCTCGTTGTGTTTGAAAAGATTTCAAACAGGGAGAGAATCACAGTGACAACATTGAAATGGAATGACAAGAAATACCATTAATTACAGTAAGTGTAAATAAGTAGTGAGCTTCGTCTCTCACTGCAGCATCAGTCAAGTTTTATGTAACAATGCACTTAAAATATGGCAGCCTTAATTCCAGTGTATGGTATTTTATTTAAATGCAGATTTATCCAGGTTACTGTAGTGCTATAATCTGGTTTCTCACACTAGCATAGGGAGAAGTTTTGTAAAATTGCGCAGATTACTATATAATAGACTACAGTAGTGTAGAGAGCCTGACATAATGATCCTACTGAGGTAGTAGAGCTTGTTGACTACATGACATATTTACATGAAATATACTGTATTTACAATATTGGATACATACTGTAAGTGTTCTTTTTTTTTTTTTTAACAATGTCTTTATTGATTTTTATTTCACATACATTATTAACATGAAATATTGTACATTGTAACTTTTAGTAGAATCTGTTGCTACAACACTTCAAGTTTTCTTAAACAATTATCTTTCTTTAAGATAATATAAATCACAGTGAATAAAGAAAATATATATATAAAACAAAAGAAAATAAGCAAAAAGAGAGAGGGATAGAGAAAAGAAAAGGAAAAAACAAACAAAACAAAACAAAAAAACAAGAAAAACAAATGGTTATCTATCACAATTAAAGTATTCACAAGTACCATCTGCCCCCCTGCCATCCCTGCTCACAACTCGCCCATTTCCTTATTTATCTTTGATTTCCAGATATCTAGCATGTACTTTCCTCTTGAAGCAGCTCCCCTACCTCAGTCTTTTCCATAAATTGGTTAAATGGTTTCCAAATGTCTTCATACTCTCCTAGTCTGTCTTTTAAACTATACGTTATTCTCTCCATAACCGTTCTTTTGGTACAGAAGAAAATTCTGGCATCACAGGCTCAGTTCTTTCTGCGGTGGTCAAGTCCCTGTTTGTTTATGGCCTCACTGAATAATTGAATACAATCAAATATATCCTATACTGCAGGCTGTCCAGAGTCTAAGCAAACATACTCAACTGTTGAACTGCAGAGGCCAGCTCAACTAAGAAGGCTTAGACTACAGCAAGCAAGATTACAATACACAACAGAAAACAATGCAATGGTATAGAGTATAAATACATGTAACTTTCCCAGCATTTTATTTCATGATGAGGTTGCTGCATGTGCTGAATTCTACAATCAGCACATCTAATCGATACCTGACTTAATGGATTTGACTGATCCAGTGTGTTTCTGCTTAATACAGTGATTCCATTACAGAATTAAACAGTTCATCCCCATCAGAGCTCTATGTCATATTGGCTAAGCTCTCTGTATCTTTGCATGCAATAAAGCATATAAAGAGGCACAGGAGGTTTGTGCCTGTAAATGATAGCAAAAGTACAAAACTATACTTTCCAGGTGCTGCTGGCGTTGTGGAAGCATGAGTGTAAACGTGTGATAGCTGACAGATTTACCATGCTTGAGGATGTGGAGTGGTTTGACCAGACTTTGGCAAGGCTGGTACAGGAGGAGCTTGGCGAGGAGCACAAGAACATAGTGAACTATGGAGTAGAGAGATACTTTGTCGACTTCCTACGAGATGCACCTGAGGCTACAGGTACTGATTACTTAATGTAATACATCTGAAGACAGGACATTGGATGATGTCAGCAGTGATTTTTTTTTCCTCCTAAAAAAAAATACATGAATTTGCTTTTGCATTGTGATTATTTTACTATTTAAATGTTTCTTCCTCACAGGAGAGGAGCCAGAAGATTCAGACTTTGATTTGCCAAAGGTGTACGAACCTATCGAATCCTTTAAGAATTTAAAGGACTGTCTAAATATGTTCCTGACCCATTACAATGAGGGCATCAGGGGTACTGGTATGGACATGGTCTTCTTTCAGGATGCTATGATACATCTTGTCAAGGTATTCTGTGTGTGTGTGTGTGTGTGTGTTTAGGGTTTAAGCAATTAGTTGTGATGGCCAGGTTAAGGGACTAGGGAATGCATTATATCTATGGAGCATCCTAACAAGCATAGAAATACAAACATGTGTGTTCACACTTTCTTTTTCTTATTTAGCCACATTAGTGTGATTAAAGTAAAAGAATAACTGTAGCATGATTTTTACTGTATTAGTATAGAGTAAAAGTGTAGTTATGTGTAAAGTTAAAGTGTATGTTTGTTTATTGGTAGATATAGATATAATTAAATGAAATTTAAAAATTAAATGTTGTACAGTCAGTTAAACTGAAAGATTTATTACACAGACATCCAATGGAAATCATGTCTCCATTGAGTGGCCAGAGACCATGGTCCTTCTTTGTTAAGTGCTCATGCTTCCTGAATTTGAATGTCTCTTAAAATATGCCGAGGCAACCATCAAACTCAAATATCGTGTCAGTTTTATGTCAATGGAGTGTTTAAAGACTTGCTTGTTTATGTGTACTTGCACAAAATCTCCTGTGTCTCTTTTTCACATGCAAATTATTACGGTTTGTTATCTCTATTTGGTTTTGTTTGAGTAGGTTTCAAGGATAATTCGGACACCTGGTGGAAATGCCTTGCTTGTGGGTGTTGGGGGCTCAGGCAAACAGAGCCTGACCAGACTGGCCTCATTTATAGCTGGATACAAGATTTTCCAGATCACTCTCACACGGTAATCCTCACACGCACAGGAACACACAGTCATGCCACACTATACTTGTGAGGACACTCACTGACATAATGCATTCCCTACCCCCTTACCCTAACTCTCAACATCACAACTAAATGCCTAACCCTACATTAACCCTAACCAACGCCCACCCTAACACTAAAATCTAAAACCCATACTTAACCTCCAAAATGCTCTTTAAAGTTGTGAGGTCCAGCTAAAATGTCCTCGCAAAACCAAATGTCCTCACAATGGTATTGAAACAAAATTTGTCCACACAAGGAACAAAAGACACGTGTGCACACACACACATACATATACACTTATTGGCCACTTTATTAGGTACACCTGTACAATTGAATGCAATTCCATACAGCAACTGAATGAATGAATTCTACTACAATGACTGCGTTTTTGTTGAAACTTATAATGCAGGGGTGATCATTTTAATAAATGTTTATTGTTGAGGTCTAGGGGGTGGTGGAGTTGTACTGCATTTGTGTTTCTAATGTTTTGACCTCTTTTATGTAAATAGCAACCAACCAAAATTGTTACATTTAGCAGGAGACCAAGAGGCTGCCACATATGTTCTCTTTAAAATATTTAATCAGCAGAACAGCAGATTATAATTTTGAGGAATATGTTCTGTCTGAGATTTATCATTTGATTAATATTCATTTTACAGGAGATAATATTAGGATATTTATTAATTGCTGAAAGAAGATACACTATTTTCTGAAAGAATTTGAATAATATTGATATTTATTACTTGTTTATTGTTAATTATATATTTTGTTATCCATACAGTAAATACAGTCCATATACATATATTTTTATATGTATGCATATAAAATATGTGTATTTTTATGTATAATCTTGACATAATGTGGGCCCTTCTTCTCTGTCAAACAATATTATTGTTTTCTGTGAGACTTTTAGTTCAGCTGATTCATTCGAAAAACTCTCCTTAGCTTCAACTGTGTAATATTTCCCTGCTTGCTCTGTGCTACACTTTGTCTGCCTCATTGTTTTGTGTCTCATTTGGTCTTTCTCTCTCCCTCTCTCGCTCTCCAACCTGTCAAATGTTTTTCTCTTTCTGTCCCCATGACATTTTTCATCACCACATTTTCTGTCTGCTCTTTCCCTTCTTAAACATCTTTAAATGTTTGGTATTATTATGAATGGGTCTCATGTTTCCCCACCCTTTCTCATGCACTGACTCGAATTGACTCACATTGATCATTCTCTGCAACTATAACATAATCGGCCATTTAAACTATTTATTTTAACTCTGTCATCATAACTCTGTTACTTTCTTGCAGATCATTTTTATGCATTCAGTTATTCCACAGTGTCTGTATGTGATTCATTGCACCTAAGTGACACTTTCTGTTTTCATAATTCATACAAAAACACAAAAACCAATGTGAGCCACATTCTAAAACAAACAACTATGACACCACCTTAACCACCTTTTAAGGCAAAAGTCTTTTTTAACTACTTTCACTAATAAAACTACCCACAAGTTAAAAAATGACATCTACAGCTGCACACAGACAGACACAAACACACAACTGATTACATTCCTTAACCATTCACGGTTTCCAATGGAACACACCATATATGAATATTGAAAGCCATTTTTACAGATTACTGTTGAACGTATTGTTGTCACAGAGGTGATTGTGTGTTAATCTTATTTGTCATATTGATTAGTAATTCATATATCATTTTTTACATTTTATACATAGATAATGAATAATGTGGCATTTTTAAAGGCTTCGTGTTGTCAAAGTGAAGCAGCACATCTTGGCAATGTACTGAACTACTACTGGCTACAGCGACGCAAATACAGCAAATACTGTAGAACATCCTCTGTCTTTGCATCCTTGAGTCACACGAGGAAAAAAATAGTTATAAATGTAACTACAGTTCTGTGAATTCAGTCACTTAACAAGAGAGATGACTCAGGTGTCATTTGTCAGGTCATCTGACTGGTATAAGGTCATGTGACTTTGTTGTTTACCTTCTGTGTATGCGTGTGATGGCTATCCAGGTATTATATACTGTGTCTGACTGTCATCCGGATTCCATACAACAGTCATATGCATAGTTATCTAATGTATTCTGTTCTTTGCCAGCTCATACAACACAGCCAACCTGATGGACGACCTGAAGGGTTTGTACAGAACAGCCGGCCAGCATGGGAAAGGCATCAGCTTCATCTTTACTGACAACGAAATCAAAGATGAGTCTTTTCTGGAGTACATGAACAACGTCCTGTCATCTGGAGAGGTCAGGACTAAACAAGAGCAAAAAGACATAAACCACATATGCATGTTGTGTTTTCAGTAATTCAGTAAAACTTACATTTAAACTGAACTTGTTATATGTGTGAAATACACTGTAAGAATTTTAAAAATTGTTGATTTTGCTGGGCAGAGATTTATAGATAAAGATCCACTTTAGTTTGGTACAAACATGGGAATCTGCATTCTGGCTGTTATACCTATATGTATGTAGGGAATATACCAGTAATATAGTGCATGTCAGCATTTGGCCATGCATTGTTTAGCCTTAAATATTATCAGGCATATGTTTAAATGTATTTAAGAACTACTTGTCATGACATGGAGAAAGGTATCTTCTATCTGTTTGGACCATTTTATGGTTTGACAGATTGACTTAATGACTAATACTACTGCTATGGCTGTTTTAATTGAGGGGGAAAAATGTGGTCACAGGATTCAGGATAAGTTAAATGGTGGTCTTAATGAAAAATCATACCTAAATTTCATTAGTGGTTGGCGGTCAGTTTATTAGCTACCAAATCCATCCATCCATCCATTGTCTTAACCGCTTGTCCTCGTAAGGGTCACGGGGGGCGCTGGAGCCTATCCCAGCTGTCATCGGCCGAGAGGCGGAGTACACCCTGGACAGGTTGCCAATCCATCGCAGGGCCTAGCTACCAAATGTTAAAATAAATGGTGTCAGATGGACCAAATGGAAACATTGAATAAGCTCATTGAGTATTGTACTGAACAAACTATTTTACTCGCATGGTCATGTTTTGTAGCTGCTACATTAGGAAAATAAGCTTTATAATTATCTATTCAAGTAAATATTCTCCAGTGCATGCTTTATACTGTACATGTACAGAATATTCCCATATAATTTGTGAGAAAAGAATACAGGAAATGGAGAATATAATGCCCATTTTTGGGATATCTCTGGATAAAGACATATGGATTATCTCTTTCTTCATTTACACTGCTTTTTTTTAATATTTTAATAATTATTGCAATGTCACCAATATTCTGAGAAACACCACGGTGCTCTCATTGGAATCACAAGCATTGACTAGACTGGGACCAATCACCCCCGACTACCCTGTCAGAGATGAAATGCGTCACAGCCAGATGCGGTGGAATTGCAGGGTTACATTAATATCGCATAAAAAAAGCCTCAGTTATGCTTTTGTTGTGTTGCTGTAGGAGTTTTACTCCTTTTTTACCTGCCTCCTTCCAGCTTCCACTGCTTGTTGTTTATGGTCTATAGGGGTATTATGATGTTCTAACCACATTTACAGCATTTGCAGCAACAGGCTGTGGAAACAGGAGCCAGTTTTATAAAAACATTGTAAAATCCATACTATGCATCTTATTTTTCTGCTCATAATCATACAACTCTTACGATCATCCTCAGAATCTGAGAATCTGAATTTTGTTAGTCAACTACATACAAGTTCAATATTTTTATGTGCTCTGTGGAAAATTGTTTAATGCAACATGAGTGATGTTATAGATAGATTATAAGATACTCATCCTCTTCCCTTATTTCTCTTATTTACCTCTTCTCTCTTCTTGACTTCTACAGTTCTTGTCCTTTTTCATCCGCTCAGTCTTTTTCAAACTTTCTTTATTTTTTTTGTGGCTGGCTGCCTCATCAAGGTCCCTGTCAATCCTTTCTTCAGCCTCCTTCCCCCACTCTTCTCTCATCCTTCTCTGCGTCTCTGGCTGGATAACATTTTAAGCAGCAGCTGCTCTGCCAGGGCAGGTAAATTGAAGGGACCAGCAGAGAGTGGTGTTTGTGTTTGAGTGTTGTTTGTGTGCAGGTGAGAAGTTTATGTGTTGTATTTGTGCATGTTGATGAGAAAGAGAGAGAAGTTTGTGTTGTGGAAGTGTTATGGTATGTGTGAGTGACTGTGACAGAGATTTAATAGTGTTCAGCATTTATCATATAGAAACACTATTCAGCTTTGAAACACACACTCTAACACTGATAATGATGTTATGAAATTAATAATGTAAACTTTATCCTCAGGTGTCCAACTTATTTGCTCGTGATGAGATTGATGAGATTCTTGGTGATCTTATCCCAGTTATGAAGCGAGAGTTTCCAAGGCGACCTCCAACCATTGAAAACCTGTACGAGTATTTCATGTCACGGGTGCGACAGAATCTCCATGTTGTTTTGTGCTTCTCACCTGTTGGGGAAAAGTTCCGCAACCGGGCGTTGAAGTTCCCAGCACTGATATCTGGTTGCACAATGGACTGGTTCAGCCGCTGGCCAAAAGATGCTCTTGTGGCAGGTACGTTATATGTAGATCTCCCTATATATAATGGCAGCATTTGTTTCCCAATATTGCATCCTTCTACTTTATCTTCCATTTAGAGTGGCTAATGTTATTTTTTCTCAGTGCTGTAAAGTAAGATTATACTGGAACATTAATTTTTCTGTGTCAGCTTGTTAATTATGACAACTTTGTGCTTTCTAAATACTGAATGTCAAAACACAATTAGAACTTTTTAATGTGTGTTTATTACATGAAATTGTAGCAGTATTAATGCCTGCAGTTACCATTTTTCTGTTATTACTCTTATTATATTCTTTAAAAATGCTTTCATTCACATACACTGACATAGATCATAATTTGAGTTTGAAAAAAAAACAAAAAACGTTTTTTTGTTTTTTTTCCGTGTCTGCTGGGCTCATTGTGGCTTTTCATATCCCTTGCAGGAAATATGTTGTAAACATATTTGTTTTTTTTTGGCTTTTCCACTTACTCCCTGCTCTGCTCTCCTGTTTCCAATTTATTTCATATTTTGCTGAATCCATCAAGACAGATGCTGGCTCTGATGTTATAGTAATAGCTATACAAAAGGCAATGATCTTTAGTCCCTCTGTCATTCAGCACAATTTCTGTCAGTGTATTAAGCAGTAAGGAAGTTTACAGTTGCCAATCTGGTTTATGTAACAAATTTTCACTGTGTCTCAATCTTTCTCCTCCATCTTCATGTTCTTCAGTTTCAGACCACTTCCTGTCTGTCTATGACATTGACTGCTCACCCGAGGTCAAAAGTGAGATAGTCCAGTGCATGGGCTCCTTCCATGATGGTGTGGCAGAGAAGTGTGTGGGTTACTTTCGAAGGTATAATATTGTATTACATTTATTAAAGAGCTTATACTAGTCATAGGGACAGATATAGGGAATGGCTTGGCTGCCCAAAATGTACCTTTAAATACAATAAAGTTTGGAGCAAGGTTGGAACATTGTGCAGATGGTTGTCCTACCTTTTAATATGGCATATAATTAACTTAATGGAATTTGTTTTAAATCTAGATACAGACGTTCCACCCATGTTACACCCAAGTCCTATCTGTCCTTCGTTCAAGGCTACAAGACCATCTATAAGGAGAAGAGGTCTGAAGTACAAACACTAGCCAAAAGGTAAACGGCAGTAAAGCTACTGTACTGTATTTGCATAGCATACTAAACTGTATCTAACTTTTTGTTGATTTGTAGAATGGCTTTCATTCCATCTTGGCACAAAATTTGCTATGTCGATTTAATGAAAGCATTTACTGGCAGAGCTGAGTCAGCAGCTGAAATTGTTTGAGAATTACTACTGTGCCTCATCTGTTGAATATATTTTTCTCTAAACTCTTACAGTTAGAATGTTTTGCACAAGACAAGTGTTTAACAAATTATTATTATCAAAATTGATGAATCTCAAATCTGTAGCCTAGTTTTCATAGCTCTCACTCATGAACTCATGAGCAGTACTTCAATTGCAGAACTGCAGATGTAGGACACAGTAGCAAGGTGCGACATGTATTCTGGAATTGCATGTAGCTTTACTACGTCAAATGTTTCTCCTGCTTAGGATGAACACTGGTCTCCAGAAGCTTAAGGAAGCATCTGAGTCTGTTGCAGCACTTAGCAAAGAGCTGGAGGTCAAAGAGAAGGAGCTACAGGTTGCCAATGACAAGGCTGACATGGTAGGTTTCAGAAAGGCTTGGTTTTTGTCTGCGTGTGGTTAGGTTTAGAAAGTGCCTCTAGAGATACTGTATTTGCTTATTTTGTTAGATTAAGAATGTGTAGGTTTCACATTCACACAGCAATATCGTAATCAAAGACAATGAAAATTTACAATACGATATTTAAATGGTTAATTTAAAAAGAAACAGTCAAGATCTCTCATGTCTTTAGTGAACACACTTATTAAACATACAGAGTGATGGTAGAAAGTAGTGACAACAGTGTTTAATGGGGTCCATGTTGTGTGTAGCCCCTGTTTTCCAACTATTCTTGTCATCTATGCTGGCAGGCTTGTGTACCTATGCTAAAGAAGTGAAGTTGAAATTGCACTGATTCATAACCATTATTTGTTCTGTATATTCCAAGGTGTTGAAGGAAGTGACAGTAAAAGCCCAAGCAGCAGAGCGAGTGAAGGTGGAAGTGCAGAAAGTGAAGGACAAGGCTCAGGCCATTGTAGACAGCATTTCAGCTGACAAGGCCATTGCTGAAGAGAAACTTGAAGCTGCCCGGCCGACTCTCGAGGAAGCAGAGGCTGCACTGCAGGTACAGTATGAGACAACAAACTAGCAAAACTACAAAGTTGTACTGTGTACGATGCTCTGGGGTCTGAAGTTGTGGTTGCTAAGTGTTTTCCTAGATCAATTTTTGCCACATGCACAGGTGCAAATTCCAGTTTTTGTAAATAAAAATGAGCTGAAGAACAATGGACTGCCTTAACAAAGTATTTGCAGATTAATACTGTATCTTGTCATTCTGATCGCTGTAGCTGTCTATACTTTGCTAGCACCAAAAATTTATTTTGACTTTAGCTGGTTCAGAATACTGTCAGTAAAAAGACTCCAGTTTGTACATTACCTTTTTAGAGCAAAGCTGATTTGAAGATATTATTGTTTGTCTACAAGCGCTCTTACGATATAATCTGCTATTATTGGGGCAGCATGATAGCTCAGTGGGTAGAGCAGTAGAGCAGTTGTCTTCCAACCCAAGGGTGAGCGGTTCGATTCTCCGTCCCAGCGAGCTACATGTCGAGGTGTCCTTGGACAAGACACTGAAATCTGTAGTAGTGCTGACACAGGTCTAGCAGCTGTCCAAACAAGAATTTCCCCAAGGGCGTCAATAAAGTATCAATTCTTATTATTATCCCAATACTGCACGTATAGACACCCTTTATTTTCATGTTCCCACACACAATGACCAGTTTTGTTCAAACCAGCAGAATGAAACTGGAGTGCTGCTCCTCATGAGATTCTCTGTCACCCCTGTATAATACAGCAGTTGCCTGAAAATATGTTTGTCCTAAAAGATGAAGAGCCTGAGAGTTAGATATTATCAGTACACTGTGTGTTGGAGCAGTTTATTGTGCTTACAGTATTTGTCACTTAACTCTTTAATTCCCTCCCTTCTGGCCTCTGTGGCTTTCTATGTGTAGCCGCATTCAGGTTTTGCCTACGGCTTTCCTACCCTAGTGTGTGCATGTGTTTCACAGCAAGCCTCTGTAAGGTTGGTATGATTCTCTGGGGCCTGGAGCTGCATTGTAATTAAAGCTTTCCTCCTCAGTTGTTTGTTACATACACATCTCCTATGTCAGATCCCTGATTAGAGTTTCTGTCTCCCTAAAGTGGATGGAAACCTGATATTTCCAAACAGGCAACTCTGGGCAATCCATTCAGATTGATGATCATGCATTTTGGTCATGTATTCTTAAGGTTCAGTTTTAAATAGAACTATCACTGAACACTCATACAACTCATTCATGTGTACCAGCAGGTGGGGAGTGTTTGTCACTTTCAATTTGACATTGTACTACCTGGATGGTTGAGATGAAGCTGCACAGTGTACAGTTGTTTACCTGTAGTCTCAAAAGTATTCAAATCCTTCATGACAAGCGTCTGCAGTACTTAGTAGAGCAACCTTTTGCTTTTATTACCTGCTGCAAACATGATGTATATCCAGCATGCTGCAACCTCCTCCTTCAAATCCCACCACAGATTTTCTATGGGGTTCAAGTCAAGTGATTATGAGGACCGCTCTAGAATTTTGATTACAACCACTCTAGAATTTTCCAGGATATGTGTATATGTATAAATATCCTGTTACATTTTAATTGTAGCTGTCAGAGAGACTTGCACAAAGCTTGATGGGCTTATAGTTAACAAGAAATATGCAAACAGTAAATTTTTGTTGCTATAACTAGGATGTTGCTAAACACTAAACTGAAATTGTAATTTTACAATGCCCTTATTGAGGCATTTTGAAGAAGCTGAGGAGAATCAAGAGGACAGGAGCGAAAGTGGAAGTCAATTTTAAACTAGACTGCCTGCTGGCTTAATCTGGTCAAATGGTGGGAGGGGGGAACAGCAAAACAACTCACTGGGATGTTTTCTTTACTCTCCTGCTGTCCTTTCTTCTCATTTTATTCAGTCACTTGAGGTAATTCTCTGTATCTCTTCAGAAAACATATCTAATTCTGATGAAGTTTACACTTAATCGTCATGCTTTCAGTTTTTGCTTGTCTTCTCTCATCAGTGTTTCTGTATACACCATCTACTTTATTTAGTAAAACTGCAGTATTTGATACAGTCTTTTTTATACATGTACAGGTATGCCCTGTCACTATATGCACTGGATACATGTTCATATTTCCTCTCTTAGGACAGATAGTAATTGTAGCTTTTTTTTTATGTGTACTGCATGATAACACTTTAAATGAAATATTGACCGTTAGTAGTGAGAAATTAAAGAATATTAAGTTTGATAGTGTTTTTTTCCTTAATATATTGTTAATAATGCTCTTTCTTTGCTGTAAAATGTTCCTAAAACAAAACTGTTAACCACGTTGCTCTTTTCAGTTCATTCTTAGATTTTGACAAAAACCTTTCTGTACTTTCACTCTCTGTACCCACTCAGACCATCAAGCCATCAGACATCGCCACTGTACGAACACTTGGCCGCCCTCCCCACCTCATCATGCGGATCATGGACTGCGTGCTGCTACTTTTCCAGCGGCGGGTCAACACAGTGAAGGTTGACCTAGAGAAGAACTGTAACACTCCATCTTGGCAGGAGTCCTTAAAACTCATGACAGCTGGAAACTTCCTGGGCAGCCTGCAGGTACTGACTAATATCTAATTTATGCTGCTGAGTTGGTAGAATATTATCAACTTCAGTATCTATATACTATAGATAATGCAGAAGGCAGTCTCAAGCATGCAGGCACACACCTTGTCAAAAGTACTTCATAACTGTTATCTTGGGAACTTTAATGTGACTGGAATATAATAACCTTATGTACTGTAAAATTAAGAACAACTAGACTAAAGACTATGTTTTAGAAGTAAAGTCTTTTCAGTAATTAGATAACTAGTAGCCTTTGGTGTGGTCAAAGTATTTTTAAATAATGTATAAAATAGGCACAGATAAGTATGAATACATCTTATGGTCTTGAAATTCACTCCTCAAATTTAAATCCACAACAATCCACAGCTTGTCTTGGATTTGTCTCAACTTGGTCCACTTTTATCCTTTCACTGTTTTTCTGTTTGTTTGTTTTTTCTATATTTCTTTCTATCTCTTACCATCTTTTCTCTCGTCATCCAACACCAATTCACTAGGACTTCTTTTTCTGTTTCTTTCTCTCCCACATCTTTCTGTTCTGTGTTGTCTTCCTCTTATTTTGTTATTTTGTTATCTTTTATCTAATCTTGTTTATTGTGTGTTCTACAAATATGTCTGCACTGGAGGAGCTGCTTTTAATCTCATTGTACATGTGTATAGTGACAATAAAAGGCATTCTATTCTATTCTATTCTAGATTTATCTGTTCCTCATTTCTGCATCTTAACATATCTTCTATGCCTTGTCTTTTTCTCCTGTTTCTCTTAACAATTTGTCTCCCACCTCTCTCTCTGCTATCATTTCCTCTGCAGTTTTCACTACCTACTGTTTTTCTGTCATTCTCTCTATATCTTTGTCATGTTTTAATGTGATATAGTTTAAATTCATAAGTAACAGAAATTGCATGTCTGGTCAATATGTACAGTAACGAATTTGTCACTTTTTTTGTCACCAATAATTTTCCTTACTCCACCCTCCCATACACATTTTCTACCTTTCTCTCTCCCTTGCAGCAATTCCCAAAAGACACCATTAATGAGGAAATGGTTGAGCTGCTGCAGCCTTATTTTGACATGCCTGACTACAACATTGAAACAGCCAAGAGGGTGTGTGGCAACGTAGCGGGCCTTGCATCCTGGACAAAAGCCATGGCTTCCTTTTTCTCCATCAACAAGGAGGTCTTACCTTTAAAGGTAACATACAGTTTAGTAGATCTATCACAATAGTTAATGTAGCAGAAAATTAAATAATACTGTTGTAGATGGTGCGTGAGATCAAAAAAGGGATAAAAACACTTAAGTGAAGTTTTCATTGGTTGAGTACACTCACATATGATTTAAATGTTCGCTTATGATGTCATCATCACCCAAACCTACACATAAAACGGCAGCATACAGACATACACTCCCTGGGCAAGTCCATGGCCTCCCAGTATTCCACCTTGATAAATAACAAACACTTTCACTGGGAGAGAGTGGTTGTTTTTCTACAGAGAATCCACAAGGTACAGAAACAGCACAGACCATCTGTGGTATAAAAGGATTTATGCATATTCCCACTTTTGGCAGTAACAGTTTGGTGATGCTGTAGGTGGTGGTAGAAGGGCTGAAAAATTCACACAGTCGGAGAAAGAATTTGGGTTTTATCTACTCATCATATAGAAATTATAGAAACATAATAAATACATTTGTGATCATCTCACGTAAAACTTTTGTAAATTTAATCTTGTTATTAGAAACCCAGAAATGGCTCTCACAAGGCCAACGGTTTAGTCATGAAACTCACTCCACCAGACACATAAGGATCAAACCCAGAAGAACATTTTAATTAGTATGTGGCAATTTAGATTTTTATTCACTGCGTGAATTAAAAGTTTGGTTACTGTGTGTGCATGAACATCAGAAGACTTATTTTAAGATGTTATCTTACTTGTCTTTACCTAATACATAAGTCACTGTTTTGTACATTAGAATGTGGTATCTGCAAATCACAATTTTTTCAATATAATATAAAGGCTTTAACTTAACAAACTTTTAAAACCATGTTGATTTCTAAAGCATTGGTCCTGTTACACCAGTGACTCTTTTATTTTTCAAACCCACCTGCCCCCACCCTCCTACCCCCACCCCTCTCTCTCTCTCTCGCTCTCTCTCTCTCTCTCTCTCTCTGTGTCTCTCTCTCCGCCATGAGAAGTCCCTGTTACTCCTCTTTGGTTCTCAGTTTTGCTTTAAAAAGAAATATAGCCTGGCAAATTGATTTTCTGGTTTCTAGCACAGCAGTAGCTTCCATGTAAGCTAAGTAAGCCAGAGTTCTAGACTGAGATTAAGTTGGTCGGACAAACAAGCAGAAAGACAGGCAGATATAGTCCTCTCGGATGCCAATTAATATTAATGAATGCTCCAGACCACACTCAGATTGCCTCCATTGCCCCAGCTCAGCCCAGAAAATTCTTTTTGGATTTTCATCTGTCATCCTCAACCTGCCTCTCCCCCTCCCTTGCCCTTCTTATCATCCCTTTGTTGTTGTTTATTCGTAGCTTCTGATGCCCTGCTGTAAATGTCTATCCTTTGATCTACAGATTGATTCTTGAAGTCCACGTGTCTGCATGACGTCTTTTAAAACTTTCAAAATCTTATCAAACAAATACGTACTTATGTCAAGTCTGCCGTGGCCTGAGCTGTGTTCGATAGTTTTTTTTTTTATTATTTGTTGTCTTTTTCATAGTTTCATGCAAAACATTTTTACTCTCTATATAAGCAAAACTGCCCCATTCTTCTTCCCAGTAAAACATCAGAATCAGTCCAAGCATTCCCCTGTTTCTATTTCTGTCAAATCACCCCCATCTTCACCTTATCTGCTCTTTCTTCTCTTTTGGCATTTCCCTCTCTCACTCTGTCTTTTTCAGCCTTCTCCCTGAAAGTCCGACCATGATCCTGACAGGCTTTTATGTGTAATAAACACATTACAGATCTATCTGTCCCTGTTTTTCTCTCCTTCTTTTTTAGGCTAACTTGGCAGTGCAGCAGAACCGTCTGACCATAGCTAATGTGGACCTTCAGAAGGCTCAGGCTGAGCTGGATGCCAAGCAGGCAGAGCTGGATGTGGTGCAGGGGGAGTATGAGAAGGCAATGTTGGAGAAACAGGTCAACAACTTAATTTAACTACCTAGAAGTACAAATGATATTATTATACTTCGTTCCTGTCCTTCAGGGAACAGAAATAAGTCAAAAGCGTTCACTTTCAGTCATCTCATTCGGAACAACACATATCGTATGTCCAATACAAAATGTGTATGTATGTCCGAGCTTTCATCAAATTATTAGCCTTCTTTTTTTCAAATAAAGCCTATAAACTGATATTACAGATGTCAGCTGTCTTTCTAAATACAGCCTTAACACCTGTAATAACCTGCAGAAAAATGAAAATCACTGAGTTACCCAAGTGTCGCTTTTTGCATTAATAAAACTAGCACTCGTGTTAACTGTCTGTGCAGGTTGTCTGCTGGGTTGTGTGTACTGTGTGTGCTCTGTCTCTCATCTCATCATCAGTACCTGTTCTGTGAAAAACAACATGTAAAAGGAACAGTATGTGCATCAACACTTGCTGATTAAAGAACCTGGACAGCCCAGGTCCCAACTTGACTCTTTTTTTAAATTTTGTGATTAAGATGCAGAGCTGTTAATCTCTAGGGGCCAAAGCAAAATTGAAGGCCTCATTGCAGAAGTGTTTTAAGCTCAGACAGTGGCTGTTGACTGATATGGTTCTTAATTAAGAGAAAGCTTAAACCACACAGTCTTTATTGATGACATTATTGCTTTTGGGCAAACAACCTCATTATTGCCTGTGAGCAGCTGATAAAGAGATAATTGTATTAAATGGCTTAAAGGTGCTGTTGACCTCTTAGTATATTTTTAAAAAGGAAAGCTAATTTGGGCAGTTAGAGAAGACAAACATACTGATAGCAAATGCAAACACATCCATCCATCTACTGATAGTGGCAGAGGTCTGAAGGCTTATTCAATTCAATTCAATTAAACTTTATTTATATAGCACCAAATCACAACATAAGTCATCTCTCAGGTCTAAGACCTTACACATTATATAAATATATACAGAATATTGTAGAAAACCCAACTGTCCCACTTGAGCAAGTGCTAGGCAACAGTGGAGAGGAAAAACTCCCTTTAACGGAAGAAACCTCCAGCAGATCCAGACTCAGGGTGGGCGGCCATCTGCCTCGACTGGTTGGGGTGAGTGGACAGCGGAGAAAAAAAAGAACAGCAGGTAACAGAGATCAAAACAACAACAAGGAGCAGCAGCCGAGGCACTGGGCAGGTTGGTAGGACCA
>JAUMHL010000009.1:16806761-16817368 GCA_032362345.1 Sandelia bainsii | reverse complement strand
ACAAGAAAGAAGTCCAGTTGCCATGACTCAACTTCCAGACAACTTCACCTGGATGACTGAGAATCTTCACAGACATTCATCATTAACATGAACAAATTGGGATCCATCTGATAGATAAGATTTAAAACAGCTTATGTAAACCCTAACGATGCGTTGGATGGAGAAGCAGATGCCTACCACAGCACAACACTTGGCAGACATTCACACCTAAATCAATTGAAACTAACCTGCGTGTCTTTGTAATGAGACCCCTGGAGGAAACTCACACAGTGATAAAGAGAACATGATGATGTATTTGTCATAAGCTTTTTACTTATGGCTGGAATGTTAGTACAGGTCAAAAATGACTTTATTACTTAACCGCTAACATGACCATGCACCCTTTGTCCATATATACACATACATGAGATTGATATAAATATGTCTAGATGTGAAAGAATTTTGAATGATTTATTTTTTATTTTTGGTTGATTGATACAGACACAGACACATCAAGCTGATCTTTGTTTCCTTCTTTCCCAACAGATGCTACTAGAGGATGCTGAGCGCTGTAGACACAAGATGCAGACAGCGTCCAGTCTCATCAGTGGTCTTGCTGGTGAGAAGGAGAGATGGACAGAGCAGAGCAAAGAGTTTGCTGCCCAAACCAAGCGCCTTGTTGGTGGGTTTTCCAGCAGGCTTTGCTGCAGGCACTTTGTTTGATTGTGATGCCATTACACTACCAGACTTTTTGTACATTCAGCAACAATAAAAAATAACACTTATTTAAGTTTAACAACACCTTTGTTTTCTTGTTTCAGGCGATGTTCTCCTGGCCACAGCATTCCTCTCTTACTCTGGCCCCTTCAATCAGGAGTTTCGTAATCTTTTACAGAGTGACTGGCAACGCGAGTTGAAACAGCGTTGCATCCCATTTGGCAACAACCTCAATCTGACTGAGCTGCTCAGTGATACACCCACTGTTAGCGAATGGAACCTACAGGTCAGTGATCTGTTTTGGTAGCCAACACACAGTTATCCATGTATGCATATACATACTGTATGTGAAATACAGTGTGTCTAGTTTTGAATCGGTACAACCTATTTAGGAGATTGTATTTGCATGTTCTTTTTCTACATTTACATTTAGTCATTTTACCCAAAACTTACTACATCCTAAACATACAAGAGAGGTACAAAGCAACACAACTGGACACAAGTGGTTTCTTCTATGAATTGCAGGTGTCTGACTGTAGTAGTTGATTCATTATTAATGAACACCTTTCTTTGTGAAATATATGTATTTATTACGTAAATATTTGCTGCTAATAATACTGGATAGAGAAGTACAATACTGAAATAAAAGAAACGGTGATTTATGTGCATATAAATTAGTTGGCATTTGCTGAAATAACCATCAGGATTGAGCCTCACCCAGTGGTTTGTCTTCTGTTTTACAGGGGCTCCCCAGCGATGACCTTTCCATTCAGAATGGTATCATTGTCACCAAAGCGGCACGCTTCCCCCTCCTTATTGACCCACAGATGCAGGGAAAAATCTGGATCAAGAACAAAGAAGCCAGAAATGAGCTGCAGGTTTGTGAGATTTTTTTATTTGTGATTTTTGTGACATTACAATATTTTTTTTCTCAGATTTTATATTTCTTCTGTCATTGATCTGTCATGACAGAATGGTGGTTCATAAGTAACATTTACAACTATTATACATCCACCTTATGTCAGTATATAAATAAAGTCATTACTTTTTTAAGGCTATGGACATTCAGCAGTCTTCTAAAATCTTGACTTCGCTTGAAATTATTGTCCTAGATTCTCAAGTTTCCACAGTGCTCTGTTTGCCATAAAATCAGTTCCATTATGCTTTTGCTTTTGGATGTTGCCTTGAAAAAATACAGCAAAATTCTGCAGACATAATAAGATCAGCCAAGGTCATTGGCCCTGTTAGGGCCAATCTCCGAGCCGAGTGAATGCATTCTGCAATCCTATTATGAGTTTCCTGAAGATGCATTTCCCCAAGCAGAGGGTGTAAACCCCTTCCACAAGTGACCTTTTCAGCCCAACTCTATGTATTTTTATAAAGTTTTCTAAAAATGGCTCATCTTAAAAAGTGATATATTATTAGTTTGTATAGTCACAATCCTTAAACAGGAGCTGACCTTTGTAACTCAGTAGGAATGGAGGAGAAGTTAAACATTTGTCTGTTTTATTTAACAGAATCAGATGCTTCTTATTTTCGTGCTTCATAAATGAGTCATTTGCTTACAAATTGGAAACAAATGTGGCAAGGTCATTGTGTTGTGAAGTAAACCATTTGTTTTGTGTCTATGTTGCAGAAAACATGATTATGTACAGGTATATGTAAGACCATAAAAAACTTAAGTGTGGTCATGGGGTACTGAATAATTCAAAGGGTTTGGGCCTTCCAGGTCCAGTTGCAATTTTTAAATCCATCTATTAATTAAAGGTTCACCTTTCTAATTTCAGATAACATCACTGAACCACAAATACTTTAAGAATCACCTGGAGGACAGTTTGTCTCTTGGACGTCCCCTTTTGATTGAGGATGTTGGGGAGGAGTTGGACCCTGCACTCGACAATATCCTTGAGAAAAACTTCATAAAAACTGGCTCCACTTACAAGGTAAAGTGGCAGAAATAACCCTCAGGAGACCCTTCTGTACCAGTTTTCTTTAATCTTGGTTAGAAGAGTGTGAAATGGGCAGATGTGGTTGAGTATTGGTGGGAGGCGTGATGAGAACTGGCCAAGTCCCTCCAGCCACACCAACTGTCACACCTGTAATGATACAGGTTGATTAGCTCAGAAAGGGAAAAACAAGCCTGCTCAGGGACACTACACAGTGTGGGTTGTGCTGGCTGGGGTGTAGACGGTCTCTGGTTTCGTCAGTCATGCCAAATGGAGCACCTGTCCCAAATCATGTTGACTGTCTTGGGACAGATTAAAGTGTGCTCAGTGAGCATGTTCACTCACAGTGTGTATGATTGTGTGTAGACTGAGTGACTGGTTGTGATGTAATTTGTCTCTATTTTTCTGTGTCTGTGGTAGTTAATTTGCATGTTTTCATTTCTTTGTGGTACTTGAGAGATAAAACCAGAATGCTTGAGTGTTTTCAACTTTTGTCTCGTATATTAAGACTTATAAATTACTAGAAAATGTTGTTATGGGCTCAGTGGTATTACCAGAAAAATGAAATTAGTGCAGGTAACAGGTATATTATTCATGTCATGTGATTCAAGTATGCAGTTTGTTTCTTGCTTTGTTTAAGTACTGTAACTGTTGTAATTTTAGCAGCCAAGAATAAAATGAGAAGAATATTTCAGTATTGAGGAAGATTTAATTGCGCTTAAATATCAACATTAGTGAGGCCATTTAATTAGCACTTTACTACTGAGTAGTGTACTGAGTAATTTCAAATAGAAGAACATGATGTGTTTAATGTCCAACTGTGCTCAAAGGATTTCTACAATGGAAACTCTAATGAATGAGTTCATAATGGGAGTGTGGCCCATTACACAAATTTCCAGTATAGTTATATAGATGGTCCAGTGGCTAAAATAAACTACATTTCCTGCTAATCGGAAATGAAATCCAATATTGTGCCTCCTTCCTGGTAGATATCTTTTGCTTCTGCTCTTTTCATTTGTGGCTGGATAGTGAAAAATAGACCACTTTCTGTCTCAGCAGCCTAATTTCCTCAAATGTTCTGTTGGAAGTCGATATTTGTAATTTAGGAAAATTGCAGAGCATGGTTTTGAATGGTTTTTATTTTGTCTGTATTTTATTAGCCAAAATAACGGCTCCGCAGCAAGCTGTGGCTGTGATTTCTGTGTATTAACAAAGATATAGAAATGTGCAAGAGAAGGAAGCACTCTAAATTGGTCTCTACCAGTAAATTGGTTTAAACTTTCCAAAAAGCATTTTTATTGCATGCATGAATGTGTCTTCTCTGATTTGCTTTTAAACATTTGAGTGGTCAACTTAGTGGTCAGTGGAAATACATTCATTCAGTTACAGTATTACTGTAACTCTCCCGATGTCTGTCTGTCTGTCTGTCTGTCTGTCTGTGTGTCTCTCTCTCTCTCTCTCTCTCTCTCTCTCTCAGCTCCTGGCATGGGTCTCCCTCTGTGTCAAACAAGCACACCAGCATGAACTCACACTTATATTAAACATACTGTACAACTGCAGTTAAAACATGCACGCATGATGCGTGAAACCAACACTTTCAACCAAAGGTCTCCCTCTGAAAGCTACCTACCTAATGAGAGGCCCAATTAGAGGTGCATGCTCTCTCCCTTGTGTCCCTCCCATCCTCTCTTGAAACTCTTTAATTTCTGCTAATACCCTGGCTTGAGAAGAGAGTGAAGTTGTCTGAGGCCAACTTCTCCACAGCCAAGCCCTAGATGGATAATTAGAAGTTATACTCCCATTAATTTAACGCTGATCAGAGTAAACAAAAGTCCACATCTATGAAAATGCGCACACAGTTATACAAACATATACTGTACACACTGTATTTGCAAAGCATTTCTTCTCATACACCGGGATATGCTTACGGCAATGGAATCTATCTAAATCACAGATATTATGATTGTGTGATTATGTGTGATGTTATTGTCTTAATGAAATGGTTTAAGATGGACTTGGCTGAATAATCAAATATGAATGCAGTGAAAAGATTCCAGCCTCTAAAAGTTGTTGCCTACTGTATGTTCATTTTTGATACTTACTGTATGTGTATAAGTACAAGTATAGTATTTTGTAAAGCCCACTGCTCTTTATTTGAGAAATGTGTTGATAGTATAATTATATACTGATCGACAATGAGGAATGCGTCTTTCATTCTCTGTGTCTTGTCTTTTTTTTCCCAGGTGAAAGTGGGTGACAAAGAAGTGGATGTGATGAAGGGCTTCAGACTGTATGTGACTACCAAGCTGCCTAACCCAGCCTACACCCCTGAAATCTTTGCTCGCACGTCCATCATCGACTTCACTGTCACTATGAGAGGACTGGAGGATCAGCTGCTGGGCAGAGTCATCCTCACAGAAAAACAGGTTAGTCTCAAACAAAATGGTACTCATTGTATATGTTTTCAATTATTTAAAGATCTTGATAATTTCTACAAGGGGATCAATAAAGTATGCCATTATTAGTATAATTTCCTAACCTTGATCTAGAGTGCCTATAAAAAGTATTCGGTTTGCATGAGGATCGTGAGTGAACAACCCTGCTCAAGTCCAGCCACAAATTCTGGGCCACTCCAGAACATTCACTTTTTAAACCATTTGTGTGTAGCTGTGTGCTTGTGTGCTGTAGGTTATTGTGTGCATATTTGCTCTTGAAACATATATGAAACATACATGTCCTAAGAGCAAATATATGCACAAAGAGACATACCAAAAGTCTCAGGGGACTTGAGTCCTTTATCATGGGCAATATAAATACATTTTAAATGGTCTCAATGTAGAGGATGCATTGAGTGACTATGACTGTGAAGGTCTGTTGCCACTGCAGGAAAGCCATTTTATCTTTAGTAGTGGCTGATGATGGATTTATGCCAGATGGGAATAGTGGGTTGTTATCTATGTGCAAATGGGTATGGATTTCATTTCAAGCTCAAGCTACTGTCTCAGTTATAAAACCTACATCTTAGTTATACATGCACCTTTCACAAACCCAACAGTGTTGAGCTATTTGCTTTCACTTTATGTCACAGGTCCTTGTACTTTCAGCTACGGTGTTTACATACTGTATGTCATTGTAAGCGTTCAGAATTATTTATATCTTGACCATAAGACTCTTCAGTGGAAATGTAATGAAGTTCAAAATGCTGTTTCATACAGGCTCACATTTTTTGTCACATTTGCTCACAGTGAAGGTTAGACTCATGCTTCTGGAGGATTACAGTTCCTTTCATTCATGGAGAGTCAGAATGATGTTCGGGGCAGTGGCATGTATTACTGCATGTTACTGCATATTTGTTTCAACATGGAAGATTTTATTTACATAAATAAGTCTCATCAGAATTTAGAGTCAAGCTCATAAAAACGTGTCCTTTAGAGAAATTTGCTTTGAATCTACACTTACTGCAGCATATATAAGTTTAAAACAGTTTGTCAGCAGTACTTTTTGACTTTTTTATCCTGTTATCAGCAGCATTATTAACTGTCTGACATTAAATGAACTGGATAAAAAGAAACCTACATGTACTTAATTTTCATATCTCACTGGCACGCAACTTAAAGTATCCCGTTATCTAAGACATTTCATTTGATATATGCTTCCCAGGGGATAAATCCTTTGGGTGCAATGATTCTTTGATCAGTTTTGTACCCTACTGTATATGAATGTTTTTATTTGTTATTTGTGTTTTTATGACACCAGGAGCTCGAGAAGGAGAGAACAGACCTCTTGGAAGATGTAACATCTAACAAGAGAAAGATGAAGGAACTAGAGGACAACCTCCTTTACCGGCTGACCAGTACACAGGCAAGGGAATGCAACTCAAAGGGATATCAGAAAGAATTTTGAAGTGATAAGCAACATTGTCTCTATGTGAATTGGGGATTTGGGTATGATAATGATCGGTGTGGGTAGTGTAGCAGTGTAGGGAAATACTAACAGGTTTCAGAATTAAAAATACAAACATAGTAACCTGATTCCTGGTGGTTCTTTGTTCTATAAAAAAGCAATATGAAAAATAGAAAAATAGTTGAAAATATATTCATCTGGAGCTGACCAGTGTGTTTGTTCCTAGAAACAAAGTTGCTTAAATAATGTCAACAAATTAACAAATAATAAAAAAAACATGTTCAGTGCCAGTAAAGTCTGAACACACCTTCTCATTGAGTAGTCATTTTTGTAGTACTGGAGTGTTTGCTTTTTATTATTTTACCACAGAAGTATGAATTATCACATACAAAATTACAGTATGTTGTAAAAAAACAGCATATGTAGAAAGCAAAATACAATGCTAATGTTTTGGCAGCACTCCAACACTTTCTTTGATGTTCCCACTAAGCGCCAGTCAGATAAGATGCGATGTTGCTGCAGAATGTTAGAGTAGCCATGATGGCAACTGTAAGTGTGTCTTGGTCTCTTTCTTCACGCTTCACAGTGGGAACAAAATGTGCAGATACATCTGTTCTCCATGTTTCACAAAGACAGAGCAGAATCTAAAAAGTCAAAAAATTTTGACCAAGCTGACCAAAGTATTGTCATTTCTCTTTTATGGAGTTCAGCAGTTCTTGTGATAACATGGATTACCGCAGTAGTCAAACAGGTATATTTGCTTGTATACCAACACTACCTTGGTTCAACACAACTGATGGTCTCAAATATATTAAGGGGACAGGAAATTCCGCTAACTAACTTTTGATAGTGAACAGTAAACCATTCCAGGAGGTGGTTAAGGTATTGCCAGTAGTGTGTAAAGCCGTCATCAAGGCAGGGAATCTTATGTGTGAGTAACAAATTTTCCGTTATTACTTCTTAGTACATAATTCCCTATGTGTTATTTAATATTGTGATGTCTCAAGTATATTAATCTACTGGGTAGACAATAAATTACTAACTTACTAAGAAATACTTACTGAATTAGTTGATGTGTCCAAACTTTTGATGCTATTCTACGTACGCTCCAGCACCATAGTAATCTGATTGGCAGTACTTCCATTTTCCTTCATTTCATCTCTGTAGGGTTCACTGGTGGATGATGAGAGTCTGATTCTTGTCCTTGGTAACACCAAGCACACTGCTGAAGAGGTAACTCAGAAACTACAGATTGCAGCAGAGACCGAGATTCAGATTAATACTGCCAGAGAGGAGTACCGACCTGGTAGGTCATGACAACTGGCTCAAAGACAGAATTTAAGCTATTATTGATAATAATTTACTCTGGTCGGTTACAGTATATCTGCCAGATGTCAAACAAGGCCCAGTCACACAAAATGATATATTTTCAGTTTGTAATTCAGCACATGCATTGACAAACCTGGATACTGTCCAAGTGTATATTTCCTCACCATATACATAGCATTAAAACAGATTTGGTTCTTAATAAATCATTTGTGTTAAACTGTGCTGTGAAGTTTCAAAATAATTCTAACAATCAGATAAAATATTTAACACTCTACAGGCTTATACTGTTATGTGTAAAGAAATTGTTTTGATTCATGAATACAGGCCATACATACTGTCAACAGACACAAGAACTCTGTGACAAATGTGGGCTTAAACAACCTCACATCTTTTGCCAGTGCTAATGAAAATGTTGTTTTGTGTGTGTTTTCAGTGGCCACCAGGGGCAGTATCCTGTACTTCCTGATCACAGAAATGAGTATGGTGAATGTCATGTATCAGACCTCTCTGAGACAGTTCCTGGGACTTTTTGACCTGTCTTTGGCTAGGTGAGAATACAAATTTTTGTTGCTCTGTATAAATGTGGAGTAAACCCATGGATGTTTTTTTGTCTTTGTTGAATCCCACAATGTGTAATTCTCTCTCTTGTTTTGAATTGTTTGTGTTATTAGCATCGTCAGTTGCACTTTCTGGGTGACTGAATCTGATTAGGATGCAGACATACATGATGCAATACCAGCCATTCCCTAAATACAGATTTCCAAAAAGTGCAAAATAATATTGAATTCCCTTCAGATGTACATGTCTACAAGATAGTTTTCAAACTGTGGCCCAAAAGACACATAATTACTTATCCTTTGTGTTTTCCACATCTTCACAAAGTAACTTTAGCATTATAGCAGTAATTTATTAGTCCCCATCAAACTTCTTAGTACACTTTCTTCGTTATTGACAAAAGACTCATTCCTGTGTGACAAAAACACAGCTCCTGAATTAGAAAAGAAAACTAATTTCATTACAGGATCTATTTTGTTGTTTAAAATATGTGACTAGTTGTAATTGTGACATTCATAATTTGGATCCTCCAGAGTGATGTGGAGAAGTGAGTAGAACATATCAAGAAGAGCTAGATGGTAGAAAATCTATGATGTAAATAGGTGCCTCTTCTTTTTCATGTTTGAAATACTAAAATAAAACAAACATTAAACAGCAGTAAATTATAATTTGATATGACAATTCTACAAAGACAAGCAACAAAGACAAGCATCACCACTGAGTTGTACCAGCAGATATCTTTGACACAGCATCAGCAACTATAGAACATTATTAGATTCAGAAAGGTAGGTTATCTTACAAGGCATTTGGATTGAATTGAATTTAACTGGTGTTCAATTTATTGTACTGTTAAATACAACATATGAATGAAACAATAATAATCTAATCCCTTTCATTACCTCAACAAATTATAATAGCTTTTCTGTCACTATAGCCAATTTTGCCAAAACATGCCTTTGTTATTAGTAATTACCTACAATGTATAATGTGAGGTACACTGGGATTGATAGATTACTGATTACTGCCTTTTCTCCACTGTTGTGTTAAAGGTAGAAGATACTGCGTCATTGTTGATACTACAGATACAATGATAGTCTGATGATTTTAACCGACTGATTTGTTTACATTGAGTTGTAGGCTGAAATAATTTGTCTTCAAGTAATTATGTCAATACACCTGATTTACTTTATATAATTCACTGTTAATAGACGCAGTGATTGTTGTTTATGCACCAATCAACAAACAATAAACACAGGAGTCTTAACCACTCTGACCATGCTGTCAGCTAATAAGCTGCATTAATTTGGTGATTTATATTTGGTATGTGCTATGAAATTCTACTTAACAGGTCCTCCAAAAGCCCTATCACCAGCAAACGCATCGCCAACATCATAGAGTTTATGACTTTTGAGGTGTATAAGCACGCAGCACGGGGACTGTACGAGGAGCACAAGTTCCTCTTCACTTTGCTGTTGACGCTGAAGATTGACATGCAAAGCAACAAGGTCAAACACGAGGAGTTTCTCACGCTCATTAAAGGTAAGAGGGAAATATGAACATGTTCATTTGTAGGAAGCTCCAGTGTTTGACATATGAGAGCTGGCTTATAGATTTTGTTGCTTTCATGAACCATGTTGCCAGCAAGTCAAAACTATACTCTAATATATAGATGTGAAAAGGATAATATGAATTTATTAGTATGGGGCGTTATAAGGAAAATTCATGTGACCTACGACAACGATTATTTGTTTATTTACATAAATTAGGCAGCCAAAATATTAGAAACACCTCTTAATATAATGCACTGCAGTACGACTCCACCACACGCTATGACCTCAATAGTAAAAAATAAAGTAGCATTATCACCTTTCTGACAGTTTCATCAAAAACTGTGAAATTATAACCTTGTAAAAGTAGATATGCATGGCATGGCAGATATGCTATATTGGATTGTATTTGATTGTACATGTGTAATGAAGTGGCCAGTGAGTGCGTATATATTGGATATGACTTCACTTTAGATTGGATATGACTTCACTTTGCCCTTCTTGGATCGAGGCCCTGCCGTGGCAGAAGGGCTTGCGTGGTCTAGTGATCCTCAGAGCTATGTTGTCGGGAGCTATATGCTCCTGGTAGGGTCTCCCAAGGCAAACAGGTCTGAGGTGAAGATCCAGACTA
>JAUMHL010000009.1:16796557-16806661 GCA_032362345.1 Sandelia bainsii | reverse complement strand
CGAACACCATGTTCGAGCATAAGGGCGTCCATAAGTGCACTTGGCACCAGGACGTCCGGGGTCGCAGTTCGATGATCAACTTTGTAGTTGTGTCATCAGATCTGCGACATTATGTCTTGGACACACCCTGGGGAGGTGTTCCGGGCATGTCCCACTGGGAGAAGGCCCCGGGGCAGACCCAGCACACGCTGGAGGGATTATATCTCCTGGCTGGCCTGGGAACACCTTAGGGTCCCCCCAGAGGAGCTGGAGGAGGTAGCTGGGGAGAGGCTTAGGCTGCTGCCCCCGCGACCCGATCCTGGATAAGCGGTTGATAATGGATGGATGGATGGATGGATGGACTTCACTTTGCAGACAGTATATTCACTGGTCGTTTCCAGAGACGGCATTCAAATCTTAACATAAAAAGAAGATAAGCTACAAGTGTTGTTGCATAGCTATGACTCACCTCAGAACAACCTTCAGGTCCTTTGATAAAGTTAGACTGAAATAACCGCTTTTTTATTTGTGCTGCATATTTTATTATCTTAGTTGAAATAATATAATAAAGCTCATCTCAAGTTTTACACACATTTCTAACAGATGGTACTATAGAACTTTAATCAATCAGAGATATGGCGTTCTTCTCACTGCAGTGAAAAAAGCCAGCGATGGAAGTCTGCTACATACAGTACATGCAGCTTCACCATCTGTCAGCTCCAACATGCTGAACATGGACTCATAATATTGCTTTTTGTGCATTTCTGAGATTTGTGTTTGCACATTTACATGCATATGAAGCTTTCATTGTTCTGTATGATGGTATTTGAAAATACGTTATGAGAACATGTATATATATTTCTATTTGTTTGTGTGTGTCATCCAGGTGGTGCATCTCTAGACCTAAAGGCTTGCCCTCATAAACCAGCTAAATGGATCCTCGACATGACCTGGCTCAACCTCGTAGAACTCAGCAAACTGTGGCAGTTCTCTGATATACTGGATCAAGTACAACTCACACACACAAACGCACACACCCTAATCAATTTAAGCATGCCTTAGTTGTATGATTCCATTCTTCACCAGTTCTCATCTGTTTCACACAGACACCAACATCAGTGTTGTTCTGTCTATAGTTCTCAGGTACTCACTGACATAATGCGTTCAATAACCACTTAACCTAATCATAACCGTCAGAACTGAATGCTAAACCCCAACCCTCACACTAACCCAAAAACCTAATTCTAATATTAACACTAAAACTAAGTGTTAACCCTCAGCCCTTTTGTGAAGACAACCCAAAATATCCTCACAATGTTGAAATGTCCTCACAACGATGGTATCTAACCAAAACTTCTAGATTTGTCCACATAAGCATAGAAAGACATGTGTAGACACACACATTAAGTAGTGGTCTCTAGGTGCTTATAAAAAAATTTCACACCTCTCCTTTGCTCTAGTAAGCATGTCAATATCTATCTCATCATGTCTTGCTTCATCTCTCTCTTTCATGCACATCCACACACACTCATCATGATGGACTCACACACAAATACACA
Source organism: Sandelia bainsii (assembly GCA_032362345.1). Classification (NCBI taxonomy): domain Eukaryota; kingdom Metazoa; phylum Chordata; class Actinopteri; order Anabantiformes; family Anabantidae; genus Sandelia; species Sandelia bainsii. Next base: position 16,805,123 of record JAUMHL010000009.1, on the reverse strand, counting down.
CACCCTTATGGGGTGACTGACAGCCTGATGGCTCCCATGGAGGAAAAAGCTCAGTGCTCTGTGAAATGAGCTTAGTTTGGAGAAACTACCAATCAATTACTTTGGCTGAGCATGTGTGCACATGCAGACACACATTCAAGTGTGTGCATATGAGTGTATGCATACACAAATGCATGTGTATTTTTGTGTGGATGATTAACAGGGAGAGGTGGATTAACAGTTCTTTGTTAAATGAAGTTAGTCTACCAAGAAGAACAAGTTGAGGATTGCTCTCTTACTCTTCAAACAGATATGTACTACACATTATGCTGCCATTATGCTTTGTAACTCAGTTCCTACCAAAAACATAATAATATAACTGTTTTTGCTTTATTTGAAGCTCACTCCAAACTGCGGCTGAGCTGAGAAATTCAGGTTTAGTATGGGAATGTATAACACTCTCACCTAACAACAGCTGTTTATGTCTAATAATCGGCACTCAAACAGACTGCGCAGGCACAGAAATGGTGCTTGAGCATGTTAGGCCTTTTTGGACTTGTAAGGTGTCAACCAGGAAGTAGGACAGTGAATATATTTCAATATTTCACATAAATGTAGGACACATTTGATTCTCCTTTTTTATGGAATTTTTTTTGCTACTGTGTAAATTCTAAAGCTGCTTTGATCATCACTTTTTGTGTGTCTAAATGTGTTATTCTGTATGTTTTGAATCTTCTCTCCAGATTTGATGTAATGGGAAGCAATGAGCTTTTTTGTCGTCTTTCAGATAAGCCGTAATGAAAAGCAGTGGAAATCATGGTTTGATAAAGAGGCCCCAGAGGAGGAGGTGATTCCCAACTCCTTTGATCAGAGTCTTGACTGTTTCAGACGCCTCCTCCTCATACGCTGCTGGTGTCCCGACAGGACCATTGCACAGGTTATAAAAGACACATATCTAAAAATTGTGCATGTAGTTACAATAAATTTAATTGACTCAGTTTCTAGGTTGCACCTTAATCCCACCATTTTCAACAGTATGATGCAGTCATACTGCAGCAACATGATTTAAATGAATATGAATGAATTACCATGTATGAAATCCTGCAGACCAGCCTAAAACAGTATATCCTTAACTAATTGATGGTTTGTGGTTGATGAATTAGAAAATACACCTGTATTAATGAGATGGCGTCTAGCAAAAAAAAAGAAGTCTAAAATCTTTTATTCTACAGTAACATCTCAGGGGACCAAATCTTTTCTTCCAGGGAAAAGTGGCATACAATTTGGTAAAGCGGGTCTCTCTCAGAAGTTTACTGAGCCTTAATATTTACAAAGGCTAATGGAAATGTATTTTTTACTGAGGGGTACATTTTTGGTCCACTGCAGACAAGCGTAGAGTGGAATTTATTTTGTTGCATTCACAAACACTCCAGCAGTTGTCCTTGTCTGACCTCCGCTGCCTTTAATGTTGACTGAAAAGACTAAGCCAGTAAAAAGAATCCTTTGAACTATTTGTCCACTCTCCAGCCTTACAGAAATTTATTCCAACATTTACTTTTACCTTGGACTGTAATGCAGTAAAACTCCTAGCCCTAGTGTTTTAGCATTTTGAACAGCAACATTATGAAGCAGGGAAAAAACATAATTTGCCTCAGCTCTTTTCCTGTCTCCTCTAGGCCCGTAAATACATAATGGACACAATGGGGGACAAGTACACTGAAGGAGTGATTCTTGACTTGGAGAAAATGTGGGAGGAATCAGACCCACGAACACCTCTGATCTGCTTCCTGTCAATGGGCTCAGATCCAACTGATTCCATCATCGCACTTGGGAAGAGGCTGAAGATTGAGACCCGATATGTCTCTATGGGACAGGGGCAAGAGGTCCATGCCCGCAAGCTTCTGCAGCAGACCATGGCTAATGTGAGTCGGGGGTGTGAGCTATTTTTGCATCATTTGATGTAGCAGCAGAAACGGTTGTTTCATGCTATCTGTTGAACTACACCGTAAGGTCTCTAAAAAGTGTTTTAAGCTCTGTAATTTTGTGATTTTGACTACATCATCTCTTAGTATGATAACAATTACCATTGATCATCCCCAGGGTGGCTGGGCCTTACTCCAGAACTGCCACCTGGGTCTGGACTTCATGGACGAGCTGATGGACACAGTGACAGAGACTGACTTTGTACATGACAGCTTCCGCGTCTGGATGACCACAGAGGCCCACAGGCACTTCCCCATCACCCTTTTGCAGATGTCAATCAAGTTCACCAATGAACCACCACAGGGCCTAAGGGCAGGGCTCAAGAGGACCTATGGAGGTTGGCCATTTTGGTTTATTTTAATGTAAAACATAATTACAGAGCAAGTTCAAGGATGAAACTGTACTAGGAATAGAGATGCATACATTGTATCATCAGTCAATGCAGTGCACCAGCCCTAAGTAAAATATCAATAGAATGATCTATGTGTGTGTCTGTGTGCACAAGATAGAAGTTGTAACATATGGAGAATAGGATGTCTTATTATTTTTGATGTGTATACGTGTAGACAAATCATTGGTGGATGCACACACTCATTTTATAGTGCAGCAGCTAACTTGATGTTTTCAGGAAAATATTTCAAATGTGGATACAAGTACTAATATTGGTACAAATATTCCTTGGTTATCACTTTAAAAAAAACAAAAAAACATTAGCTACTTGGAAAGTTAATACGACTGCTATTTTCAAGATGTCTGACAATTCTGGCAAGGAAATGTCATTCTTTGCAATAAGGTCACTTACAATGACTCATAAGAGTGATTAAGGTGTCAAGTTGCACATTTTAACCACATAGATGATACATCTAAAACATCCATCTATTCCATCCATCCATTTTCTGCCTCTTATCTAGGGTCACAGTGGCAGCATGTTCAGCAAGGTAATCTAGGAGTCCCTTCGCCCAGCCACATTTTCTAGCTCCTACTGGGGGTTCCCCAGATGTTTCCAGCAAACGTGTTTGGGTCTACCAGGTCTGTCAGCCTCTGATCCAGCTATGTGATCCAACTCACCAGTGATTAGCTGACAGCTTTGATGCTCTCTTTACGCGACCGTCATATGGCTGCAGATCTGATGATACAACTAAGTTTGATCATCAGTCTTGGACTTAGGGTGTTCTGGTACCTGTGCCTGAACATGGGGATAACAATCAGTCACAATCAATCAGCATCACTCAGGTTCAGATCAGATAGGCTGTTTCTAGCAACGGTCCTCTCTAGTCAGTCAGTGCACAGTAGCTATGCCAGCCAGAAATAATTTACAGCACAACACAGTCATTCAGACCAGAGAAGCTGAGCTGAATTACTTAATAAGTTTCATTTTAAGTATGCAAATAATAGTTTATTCTTGTTGCCATTAGTCATTTGTAATAAATGGCTTCCTGCCATTACATTGTGTTTTATGCTACTGGACTTTTTTCACATTTCTGAGAAATGGCGCACAGAAAGCTCTCAGGAAATTTAGGAGTAATGAATCGGACAAACTCATAGCCAAAAACATAGAACTCAACTACAAATGATTAAAATCTGTACCATAATTAAAATTCTTTGGTAAAACAATGTGTTTACTAAGCCAGAAATGGCTGCAATCTTGAAAAATGGTTGCAATTTATGAAATTTAAGTAGCTAGTGGGATTTTTTTTAATTAATGGTTTCAGAGGGATAAGCATACCAATTTCATGCTTTTATCCGCATTTGAAATATTATCACTGTTATCTGGTGCATTATTGCATTTCCTGACCTTCATTCAGTCACATAATAAATAACAACATGGATTAACAGTTGCTTTCGCTTGGATGTAACTCATTATTCATCCAAGTGCCAGTATGTTGTGAAATCTTAAAGATGAAGAAAGACAGGAATGTTTGCTCTGTATAAACCAGCTGTCATTGCCTGCCTGGATCAGATGGAAAAGGCAAATGTGGCTCTTGAAAAGCTAAAGTTTATTGGTACATGTTTATTTGCAGCTCTTGAATCCTGGTTGCAAATGAAAATTGCATTTCTTAGTAAGATTAGAAGAAATCACACCTGTTGTTCCTTCAAAGCAGTGCTTTCTTTGTCACAATTCCCAAGTGATGTAACGCTGAATGTTGGATTAGGGAGAAACAGAACCTCATATATGACTGCCTGTTGCAATTATTTTTAATATTTAATTTATTAACAATTGAATATGTTGCAAATCCTATATGCAGTAGTTAAAATGGGATTTAACTTTCTGCTGGTAAACTACTGTACACTCAATACACTTTTATACTCCTGAACCTGGCTTTCCTCACTTCATCAGCATTCACTACAGGCTTTTCAGACGCTGCCTGTCATGAAAGAGAACTGCCAACTTGCCTGTGAAGTTTAAAGTATTTATCCAATATGTGTGTCGTACCTGAGTGAGCTGCAAAATTGCAACATCTTAAAATATTTAAGCTAATGCAATAAACCTATTTCACTTAGCACATATATAAGCAACAATTGTTTACTCAGATCTTTTTCCCATCCTTGAAAAGTGAATCTGCACTGGTACATGTTCATCATGCATCAATGTCTATCAAGTCTGCAACAGTTGAAGTAATCAACTTTATGTAGTTGGAAGGCTTTCAAGTGTTGACCTGAAATCCCCACAGAACTGCAAAGTTTTTTGTTTTTTTGCATATTTGTCTCACTTGTTTCAGTTGATTCACTTTTTCAGCAACTTCTATTTAAGTAATTTCTTAATTCAACAGGTCTGACAGTAATCAGTCCTGGGTGTAGCAAGTGAAATTGAAGCTTTCCAGAAATGTGGTTAATCACAGTCCTTTCATGATTTAGAAACAGCGGGGCAATTACTTTTTCACATAGAGCCAAGCAGGTTTGGACAGCTTTTTTTCCTTAATAAATGAAATCATGATTTGAAAACTGCATTTTGTATTTACTTGGGTTATCTTTGTGTAATATTAAAATTTGTTTGATGATCTGAATCATTTAAGTGTGACAAATTTGCAAAAAGCTAAATAAGAAAATAATCAGAAAACACCTTTTCACAGCACTGTATCTATTCTCTGCAGATTTTATTGTTAGCTTCTTGTTGAAGAGGTTGCTTATGTGTTCACCCATGTATCCCTCACTAGGTATAAACCAGGACCTGTTGGATGTCAGTAACATGGTACAGTGGAGGCCAATGTTGTATGGAGTTGCATTTCTCCACAGCACAGTACAGGAAAGAAGAAAGTATGGCCCTCTGGGGTGGAACATCCCCTATGAGTTCAACCAGGCTGACTTTAACGCCACTGTCCAGTTTGTTCAGAACCACCTTGATGATATGGACATTAAAAAGGTAGGAGGGAAGACACCCTTCAAGTGCTAACTATACTACACACTGATGTTTGGGTAGGTAGGATGAACAAAGACTTCTACCTACAATGATATCATTCAGCTTAAATAGTTCTGAGTGAGTTTCAGAGTGACTATTGCTAAAAATGCTGTGTGATATGCTTTTAATGATTGAAAAAATGTGCAGCAGGATGTCTCGATCAGTTTCTGGGTAATAAAAAAAATAATGTGCCTTTCTACAGTTACAATTACACACTTTCTGTCATACAGAAACTGCAATTGTCTGTGTGGCATTTGTCATTTGATCATAAAGTAGTTTCAGTGTTTGTAAACAATGCCAGCAGAAAAAATAACCTTAGTGTTAAAAGTATTATTCCCAGTTTTTCTTGTATGGTATCAAAAATATACTGCACATTAATTTTGTTGTACTCAAATAATGTGGTGATCACAATCATTTAAACCTTCTTAGGGTGTATCATGGAGCACAGTGCGATACATGATTGGAGAGATTCAGTATGGCGGCCGAGTGACTGATGACTATGACAAGCGCCTACTCAACACCTTTGCCAAGGTGTGGTTCAGTGAGGACATATTCGGACTTGCTTTCAACTTTTACAAGGGCTACAGCATCCCCAAATGCTCCAGTGTTGAACAGTATCTGACATACATTCAGGTGGGTCCCTCTCAGGTAGATGACTAACTTAATTAATTTTTTAAATAAAAAATTAAAATCTGTTTCTCTCATGTAATGTTGCCATTTGTTTTCATTTTTTTTCTGTACTGTCAACTTTCAGTGACCTCACACAGTAAAAAGTGCAACATTGTGGATATGAGGTTTAGCAGACACTGACACACTGTGCTCCTGCCACATCCAGATGCAGACTGCTACTGGGATTTTAGATAAAATACAAGCATGCAAATTTAATTTGAGGAGATTTTGAATGTATCAGTGTGCCTAACCTGTGTGTGTGTGTGTATGCACACATGCACATCTTTATTTCGTTGTGTGGATACATTTTGTTCAAATACTATTCTTACGATGACATTTTAGCCAGTCTTCACAATATCAAAGAGTGTGTTTGGGGGTTAACTAGGTTTCACTAGGTCGTGTGTGTGTCTGTGCACGCATTTGTGTGCGTGCTGGCGGCAGTTCCTGAACTAGTTTCATTATGATGGATGCTTAGGGCTTCCAGGCTCAGCAAGCTTATTCTACTGCACTGCCTCTCAAATAGAGAATGACAAACATAGCCTTGGAGAACACACACACACACACACACACACAGAGTGATGCATCCAGATATACACACAGATACGGGACTAAAACACATGTACCATCTACACACAAATTTGACAAGAGGCCTTCTTTCTCTTTTTGTCACTGGCACAAATATACACATTCACACTCAACATAGACCGAACATAAGAGAGCACATGTCTGTGTCTTTGTCCACATGTCTGTGTCCACGTCGGTGTATGTAAATGAAATGCAGACAGACAGGAACAAAGCTAAAATCCCCTAAGAGGAAATAAATGACCACACTGTCTAGCTCCCAGTCTGATCTCTCTTCATCATCTCCCATTTCTCTTGTGTGTGTGTGTGTGTGTTTGTGTTTGTCTTAGCCAGGCTCTCTCCTGACGTTTGGCTCTATTTGAATTCACAGTTTGATAGATGTTTAAGGTATAAGGTAGCTGATGACATAAATCACAAGTGTCTAAACTTTTTTCTCAATTAATAAAGAAATAAGCACAGAAGAAATCTGATAATAAAGTAACAAAAGCGCCTGTTTCACTTAAGGAGAAATAATAATAGATGAAACTCTCGGAAATTTTCGGTTGCCATGTCAATGTAGTAATTGCTGTTTCATGTCATTGCATAAGCCTAGATGTGTTAAAGTCGATTAGAGGTTTACCTAAAATGAAGGAAAAGAATATAACATGTTAGATCTCATTGTGTAACTTATATTTTTGATAATAATGGCGCTTTGTGCAGCCATTTCAAAGTTCATTTGTTCTGAATGTTCCAGTTTTATAAAGAACCTCATTAGTTGCACTGCAGTAACAGATGGTGCATCTGCCTGTCATCTTTCAGAAAGACACTCACTGCAACGTGTCTTCGAACCAATTAAAGCAACAAGGTTTGAACTTGGTGAGTTTGGTAGAAAGACGTTCAATATCAGCTCCACTTTTAAAATGGCTACCCTTATCAGAACAAATTTGGCCCAGAATTTAGTCAAAAAACCTTGGTTTCACCCCATTTTAAATGCCACCAATGACAGCCATGTAGCCCCTGTAATAGTCAGCACTTCTTTATAAATAAACCACTGGGGGTTGTCAGTTTATGTCCTTTTGTATTCAGCTTTTTTCTGTGCATTTCTTTGAGCCACCTGACATTGTGAATAAATAAATAATCATGATATCAGTCAATATTACATCTATGGTATATTGAGTCATTTATCCTATAAAACCAGCTGGAAAATTGGTATTAACAGAGCTTGTGTCAGAGAGCAAGAGCTGTCTGATTCAGTCTCTGCTCAGTAGAAAATCATTTGACATCAAGTAGTTTACTACATTTATGCCTTTATTAAATATTTATAGTGGAGAAATGGCAAAAAAAATATGGCAAGGAGATATGGAACTGAGATTTTTTATTTCATTCCTAACTCTAAGTACAGTACATTTAAATCAGCACTGTCTTTGTGGTGGTAAAACACATTTTCTAACTAAAGCACAACCAACTGTTAGTGTCTTGTTAGCTTGCATACAGCACCCATCACTGCAGGGATGGTCTCATTTCCCACTAGTACAACATTTGGGCCAGTTATTGGAACCATTCAACACTTTGGGCCATGTTCATGGGCAGAAGACCAGTGAGGGATCTTAACTGCTAAGAATTCATACTAGTTGGGGAGATTCATGCTATCCCTCCCAGCTCAGTGGTGCATGCATCGGACCATGTGTTACACCCTCACAAAGCTCTTCAGTGGTTGTAGAAAGAAGCAGCTGGTGACACCGTGTGTATCAGAGGAGGCACTTGGCTGTCTGCAATTCCCCCTGGCCAACAGTGGGCTTAGCACTGATAAAAGCCACAGTGCATAGAAATGGCTGTTTGAAAATGAGGAGAAAAGAGAGAAAGCCTTAAACAACCCTATGAACAGTATATATGATCCATATATATATACACTACTCACAAAAAGTTAGGGATATTCGGCTTTCGGGTGAAATTTCATGATGAACCTAAAATGCACTA
>JAUMHL010000009.1:16774204-16796457 GCA_032362345.1 Sandelia bainsii | reverse complement strand
CACCATTGCATGCTTCTACTTAAATGCCCTACTTTCATGATATAATATCACTGTAGTGTGAACTTTTTGTGAGTAGTATATATAAAATCTCCACATTGATGGAGATTGTTCCATTGTTTCTAACAGCTCAGTTTAAGGTAATAAGCTGCTCCATAGGGGAACTGGGTCCTTTTTACAGCATGTGTTGTGAAAGAAGAGAGAATATGTCTGGGCTATTTCTATCTACAATGTTTTCACAATGTCTATTATCTGAAAAACTGACCTATGGCACAATAATTGTTGCTTTGTTTCTTTTACAGGGTTTGCCAGCATATGACACTCCAGAAGTGTTCGGTCTCCATCCAAATGCAGACATAACCTACCAGAGTAAACTGGCTAAGGATGTACTGGACACCATCCTCAGCATTCAGCCCAAAGACAGCTCATCAGGCAGAGGGGAAACCAGAGAGGCTGTGGTATCTAGGCTGGCTGACGACATGCTGGAGAAACTGCCTCCTGACTACATACCTTTTGAAGTAAGTGTGTGTTTGTATGTGTGCACTATGAAGGTGAGTATTTGAGGTAGGTGAAGTAGCATGTGCAATATTTCTCTACTCACCATGTGTGCTGTGCAAAGCGGCTGGTGTTGTACTGTGAAGGTGGGATGTGTGTTAGCGAGATGATGGAAGGTTGTGTGTGTTTGTGACAGTGATAGAGAGGTGATAGAGAGAGAGGACTAGAAATAGACAGAGGAGTTGTGAGTGCAGCTGAATCTCACCAGCTGCCTGTTATTTGGGGGCTTCTGTGCTTTTTTTTTCTCACTTAAGAGAAAGTGAGGTGAGAAGTGAGTTTTCTGAGTCAAAGTGCAAAACTCGTGATGGAAAACTTGTCCCTGCACACCACACTCTGTGTCTGCCACTTTAAGTCTAAACTATTTTAAACAAGACAAAACCATCACATATAAAGACTCATGAACGTGAACCAACCACGAATGAAGAGTCCAACTCTTCTGTTCTTTTCAGTTCATTATAAATACTGTAGTAGTAAGTATAGCAATCTCACTTCCTGCGCAGTTTGTGTCATTCGGATAAGAAAAATTAAAGCTTATTGCAACAGTTCCAAAGTCGCAAATGAAACAAATCATTTTAAAGGTTGTGTTGTATGTAGAGTGGAGGAACAGTATACTGAACTCTGTGGCGTGTGTGTGTTCATGCAGTGTCATTCCATGCATTATAAAGTCTTCAGGAGTATCGTTAAAATGTTACAATCTTATCCGATTCAATGAAACCAGGTAAGAGAGCGTCTCCAGAAGATGGGGCCCTTCCAGCCCATGAACATCTTCCTGCGTCAGGAGATTGATCGGATGCAGAGGATCATAGTTCTGGTCCGTAACACCCTGACTGACCTCAGGCTGGCAATTGATGGAACGATCATCATGAGCGAGAGCCTGCGGGATGCCTTGGATTGTATGTATGATGCACGTATTCCTGCACGCTGGAAGAAGGTCAGTTGGGAACATCGTAGATTTAATATTACAAACTGAACTACACTTAACACAGATTGGATATTTAATTTCAGCTGGAAAATTAACTGGAAATTTTATTTTAACAGCAAAATGAGACATAATCTAACTTCACTGAAAGATAATAACCATTGCTAACAATAAGCTATTTTTGCACAAATTAATATCTTGTTTGATTTACCTTTACCTATGTCATACTACTGCAGCTAAAAGGGTTCCCACTATCAGGCAGCCTCTCATATCTCATACTACTTAAAAAAAACGCATCTAATTGAGAGAGGTGGGGTGTGTTTACAGAGCAGTATGACTTGGCATGACTTTTCCCATACCCTGTATTTAATCATTCTGTTGGCATTCAAGCTGTGCTCTCGCAAACATTATATCATTAGAATAATTTGGACTTGGATGGCTTCCTGGCTGGGATTCAGAGGCTTTCTACCTGCTGTGTGTCTCCGTTCTATTGTATTTTGTTGTATTATAATCTTTTTTTTATTCTATTGTGCTGCATTATTTATTTTTCTCCTGCCATGCAGTGATTCACAATCCATTTTCTTTCATCTCTCTCTATTGTCTTTTCTTCTGATCTGCCTGTATGTCAGTTTTCAGTGTCTGATCATAATGTTTTGTTCGTGTTGTTGTCTTTGTTTTTTCAGGCATCGTGGGCCTCCAGCACCCTGGGGTTCTGGTTCACAGAATTGCTTGAGCGGAACCGGCAGTTCCAGGCTTGGATCTTTGAAGGGCGGCCCAATTGCTTCTGGATGACAGGCTTTTTCAACCCGCAGGGCTTCCTGACAGCAATGAGACAGGTACACATGGCGTCAAGCTACCTACCTACTTACCCACCGCCAGGGAGGAGACCAGATGGCACGCTGAGGCACAAGCACACACATGGCCACGTTCACACACGCATTCATGCAGACACATACATACAAGCATGCACACGTGCATACAAACATTCCTCTTTGTTTTCTAATGAGCCCCAATTTATAATAATGTGGTAGAAGTGAATCCTACAGAGACATGTTATCTGAATGTTTAAGCATGAGAGCTACAACGCTTATTTCACATAGGAGGTTAAATTCTTTCAACATCTAATTCCATGCAATTTGAGCTACATCTGTCTTTTTCACATGTACTGTTTCCACCTAGGAGTTTATTATCATTTCCTCATGTTTGTCTTTCTGTTTGTAAGCTAAATCTCCAAAACCTTCAACCATAACCATAGGTGACCTTGAGTCTGGGAATTTTATTTGATAGTGATCCAGATATAATCTAAAGTAATCAAGACAATGAACTAAAAGAGGCCTTGGGACTCTGCCTTCAAATTAATTTAGTTTGATAGCACTGAAATAGTGGCAGGAATAGAAAAACATTTAGCATTGGTGTTAGGTTAGCACTTATGACTGCCCTCTAGTTTTTATTTCGCTCTGGAGAAAAAAACCCAGCTACTCGAAGACAGAAAACAGTAGATGCAGATGTCTGTATTTTACTGAGCGGGGATTAATGGGCTGCTGTTAGTTCCCTAATAAAGCTTGTATACCTGATTTCTGGTTTGTTTATAAGATCTGCATTGTCTCTCGTTAGATATCAGTCACTGAACATTTATTCCCAATTGGCTTTTTGTCCCTTTCTCTTTCAAATGAGTATAAAATGACAGAAGGGATACAATACTCATTTATTGTGTACTCTGCTCTTCTTCCTTCACAAAACAATGTCATAAATGAACTGTGGTTTCACAGTGACCATACTGATCACTGACATTAACTCTCTGCATTTGTAGGAGATCACTCGAGCCAACAAGGGCTGGGCCCTGGACCGCATGGTGCTGTGTAATGAGGTGACCAGGTGGATGAAGGACGACATAACCCAACCCCCTACAGAGGGTGTTTATGTTTATGGCCTGTACCTGGAGGGAGCTGGCTGGGACCGCCGCAGCTGCAAACTCATTGATTCCAAACCCAAAGTTCTCTTTGAGATGGTGCCTGTGATCAGGATGTACGCTGAGAATAATGGTGAGGTTTATCATTTAAGAACAACAGATAGTGATAGTGTTTGTTGATTATTTTGGATTCAAAATAATCAACAAACTGATAATATGATTGAATAGTAAACTAATTTGATAATGCAAAAGCTTCAATCATGTTTATCTTAAGAGGACTGAGATATGATCTCTTGTCAGTCTCTCTTCTCTCCTCAACGTCTGCATCCCACGCAGTCACTCAGAATGGATGGACGTAGCATTTAAATGTCAAGCAGACTAAGTGCTATTTATTTTTCCTTGGAATAAATTACCAGCGGTATGTGGCACAGTATTTGTTCTGGATAACACCAAACTATATTTAGACAGGCAGCAGAGAGACAGTCCCTCATTGATACCTGCAGGCAAGGCTGCCTGGGAAATGAATTAATGATCCGATGATACGTGTAATGCAGTTTTACACCGTGTCCCATATTAGCCTCACCCACAATAAGGCTGCCTGCTGGGTTTGAGTGTCAGAGTGTTGGTGCGAAGGAGTCTGATGAGGGATGTTTCTAGAGACAAGTGGTTTGCATGAATCCCTGATTATGTGAAACATGCATTTGTGTGTATGTCCGAGTGGCTCTTAAAAACCCCTCTATTTAATTGGAACCCTTTAGAGAGAGTAGTGTCTCCTCCTGTCAGAAAGGGCTGTTTGGCTGTGAAAATGTTTGTTTTTGTGTTAACAGTGGCTGTTGATGAACATTCAAGCTTCATTCCAGCATGTTGTGGATGACAAATAATAATCAAGTGGCGCTTAATTTGTTTTGGTAGAAATGTGCTCCAAAACCCAGCTCCAGATCTTATTGTGGAGAACAGTCTCCCATCAAGCCACACTCACAGAACAGCACTTGCAGCAGTGAAGAGATTTTCGCTTGTTCTGTAAATGATTTTAACAAGGCTCTCTCTTCTAACCAGTCAGAGAATTTGTATGATTTCTGTTTGACTAGTATATTTTGTAACATTCTTATTTATTGTAATCTGATAACTAATAACTGAAGGGCCGTGCAAAGAGTAGCAGATGGTGGAAGAGCATAGTGAAGCAGGGAGAGGGAGGGGTGAGTGAACCCAAGTGGGAGTCTCATGCTATTGCTAGCTTAAGTTGCATATTGTAGCTTTAATGTTATCTGCATGATTTTAGTTTTTGACTTCATAAAAACAGATGTGTTGTTGTTTTGTGTCCCATTGGCATCTCCACACTGATTTAAATATTTAATTCACTTTAAATAATTTTAGGTATAAAGGTGTTTCAATAAGAGTTTGGACAATTGCTCAGTTTTCATAAAAAATGTTGCATATTTTGACACTTCCTGTTTTTGTGTTGCAGGTGTGAAGGATCCTCGCCTCTACTCCTGCCCAATCTACAAGAAGCCACTCAGGACAGACATAAATTACATCGCAGCTGCAGACCTGAAGACTTCGCTTCCTCCAGAACACTGGATCCTACGGGGTGTGGCACTCCTCTGTGATGTCAAATAACTGCTTGACATTAAACACTGATGCATATCTCTTAGGAGATTAGCAGTGCCAGTTGCCACAACTAAAGGTCATACACAGTATGAATGTCTGAATTCTGCAAACTTTTATTTCAGTATTGAGTTTGATCTTCAACTTCACCTTTAGCTTCAGTGTGTTTGATATGTATAACCTCTCATAATAGAAATGATTTTTAGGCTAGAATGGAGATTATTAAAACAGGCCGATTATCAGGCCAGTGTACAGGGACGCTTTCGTCATCCTGCCATTTGTAGTAAATCAGGAGCTTATTAAAGTGTTGTAGGCAAATATAATCACTCCACAGAGCTGAAATACATAGAAATTTTAATTAAGTTTTTACAAAAAACAATAGCATCATCAAAACATCAAAACACTTTTTTGGTAGTATTTTCTTTTCTTACAAAACCACTGTATTGTAGAGTCTAAAGCCATCATGTACACAGGACAGGCTCAGGTTTTCCAAATTAAAATCCTCACATTAAAATCATTTTTATCCCATTGTTATCCAGACATATGCCATAAAGACTTTTTAGTTTTGTGTAAACAGTCAATGAAGGCAAAATCATTTAAGTGCAAAGACAGTTTTGGACCAGAATATTGTATATTCAGGTATTTTTAATGTGTCTTTTTATGGTCCTAGACTGACTCTAAAATACACCCAAGGCTTCGTGCTTCTATGTACACGTGTTTCCTTGTTGGCTGCCTGTTTTTTTTTTCTTTTTTAGACAGGACTGGCTTCACCTGTGTGAACAGTGAACATGCAATTTTTCCTTGTATTGTCAGATCTTTCATCTGTAGCCTTGTGTAAAAATGGGAGCACATGAACTTCCTTATATCCATAACACCATTATCTTTGTTCACTCTGAAATTCTTTTCTTTTGGATTCTCTCCAAGAGGCCTAGATGTGAAAACTGTAATGAAACGTTTTGTTTCTCTGCTTCTTGTTGTATGTTGTTTGAGATTCACTCTGTCCTGTGTCCTGTAAAATGAACAGTGTATTGATTTTGTTCACCTGACTGAAAACAAGCTTTTATGACAAAGTGCCACAAGCTTCCTAGCTCTCAGTCAGTCTACTTTCTTCTGACTGAACTTACACAAGATTAGATCTCGTACTTGAGTCAATGTGGCTATTCTGGATCCAACATTCAAATGACAATATATTTCGAGGGCTATTGCCTATTTGCTGTACATGCTACACTTACAGTTACATAAGTGACAAAATGTACACTACAGCTGTGGCATACAGTAGGTAACTTGAAATGTAACATTAAAATCAGATTTTTCTCCTTGCAGCACAGACCTGACGCTTTTGTGCCTCACACTCACACAACAGCATCGAGAAGATCAAACATCTCCAACTTAAATTAATGTCTGTCCTTTGTGCCTGTGTAAATTCTGCATATTCTGACCAGCCTTACGACATTACATTCCCTTGGGACAGTGAGCGAGTCATCTCTGTGTGCACAAAATAGGTCTTGAGCTCTCCTTTGCCCTTGACGTTGATGATACCTCTACAAGAGCACGTGTAACCCAAGGTTAGAAGGATGCGACTCGTCTCCTCCGTCACCTACAGAGAGAACCAGATGGGTAATGTCTTTTTTGCTTATCTTACAGTACGAATTTAAACAACAACAGGCAAAAATGTTCAGCTCTCCAGTAAAATACATTTCCAGGAGATAAGTGAAGTTCTGCATCACCAAACCTCTGATATATTATATATAGTCAGGCTCTACATTGGACAAGGTGTTGTCTGAACTTTAGCCTTTAGATTTCAGATGAGATTACAAAAGTATTTATGTCAAATAAGAGCTGCAATCACAGGCACCTTAACTGCATTTTCAAATTCTACTATGAAAGGAATGGT
The DNA here is from genome assembly GCA_032362345.1 of Sandelia bainsii. NCBI lineage: Eukaryota > Metazoa > Chordata > Actinopteri > Anabantiformes > Anabantidae > Sandelia > Sandelia bainsii. The sequence continues at coordinate 16,789,578 of JAUMHL010000009.1, read as the reverse complement.
TTGGGATTTTTCAGTTCTGTCTGAAAATACATACTATTGAGGTGTATATGACAATAAGCCTTTTGGCCAGTTTGAAGAATAGAAAACCTCATAGCAACCAAGACCTATTGTCACATATGTATAGTTTCCTCAATGTTGTATTAAGACCTGCTTGAAAAATCCTTGGAGATGAAGTGTAAAGTAAAAACCGAACATCATGGAGCACTGCTGTCTCCACACAACAAAATATTATATAAAAGATTAAGACAATGGAAAATACCTGTGTAATTACTTGGAAAACCTCAACATTTCTTATTGTTGCCTCTGCTTATAAAGTTTCTTAATATCAACAGGCATGTAATATACAAAAAGCTGCAGAGGTGCTGCACAGCAGATAGCTCTATCAAATGTAAATAAGGCGGTAAGTGTAATACGGCTTTGTGAAGACTGATTCCCACAGCTACGTGCCATGCAGGTTTTTATCTTTTAAACATCTATACTGACATTTAAAATGAAGTGGTGCTGCTGCTTTGAAAGAAACAGTCAAATTCCCTGTCCATGTCTCTCTTCCTCAGGCCTATTCATTCCTTCTGAAGTCATTAATCAATCAGCCCTGGTTTTGTTTTATCGTTTTCAAATCAACATCACAATTTAACAATTCAGTTTTCAATCTGCAAAAGCTGCAATTTAAATATTTTTTAAATGCTACACATTCTAAATAATCAGAAGTGAAGTGAGTGAAAGTGGATGGAGAAAGTTTAACACAAAAACATATTCAGATAATTGCCTCGGCAGAAGTAAATCCCAACATCGATGAGCAAGAAGCGACACTTGTGTCAAAGCCAATCAGTAAGTTGGTCATTTGGACTTGTTTTGGTTTTAGAGATGTGTGGTAAGAACACCACAAATCTTTTCCAGCATTTAAGAAAACATCACCAGGCCATGTTGACGATTTAATGATTAAAAATGCCTCTGCTTATGCAACCTTAAACTTCTAGCAAGATAAAATGTCAATAGATGGTGAATGCTATATTTTTGTAAAACCTCTCAAAATAAAGCTGAAAGTCTAATAATGGTAACATTATTAGCAGTTGATAGCGCACAGGCTTGGTCAGTTCATATCCATTCAGGTCCTGGACACATTTACTGTGTCCAGGTTCACTACCTATTCACTTATTTTTTTAGTGAGCAGTAAATTGAGACTTGGGGAACTTGCTAATCACTGTCACGCTACATCATCACTAATAACTGTCACGTGACAGTCATTTTCTTATTTCTAAAACAGGGAGCAGTGCATTGTGGGATTGTTATCAGAAAGTAGTGTTCATGCCATGCACATTACGGTTTTTTTTCCACCGTGAAAGCTTTGAGTGCATTATATGGTGGACATATTTACGTCACCACTACATAATGGCAAACACTCTATAATAAATAGAGAGTGATTTCAGACACAGCCATTGACACACAGACCCAAGACCAGAGAGAGTTAAAGGAGACCTGATCTGAATAGACTCAGGACCACAGGACCTGTGAAGACCTCTGCTGTAAACTGTAGTTATTAGCAAACATTTCTCAGGCACTTGTTGGAAGTATTTTTAGTGCACATTCACAGAGACACCTAATGAGTAGTTACAGCAGCAGCATGGTGTATGTGGAAAGGCTAAAAATAAAATGCAAAGTGCATGTTTATGCTAATGAACATGTCATCCAGTGCAAGTCAGGAATAATAAATACAAAAAAATACAAAAATACAAACAATAGTAGGATCAATTCATTGGTGTTTTTAACAGGATATATTGGCATTTAGAAAAAATACAGAATATGACCAAACCGATTCTTTTATTGCTTACCTGTATTTTTCCGAGGACTCCAGTACTGTCCATTCTACTGGCTACATTCACTGTGTTCCCCCAGATATCATACTGTGGTTTCTGGGCTCCAATGACTCCAGCTATCACTGGACCGTGGTTAATACCTGGGAAAGGACACAGAGCAGAATCAGATATGCTAATCTGATACACTTTAGATTACTGTATGTAACAAGGCACTTTTAAGAAATCATAAATGTTTTGGAAAATAGTAAGCACATTATAAAAAGTAGTCATTGTTTTGATGACTTGAATAGTGTTAGACATGTACTAAACATTAATATTGCTCATTAATTTTATAGGACAGCTCCAAAAGTCTTTCAGCAAAATACATTCTGCTTTTGGAATAAGCTTTTGCAAGAACACAAGATGAAGTAGCTAAATGCAGCTTAATCCCAAACAATCAGCACCCAAGCCAGGCAGGCTCTGGAGTTTTCAGAACACTGAGATGACACAGGGCCTCTCTTCATTCTGGTGTCCATTTCCAAATTGCTAAAAACTGGAATCTGTATAAGTGTGCAAGCAGCACACAAAGGCGCACAGCCATTGGTTTTGTCCAGTCGCAGCAGGTGGGGACTTTTATCCCTCTCTGATGGAGTGCTTTAGGCCCATCTGTGAGCAGCAGGGATGTTCAGTCACACACACACACGCAAAAACACACACTGCTGAGTTAATGGAGCATCCCTTGCTGATCTTCAAAGACAGGTTGAAGGTATCAAACTCTGACTTACTGCACGCAGAGAGTTGGCTGCTGACTGCTTTTCTCTTCAATTACCCCTCTACTCTTTCAGTCTCTCTCACTCTGCTATTACGGTGGCAAAATTAAATAAGTGAACCCCTTGGAATTACCTGCATTTGTTTATAAATATGTCTTTAAAACCTAGAGTCCAGTTAATAAAACAAGTTTGGAGGTGTGGATTAGAGCTCCTTTGTCTTTGAATGGGGGGGGGGACAACTTTGCTACTGGCACCATGTATCTGCTGACAAACCATGCATCATAAAAAAAATCTCCATAGACTTAAAATCAAGAATTGTTGATTTGCATAAAGTTGGAAAATGCTACAAAGAGTTGATGTACTCATCAGTCCACAGTTACAAAAAAATGTTGTTAAATAAAGACAATTTAATACTATGGCTACTTTCTCTAGAAGCGGGCGCCTAGCTAAGATGACAAAGCCATAACACAAAATGGTCAATGAGGTAAACACAAGAAGCCCAGAGTAACATCAACATGTTCAGTGAAAATGTGTAGTGGACTGATGAAACTAAGGTTGAATTGTTTGGGAAGATTGTGCAGCACAATGTGTGCTATAAAAAGGGCATTACATCTCAAGATGAAAACATCAACCCAAAGGTTAAGTACTGTGGAGGGAGCATCATGATTTGTGGCTGCTTTGCTGTATCTGGGTGTGGGCAGTTTGTCATCCAGGGGAAAAGTCATTCCCCTCAAAATTCCTCCTGTGCACATCTGATCTACAAATTTGGGCTTGATTGAGGTAATTTCTGCTCAAGGAGGTTTGAGCAGTTAAATCCACAGGTTCATAATTTTTCCACTGTGAATGTTTAATAGACTGAACAAACAAAACAATCAACTTGTGTGTTATTCACTTAAAGGAGCCATATTGTGCTATTTTTAACTGTGATGTTGCATATCCATATTAAGCAAGGCCAAATTACCAAAACGCAAGGTGAATGTATCAACCCAAGAAAAACGCTCAAAAGACAAATCTCACACCTGAGTCTGCTCTGCATACTCTGTTGCAAGACTTTACCATTACCTTCCTTAAATTTTCACTCTGCTTCATGGGTACTATAATGCAAATCTACCCTGGACGTCCATGCACAGAACCCCATTTCCACACAAAATACACAGTGGGGTTCATTGCCAACCTGAGTTCACCTGCTCTGGTTAGCAATAACTGACACTTTTGTACCAGGTTGATATCAAAATTCTGAAAACGTGACAGTACTGTCAGGTTATTGACTACCAAATGCCGGTGTGCAAGCAGAGCTTTTGGAACAAAACGAGGAAACTCCTCAAACTTAGCCAACTCTAAGCATCTCAAAGACAGACATCCAGATCTGTACAAAGAGTTGTTAATTTAATACTCAAATGTTGTTGGTGTTTGTAAACTCCGACACAGCTTCATCTGTTGTAACAATTGTTTAGGATAATCAAGTGATGAACTGGGTTCTGCACATAACATTACGTTACTGTTTAGCTGTGTTTGTATGTGCGTTAGCATGCTGTGTGTGCAGCAGCATCTGTGGTTTTCTTTGAACTGTAATATTTGTTGGTGAGGTTGATCATCTTGCCCACTGTCAGATTCTAGAACTGATTCCATATGAAGCATATATATGTAAAAGCTGCTGTTTGTCTGCTGGTTGCAGAGAATACATAAACAAATGGGGTGGTGCTCAGTCTCAGTCTCCGTGTGTTTCAGCTATAGCTTTGTCCACCGGCAGAGGGGGGAGGGAACTAAAACAAATCGCTTCAGACAGAAAAATGCGGAAGTGAAATTATGCATAATATGACCTCTTTAAGCAAACTGTGATGCAACTTGTGATGTAGATGAAGATCAGCTCATAAATGTAAAAAATACAAACCTCACGTCCAGAAAAACTGACTTTTTCTAAAATGCAATAAAAATAAATTTTACTTTTTACTAAGAGAGCATACAGTTACTGTAGTCTTAAGTCAAGCTATTTTTTTCAATGAACCAACTTGTAAAATGGTAAATTCAAAGTGCAGTCACTTTGAAATAATATAGTCAGACTGTTTGCACAAAAGAGGGTTACCTTGCTCTCACAGCACTTTGCTTTTAAATGTAGCTTTTGTGTGTAACTCACCAACTCTGAGTTTGAAGTCATTGAAGGAGTGTTTGTTGATAACATCGAGCTTCCCCACCAGGGCAAATGCAAATTCTACCATGGTCCCTATGTGCATGTACTGCCTGTCATGCTCCTATGAGAAGGTGAAGAACAGAATCACCAACACTTTTTAGTTAAATGCAGAGTTAGGCCTATAAATAATGGAATGATGAGAAGTTTTTTTTTTGTCATTTGTACACAACCACATTGAATTTGATATGAAACACTCAAGATGTGAGCAAAGTCAAGACTTCAAGGGGTTTGACTAAAGTGTGGCATTTACCATTAAGGAATTACAGCCATGCACACACACCAACATTTTTGGGGGCTCATAAATAATGGAATACACATAAGGAATGTCTTTAATAATTTGAAAAAATCCATTGCAGTCAATGACTGCCTGAGGTCTGGAACCCATGGACATGACCAAATTCCTTTACTGCAGCTGCTTTCAGCTGCTGCTTTTTGTGGAACTGGAAAGCTTGCTCTATTCAGTTGAGATCAGGTGACTGACTTGGCCAGTGAAGAATATCCAATTTCTTTGCCTTGAGAAATTCTTGGGTAGCTTTTGCTTTATGTTTTGGGTCTTTATCCATCTGCAGTAAAAAGCGGCATCCTATCTGTTTGGAAGCAAATGGCTGAATCTGAGCAGAGTACAGCCCATACACTTCAGAATTTATCCTGATACTTTTATCAGAAGTCAGGTCATAAATAAGCTCCAGTGACTCAGTTCCATTGGCAGCCATACATGCCCAAGAGTAACAATGCCTCCACTATGTTTACCAGATGATGTGGTATGTTTTGGATCACGAGCAGTTCATTTCCTTCTTCTTTCCATACTTTTCTTATCCCATCATTCTGGTACAAGTTAGTCTTGGTTTTACAAGTCCAGATGTTGTGATCTTCGTAACCATTCGACCACTTTGTGACCAACAAAATTTTGCAGTCATTCACTTTAGTCATCTTTCAGGCTTTTCACTTTTGCTTAATTTGCCAGTTCCAAGCTGTTGTTGGCCACTGTCAATGTTTTTTTTTTCCTATTTCTCTGATCTCTGATTCTGTTTGTTTAGTTTTTTCAGCTTAATGAAGGCCTCGTTAACTTGAACAGTCATCTCTTTGGACCAAATGTTCAGAGTTCCAGTGAACAGTGACCAGATACAAATGTAACACTCAAAACAACCTCCAGGTCTTTTATCTGTTTGATTAATCATGGTGTAACGAGGAACAGACCACACCTGGCGCCCCCCAAAATGGGTGTGTGCGCATGGAAAGCCTATAATCTCTGATTGGTTAATGTCAGTTTTGTCAGATTTCAAAGTCAATGTGGTGAACATAAGAGAAAATACAACTAAATGTATCATTCCCTTCCTAACTGTTTTGTGGCACAATGAAATTGAAAATTAGAACCACTGGGCTTGACTCTCTTAACAAAAATTATTTGTGTGTGTTGTTGTTGTTTGTGCCTACCTGTGATGTGTATTCAGGCCCAGGTGATGCATTCAGCCCAGTAGCAGCCATGTAAGTGCTACCAATGGTCTTGATCTTTTCCACACCGCTGAATTTAGGTTTGGACAGCAGCTACACCGATATAAACATAATACACAACAGCTAAAATAAATGGGATAGTTTATAGAAAAGTGACAGTTTATGTTGTCATTTTTAAGAAAATACAGTCGCAAAGAAAAGTAATAGCACTGTTTGTATTTTCCTGGTTTCCTGCTTAAATTGGTCATGAAATCCAATATAATCTTCACCAAAGTCACGTATAAAAAAAACACAATGCTTCTAAGAGGATGAAAAACAAACAGCCATTATCTTTCATGTCTTTCTTGAAAACCCACCTTTTCAACATACAGAACGATAGTGGAAAAAGTAATGGTAATACTAGTAGTTACTAATAAGTAGTTGAACCACCTTTGGCAGCAATAATTTCAAGCAAGTGCTTCCGGTAGGTGAGCTGTAGCAGTTCCATGAGAAAAACTGGTCCAAAATTCCCTCCTGGACACTGTGCAGGTCCAGATCCACAGCTACTTGTGTTTTATAAGATGAGGAATATTGTGTTTGTTGATGCTGTGACTTTGGTGAAGATTAGATCACATTTTATGACCAAATTATGCAGAAAACAGTGCCAACTCCTTTTGTTGCAACTAGCATTTTTGGTGCATGTGGAGGATGTTGTGAATACTACAACAGTGAATTATTTACCTCATCAAAATCAGCAATGATTTCGTTGAGGAGCCTGAGGCACTCTAATCCTTCTTTGTTGACGTCAGATTCTGTGTAGAACTCTTTAAAATCTGGGATAGAGGCGAACATGACGCACACCAGGTCATAGGACTGGTGGTACAGGTCCTGCACCACAGAAAGCAAGAGACAAGATACATACTTTAACTCTGAGTACTGCAAAACATTGTCATAAAATATTTAAGGTTAAAAATAGTTCACTCACAATACTTGAAAACACCTCTCTTCAGACAAAACAAGTGACAAACCAGAAGGACAAATCAAAGCAGGCAAATCACCTAAACTATTATCTAAGTTGCTCTAAAATGCATTAGACCTGTAACTTGGTCTTGGATCCTGTTCAAGTGTAGGAATACAGCCATTTGCTGACTCTTCATTTACAATTTTTGCAGCACAAGCATCACTCCTATTTAAACTCACATGACCTCAAAGATACCACGTCCTCTAAAATGTTTTAAATGCATAACTTTACTTTTCACAGTTCACACCCTGATAAGCACTCAGTGAATATAACAAGGTTCAGAATGATAAATGGGAACATGTCACCGCAAATTCACCTAGACTTTGTCTCACAATGTTTTTTTTTCATGTTATAGGTATTTAATCATTCTAACATTGATTAGGAGATTCTCAGTCAACCAGGTCATGGATATCCCTAATGTGCTAGTCAGAGGCAACTGGACTAGATTCAGGTTCTTGAAGTTGTTTTGTTTCTGATCTGACAGTCTTCTTCAGTTCTAACTGACTGGCTGGGTGTCCCAGGTATTTAACTGGTGTGGAGTCCATAAGTTGTTAACATCTTGAAGGTAGTTTAGGTTGTGTGGATTGTTGTCCCATCCAACCATTATGTGCGTCATTAGGGTCACATATGTCAAAGTGTTACTGGCTGGTAAACTGCCTGGGGGGGTATTCTGAGACTGCAATGTAAGCTAACAGTCCAATTCTAAATGGAACTGCAACATTATCAAATGAAAGCTGAAATTTTGAACTTTTTTCTATTTTTCTCTTAAACCCAAATGTCTTGTCTTGTGTGCAGCATAAACAAATGAAGTACCCTTGCCGTTCAATACCATTGAAGGGGACTGTATATACCAACCCCTCTGTTAAGTGAAGGTTTTACAGTATGGCATAAATGCTCTCCTTTACTCATGTTAAAAACCACCTGTCTTTTGTGGCCAGAATGTGTACACTGATGTTTGTTTAAAGGAGCATCCCTTGTCCTGCAAATGCAGATAGACTGCTAAATCTTGTCTTGTGTAGTACTTTATTTAAATAAAAATGAGCCAGTTCTCTTATTACTTTTGTAACATCTGACTTACACAATCTTAACCACACAAAGGACATCATGAACTTGATTTCTATTCAGTTTCAATTTGAATGATCACGAAAGCATAAAAACATAATAAATGCCTACTTCATTCTTCCAGTTGCGTGCCAGGAAGTGTTCTGCCACGTGTGCAGGTAAGACATTCTCCAGCAAAACCCGATTGAGGTTCTCCATGGTTTCAATCTCCTCACACTCCTTCTTGAATTTGTTCTTCCACAGAAAGTCTAACCTACAGTAATACTCATTCTGTTACAAGAGGACACAGAGGTGAAGAGAGTACAGTTGCTTCCATCAAGTCACAGAGAAAAATTCAAAAACTAATTCAAGACAAATAGTAACTTATGTAACTTTGGTTAAATAAGATAATGTATAAGGCAACACAGAGTAAATCAGGACAGGCGGGACTAGTGAGAATATTATGGATAAGGTCCATAATTAGATTTTCTTCTATTTTGTATAAAGCACTTGCAGCTCAAGAGGATGCATCAACCAAAGAGAAACATTTTTGTAAAATGATAGAATGAGAAAATGATCAAGCAGAGAAAATGCTATGATTTCCTATTAGAAATATATTTACTTGTTTACAGTCAGAGAAAAAGAGTGGGTGGTGCAAAGACAAAATATATGTATATACACATCACAGCGGTGTAAGACTGAACAGATATTAATAAATGGCATCTGTTATTGTTGCTGTACAGTTGGCCCTGGCATCTTTTCATTGATGGGAACATGAGTAATTTGTCTTCTGGAAATGCATTTATTTTGAAATCCACTCAAACTCAATCTGTTTAATGTTAAGCAGATTTTCAGTCTACACCCAAATCCAGCAGCACGTGTTGCAGGGAGCTTACTACCACATTTTTCACATTTTGTGAGACAGCAACTTTTAAGGATTCACAGAAAGAGGCCCCCAATGGGAATTTACAGTCAAGAGTCAACAGTTTTAAATCTATTCACAGTATATTGCACAAAATAATGCATAGAGGATATATGTTCAGTGTACGGTTATGCCAAACAATAAGATAACAACAACCATTATTTTTTGGTGTAGCTGCATTACAGAATAACGGATAAAGGATATTATGTGATTACCTGCACAGGAACAATCTGAATGAAGAGCTCCAGTCAGGATTTAGAGTACATTATAGTACAGAAACAGCACCCTTAAATAGTCACCTACGATCTTCTCTTAGCTTTAGACAACGAACTTCTCTCTATACTCGTCTTGTTAGATCTTAGTGCTGCATTTGCTGCAGTGTGTTTTCTCTCTCCTGTAGTTGTGCTTCGTCCTCTCCGTCTTCCTCTCTAACTATACCTTTCTACAGGTATCCCTGGCCTCCAAGCTGTATGATTCCAGTTGCAGTTAATGGCTACCAACCTGCCCAGTCTCATCTGATGTTTGCTGTTGATGTCGCTGCCTACTGTTCTTTTCTTTCCACAGAGTAAAAATATAAATACCTTTGTATTTAAAACGTAAAGAGTCTTACAGAGGTTTGACTACACTTAATACATACAGGCCAAGACTGTACTGTAGCTCCAGAACACAGCAGTCCCCACAATTATGGTACATTCCTGAGTATAGTAAGTACGCTCCAGTGAAGCATGACCTCAAAATAGCCAGACTAAGGAGCACGCAACCCTCCAGAATGATCAGTCTGTGGTCCCTGCATCTCCTAGCTAGTAAATCCCAAAGTCCACCTGAGTAACTGCAGTATTGCTGATTCATTGGCCCGGAGTGGCATAGTGGTCTCATAAGACCCCTCTTACATGGTCAGCCACAGCAGCCAAAAAGCTCTCCTGAGTTCATCAGCTGTGCAGTTGATGGGTAATAAAAGTGTTCATAAAATGGCTTAAGAATGGCCTCTTTCTTTCACACTGTGTGATGTAAATATTATTGCAATTGAATTTTTCTGCAAAGCATGTTTATAGAAATTGAGAGTGCCTAAAAGCCGTTTGCAAATTCATTAAAAGTCAAAAAATAAAATCTCTCTTTTACAAAGGCTCTTAATTCAGTACTCTACAAAAGACCATCTGACAACAATTACAGCAGGTGTGGAAATACATTAAACTCAATTGTTTGCATGGATGACACTGAATTTCAATAAGATACCATGAAATCACAACAGGAGCTTCTCATAGTGCAGTCTGCTGCTCTCACTTGCTAATAGACTTACTAAGACACAAAGTGTATAATGATTCCAAAGAATGACCAAATGTGAAAAAAATAAACAGCTTTCATCATCATCATTCAGCATCATAGTAATAAACATAAAACATGTGGTGAAAGATAGAGTTGAGTGCTGATGTTGATGTACCAATGTACTGTGCAGTTATAAAGGAAAACTACATTTCTTCATAACTGTGGAGATGAAAATGTGCACCAGAAGAGAGATAACGTCATTCAAACTATTCTATTGTGGACTTACCTGTCTGGCAAGCACAAGCAGAGTGATGAAGAAGATAAAGAGGGAGATAGAGCCCATAGTCTTCAGGTCTTTGAGAACTCCTGGCCTTGAAGGGCAGAGAAAAGTTGTGTTTGTGTGTGAAGAAAGAGAGTGAAAAGATAAAAATGAAGACACAAAGTGAAAAATAAAACACAGAAAGATGAGAGTAAGAACATTTCATTAAAATTTAGATTACAATCAGAAGCCTGTGATATGTGTAACATGACTGGTTAGTAGACCATTTTATTCCGAGCTGTCACTCGATTAAGATTTGTCACTTCTGCTTTGGTGCGACAAGAGCTTGTTTAATATTTACAATCCAGGGGCTGAGCTTGAAAACAAATCAGACACGGTACACACATTAAGAGGAAACACGATTTTGATCCTTTTTTAGCTACAAACTGGTTTCAACTACAGAAACGACCAAAGTGTTTCTATTTGACATTTCTTTCCTGTATTTGTATTACAGCTGTCCAAACCTGTGTGAAATTTAATGCATAAGCATCAGTGAAAACATCACATTATGCTATTTCAATTGCACTGAACAGGAGTGTCAATAACTATAAAGATGGGAAACTCCCTTGCTTTACTTGCAAATGACTTCATTTATTGTGTTCCAGTTGGGCTGCAGGCCAAATCATCTGGCCTGGAATGATAGCATGCAAAGTGTCTACCTGCACCCCTACAACAACGGAAACAGAGAAAGTCACATTTGGCTTTGGGTAGACATTAGTCTGCCAAGCTCTCTGGTCATGAAAGCAAAGGCTTAGAGCAAGGTGTTACTTGAGGTCTTGGCAATGGCATGAACTTCATCTGTTTGATGCCTCTGTGATAAATTTAGGAAACACTTCCCAACAATTTCCATTTGAGCTGCCATATCATACCATCCAAACAAAGCTGTGGTGTAGCAGTTTGAATGCCTTGTTTAAATGTAGAGTGACCCGTGTTAAAATCCATCTGGGAATATCTTTCTGAAACATGAGAACCTGTCACTGAGGAGGAGAGAACTGTTTCATCCCTTTCTGCTTCATCAACAACAATCACCATCATCAGATGTGCAGTTGACATTAGGCAGCCTCAGTGACATCAGCAGGGATGCTGGCAGGCTGTTAAATCAAAAGCAAAGCTTTTGTTTGGGCAAACTCAAAAGCTGAAGTGTCTACTTTAAGGGAAGATGGTTTGTTACTTAGGTCTCTTCTTAGTTCTCTAAGTTGACCTATAATGCTTAAACTCTAGAGGAGGGCTGAATGCAGGCATTTCCAAAGGAGGTAAGTCAGAATCAGTATTGCTGTTTTCAAGCCTAGCAAACGTAGCAGCACTTGCTGCAAATAGTACAACCATCTGTCTGTCCTTTGCCTTGTTTGATGCCAAGACATGAAGGACATCATGTCTATCCCCTGGGCTGATAGTGAGCAAACAGGATTTGCAAATGGTAAGCATGATGGCATAATGTAATCGTCTGTGCCAGAGAATTTTGTGCTGTAGTCCCCTGCTACAGAACAAGACAATCTGCTCCAAACTCAAATTAAACTCATATTAGCTGCTGGTGCGCTCTTATGTTGTGGGACACACCACACACACACCACCACAACTCAGCAGAGAAAAGTGCAATTCACAGGTAGCAAGCCTGTACCCTTGGAGCAATCAGAAACAATCTCAGTTACGGTCTGTTAGCCATCAACACAGCAGTTGTAAGGAAGCAAGAATCCCCTAACTGGATGATTGGGCCCATTAAAAAAAAGAAAATTGCAAGCACTGTAAAAGTGTGCCAGGACAATAAAAAGTCCCAAAGATGACCAAACTTCCCCAGCTCCAGTGGATGAGGAGCTCTTATGCTGTCTAAACAGAGGCTCTCCAACCAGGTTGTAGATACCACATGTCAGGCTTACAGATTCAAGGTCCCACATGTCACTCACGTTAACGGTCATTTAACCAGGTCTGTACACACCACTTGGACCACGCTTAAGGGTGTTTCACTGAGTGACATCTAAGCTGCAAATACTTGAACTTTGTCTTGTACCTTTGCCCACTACTATAGGGTTAACGTGGCTGTTATCTACATCTGTGGTCTGTAGCTGAGGCATAATTTTTTGTGACATGTGTCTGTGTGACTTTTCTTTTCTTTCTTTTTTTTTTTTTTAACAAGGACTCTGCTTGTTCTGCATGTGCATTATTTACATGGAATCTCTGGCAGTCAGGAGAAAGAAATGAACTTTAATCCATCTGGCAAAAGTATGAGAAGCTGGCCCATACTGTGCATCACTGTTTACTTACCTATCCAAGCTTTCAGTTTTGTACAGGAATCTGCTGTACTCATCCAGTAGGGAAGCATGTGTTTGTAGAATAATGACATTGTAGACCACCACAGCTGTCAACATAATAACCATCTTCAGCTCATAGTTAATCCTCAGGAACACAGAACAAGATATCAGGCCCAGGATGCAACTGTAAATTAAATACTACACAGACAGAAAGATTGGCTGATTTACTGAAATGTTATCAAAGAAACTAAATAAATGTATAGAGAATCGTGATGACATTACTCTTCACTTACAGGAAGGTAAAAATTGTTTTTGCCAGTGAAACTGTTTGGTTGCCCATTACGGTAGAACGTTGTTTCATTGGACGAATTGTAAATAGGAACTGGAGGCAATACATTGTCTTCCAAAAAGAACTAGAAAGAAGAAAAAAAAGAACAAAGAAAGTCAACACGTCACCATGTGTAAGCAGTCTACATTTTACTTCCAAGAGGAAACAGAATCTTGTTAGATAAGAGGCCAATTGTGACACCATTCAATTGTGTCCTTTAAAATGAACCTGCAGGATAAGATGAGGATTGGCTGCCCCAATGAGTAAATCCAAGTTAATTTGGTTCATCTGCCCTGAGCGACTGACCTATGTCAAGCCCAAAACAAGATTATAATCTCTGGAATCGATTTGTGTGAAGGTCTAAACCAGGGTCCTGACACCATGCTTTATCATGCAACTTTTCCACAAGCCTCAGGCTATTATTACACCTTTATCTGAGCCTTTTTATTTTAGTCTTTTTCTCTCTACAGAAATAAACCTCAATCACATACAAAAAAAGATGAAAATGAATAAAACTAGGCAAAGATAATATTTTTCTGTGTTGCAAGAGTTGGCTTTACTGTGTTGTCTTTGTGTGACAACATGATGAATTTGTTTACATTCTATTTACTCTGCAGTTACAAATAAGGCAGTGTCACCATAAGGGTTTTCATTCCTACTCAGTCCTTAATTGGTGTTACCTCTCTTCTACTGTAGTATCTACACATAAAAGCTTACCATGTTGAAGACTGCCATTATGAGTATTAGAGCTGTGGTTGTCATGGTGAGAGTGATGCGAGGCCATGGCTTGTTGGCAATAATGACTGATGACCTTAGCAGCCACATCCAAAAAGAGAAGGCGCTTTTATTGCAGTGCTGCAGGGACACGTACACACAGAAACGCACAAACACAAGAACATATGAGGCAAAGTACACATGAGGACTAGAGCACTGAGATATTAAAGGTCATGAACACATTGAAACACACAGAGTAAGGAGGGGAACACAAGCACATGTGAACTAATTTAAAGAAGTAAAATACACATACAGACGCATGCACAATAAATTATTTTCTGTTGTACAATGATTAAAATGACATGTTTACAAACTGAACGACCCAATACTGATTGACTCCTGAATTCTCTTGGCATTTTTGTTTTTGCACACACACTTGTGAACTTAAAGAATAGGTTTGGGATTTTTCAAGTCTGTGTTAAACAATTTTGATTCAAGATTAGATCTCAAGTTTGTTGAGATCTAATTTTCAGCAGTGCATCACAAATAAAAAGAACAGTATTTGACATGTGACATGCAATTTTGAGTATATGAACCTTGCACTGAAGATTTGCTAGGCACACCAAACTGGTAGGTAGATACAGAAAACTATATATGTCTCGGGATCCCCGAGAAGGAGCTGAAAAACCTTGCAAGGGAAAGGGACATCTAGCCTATGTTGTTTAACTTGGTTCCACTATGACCAGACTCTGCATAAGTGAAAGAGAAAGGATGGATGGATTAGTGGATGCCTAAGCGGTGCCAAAAAAGGGTGCATATATACATTTCAAACTACATGCAATAAAGCACTTAAAATAATCACTTCAGTCCCAAAATGACCAAGTGATTTCATCATGTATACAATGCTGTAAGCAATATTATGTACAGTTCAACCATAATGATAATATTCTAACTTTCATTATAAGCAAAGCAAACCTGTAGGGGTTGTTAATTAGTATCCACCTCAGTAATGCTGATTGAAGCAGCATTACTGAAGGCAAAGTTTGTATGTTTTTAAGAACAGTACATATTGTGCAATCATGCTCCTCATTTTCAACCAGTAATTTTACCTGCCGGGCCACTCACTAAAGCGGTATCAATTTAATGTGTTTATATGCTGTCTATTTGCTGCAATTTGATGGGTAGAAAAATGCAATCTTTTCAGGTTATAGCAAATGCTGGCTGGGCCTGTTACAGTCAATTACACTACTCACAAAAAGTTAGGGGTATTTGGCTTTCGGGTGAAATTTATGGAAAACATAAAAAGTTCACACTACAGTGATATTATATCATGAAAGT